>CM065379.1:28598317-28933317 GCA_033060915.1 Euryodendron excelsum
TAATTTTACCATCAAATTTCATGGTAAGTGTGCCACTATGGACATCCATCTTGGTCTTAGATGTCTTTAAAAATGGTCTTTCTAACAAAATAGGAGCATTTTGATCTCCATTTTCCATATCAAGCATATAAAAATCAGTAGGGAAAACCAAATCAATACTTTATTTTGAAATCAATCACAAGAACTAACCTTGGTCTAGGTTAACATCCACCATCAGAATTTACAACTGATCATCGATGCAAGCATATCAATTCATTCTTTGAATATTCACCGTTGGAACTATTTTCCTCTCTCTCCTTAGTTGCAGTTAATTAGAAACAAGCGATCTTATTAACCCTAACAATTAAACAACCCAGGAAAAGCACATAAGGTTTAATCTAGTAGCAGCCTTAAGAATTAGAAAGATCGATGAAACTAAACACAAGCACAAGCGGTTGCATTTAATTTAGTCGAATGCCCTTCTTAGGATATAATAATTTCTAATGCGGTAAATCATTAAATCTCAGTTGCTTCACAAATCAGAGGAATCAAACAATTACGGATTTGATATCTAACTCACCAGTAGATTGCAATGATTAATAAACTAGTAGGCCTCCTAGCGATTAAACAAGATAATCATGAAAATAGGCATAGAACAACATTCGATACTCAAAGCATAAATCAAATAAGGAAAACAAATTGGATCTCCCAGTTTATTATTAATTCTAAGGGTTCTGTCTCCTTTGACCAAGATTCAGAGTTTAGCCACACAAGGCCATGAAAACAACTCAAAGAATAACCTTTAATAATACGAAAAACGTCAACCACCCTAAAAACAAAATAGTCCTAGCTTTTATAGGCTTCTGAAAATTTGCAGCTGTGCATGGCCGTTCGAATGCATTGGACTACCGTTCGAACAATACGTCGAATGCACTTTGAACGGTAAAACCTACTCTTTGAATCTTTTGAATGCTCTTCAAACTTGAACTTGACGTGTATCCATTTGACATAGTGTTCGAACACATACTTAGCCGTTCGAACGCCTCTTGGGACCATTCGAATGCTGCTTCTAATTTCGCGCGAATTCGCCACTTTTAAGCTAGGATCTTCTTCCTGGACATTCCATAGCACCCTAAGTCAAAATATAAGAATAGTGAGTATCTTTAGGTACCAATTAAATATAAAATATTAAACATTAAGGGAGAAAAATATGAGATTTGCATTCTCATTAGATAGTTTTGGACATTTATTAGTTAAAGACTCTAATGGGTGAATTTAGGGTGAATAGACATGTAGGTACCGCAAGGATGGGGTAGGGCGATGGCATAGTTCATCTTCCCTACACGTAGCTAACCTCCGAACTTAGATCACTATTTTCAAAGACCAAATGGACTTATTTTCAAAAATGGCTTACATTTTTTCAAAAAGTTGTCAAACAACCTATTTTCTTAAAAACCCTCTATTGAGGAAGTATTATAAAAAAAAATCTTTGTCAAAAACCCTAAGTGTAATATTCGGATTATGCTTAGTTTTTAGGTGACCTAAATTACCTTAATCAAGTTAGGTGGCTACTCCAAATGTTTTCTAAAAGCCTTTATTCAAATTAATTTTCAATTCAAACCTAGTTCCACTCGTCCTTCTAGGAGGATGAGTTCTAACGAGAGAGTACAGTATTTTTCCCGCTTATGTGTCTATTCCTCGAGTGCGAAAAATCTGGGTGCGACAGCTAGCGACTCCACTAGAGACACTTAGAGGGTTAGGCCATTATCATGTCTTTTCACCCTTCACCCATGTAGAATCTTCAATTGATATGTCCAATCCTATCCACTCCAAAATTTCTAGAATCAAATTTTCAAAGTTGTTTTCAAAATCTCGCATCTAATTTATTTCCATTCATATTATATTGCGTTAAGTTTGTTATCCACATACGAACTGTTACATATTTGTTTTGTAGGTAGACCCCTGTTCACAAATTTATTTTATGTTATATTAACTATTGTGCATGAATGTATGGATTAGACAGGATGGATGGGAGTTGTTGGGCTCTTTCCTCCACTTTAAAAAAACACACACATACTGCACGTGCACATGCATTCTGCATATCTAAATTTTCTACCCTGAAATGTCCCTTCTAGTTAGAAGGGGGAATAGTATATTGGTTGTGGGCAAGACGCTGTTTCAGTTTCTTCGCCTACGGCCTCTTGATGGTTCCCCCGCTCGGATCATCAACCGAACATGGCACCACCTCGGGGAGTGAGCCTAGGTTTGAAGATCCCAGAACTGAGCTTTTTTATGATGCATTAGTAAACCCTCAACCTCATACTCATATAGACACCATGCATAGCCGAACCTCTGCCGGATTTAAAACATGTGCATTGATTTCAAAACATGGAGGAAAGGGCAACTGCTTTTACTTTCCTCTATATCTATTTATTCCTGTCATTATAATGACTGTATTCTTACTATTATAATGTCTGTCTAACTGTTCATGCCTGCATATTTATTTTAATTGCATTCACTCTCCTTACGCTCTTTACATCCATATTCATGCATTCAATATTCCATATTAAGACAATAGTTCCAAAGTAACTCAAGTCACTGCATCTCTATGGATACGATCAACCCATCAAAAGTGACACTAAGGTCACTCTCCCTTGCATTTAAACCTACCCAAACCCTAAGGGTTCCCACGTAACCCTAAGGAATCATTGCATGCATTTCAAGTCATTCCATAAGAAAGGCCCCAATCCCTCTATGCTCATAGAGATAGAGTTGCTAAGAAGACAAGGGGCAATCAATCAACAAGGGCTCTCAGTGACCTCCTCGACAACAAATCCAAAGAGGGCGAATCCGAAGACTCAAGAGTAGTTTAGGACTTCATGTGTAAAATTAGATAGGTGGAAGTTCGAAGAAAAATATTCCTCCTCCCCTTATTAAAGTGTACTTTGTCTCTTTTATATTTTAAACCTAGAAGTTCAATGTATCCCTTTTCCATAAATGAATGAATGGAAGGATGAGTATAGATGCTTGATCAATGGTAAGGTACTTGTATACAGGGCAAACCATCTATCTCCAAAAGTGAGTCAATACATCATGATTAGTTTTCCTCTCAAGTAAGGACATCCTTGAAACATGCATTGTATAAAAATTTACCAAAATAAGGCACTGACTTTTTCCTTTGCTGGTCTTAGGTTCCTCTCCTTGTCCCCCATCGCTAAAGGCTGAAAACTAAGGAACACTCGTGGAGTCACTCACACTCGACGCCTTGACTCTAATCGTAACGGAAGTAAGAGGACTTAGACATCGGATGACTAAAATGGAAGGCATGCTCTCTACACTCTTATCGCATGTAGGAATTAAAACCCATGAGCAGGCAGAGTCCTCGAAAGCCTAAACACATGAGGGATGAAAAAGGATGAAGAAGGAAGATCATGACTATACCCCGACCATTGCTTACCAACAACCCTCCCAAGCTAAGGGCCTTGTTCTAACACCCTTCAAGCCGACCTCTAACCAAGCCCCTGGATTATATAATCTCTCCTACGGATACCTGCCCAACCTAGTTGGCCCTGACACCAAAAATTGTCCCACTTTGAAGCATAAAACCTAAAGCCCATTCAATTCCCAAACCACCGACCCAATTGTCATTACACCAGAACTTGATCCCTGGCCTCTAAGGACATCTAAGACACCTCTCCAACCTAGGCGAATGAGTGAAAAAGATTGAGTTTTCACTAAACTCGCTTGCATGCAAACCACAGCTTATTTCGGTCTCCTAGCCATGGGATATTTGAAACATATACCCCCTCGACCCTGGCCTAATCCTCTGCCACTAGATTTTAACCCAAAAGTGTACTGTGAATAGCATTCAGGCGGCCAAGGACATGATACGGAAGACTACTGGACCCTCAAACATAAATTTCAAGACCTAATACATAACAACATCATCGGCTTACGACCAGTGAACCCTCCTCTGAATGCCACTACGAACTCACTACCAGACCATACCGTCAATGTCATTATGGAGTTTGGCAATGACAAGGTTTAGTTTGCCACATGCCAAAAGATATATTATGAGAATGGGGAGGAAATGGAATGGGGAGATGAGCAATAGTGTCATGCCTGGTCATGGTGCAACCCCGGTAAAGTGCCAGTCCCTGAAGATAAACTCATGAATGAATATGCCGAGAAGGGTGACCAAGAGCCATTCAAACCCAGTGATAGGAATCCGTCGCTATGTATACCTAAGGAACACTGGAGCACGGTAGGATGCCAGAGCAGAGAACCCCGAGCTCGGGTCACGTCTATTAAGCTGGAAAAAGACAAGCTACCCAACTGGTTTATTAAAGAAACTAAGGAGCTAGCGGACGAAGGCAAAAGGGTTGAGAAAGCTGACAATTGCATTATCACTGTCAATTCACTTAGAGCTCTGGGAGAAACCTCCACCTGTCTTTCCGTGGCCAATTGTGGAAGGAGCATCGACGATATGGGTATCATCCCAAAACCCAACTAGATGGTTTCTCTTTCAAAAGCGTACAAGAGAGGGGTGTTCTCACTCACTTTCTTTCTATCTCTTTTATTTTTTGTCCTTAAGTTAAATGTTTTCACTTTCATTCCAAAAGACCTCTAAGCTTTTTCATTAAGTAACAAAATTACCTTATATTGTTGTCATCTTATTTTCTCTTGTGAATGGTGAATACTTCCTACGCAGGGGCATAGTTTACCTTATGGAATGATATGACTTGAAGGGGTCATAGCATGAGTTAACCACTCACCAAATGATCAGCTTTCTAAAGAGAGAGAGGATAAGGATGAGTGAGGAAACTACCCAAAGGTAACACTTCCAAGACACCAAAACTAAGCGATGTGTGGTCGGATTATCAAAATGAAGAGGAGCCATCTTTCATTTTTTCCATATATATATATATAAATAAATAAGAGGAATGTGTTTATGTTCCCTCTGCATAACCCGTAATGCCTCACAATAAGCAAAATATTCCTTGTCAACCCTAATCTGAGACCGTCCCCCCACATTAGGGCAGACAATAATCAAAAGCTTTAGGAATGGTGTCCATCCTCTATCAAGCTAGGGCAGCATTGAAGGCTCTATGGATCAAGTAATCAAGTTCAAAGTGAATAGAGACCCTCATTTTATTTCCTATATAGTCAGAAGTAACGCCTTTGCCAAACCCATTGAACCGTTTATCATTTTTGAGAAAACCGCAACTTAGGGATCACCGCCCACAATGGGTTAGATTAAATTGTTAAGGAAAAGGTCTAAAGAAAAAAAAAGGGGGGGTTGTAGAATTGTTCGTTTCATAAAAGGAAAGAAAAGAGATGAAAAGGAAAAAGAAAAGCGAAGGAAAAGAGTTGCCAAGGGGTAGGAGGCTAAAAAAAAAAACGTTTATGTCATCTCCAAAAGCATATGGAAAGGCCGTGAGAAAAGAAAAGAGTCATTTCATCCGGAGAAGTATATAGTAAGCGCAAGGATGAAATTTAAAGGTGATCCTAGGTTACGAAGAAGCCCAGTAGAAACAATAGGTTCGAGCCTTTATCCTTTCTTGCAAAAACCCGAAACCATGGCCTATATTACAACCCTACTAAAGTTCACTCTGATTGAAAACGGATTGCTTGATCTAAATGAGCCAGACGCATTGGCAAAACTAAAGAAGGATGCTAACCCTGCTAGGAAAAATAGTCAAGGATGGCATGGATCTAAACCCTACTAAAAGCAACATCGAATTTGAGCCTACATATCCTGTTGTTTTGAAAACCCCATAACCTAGCCTATATTACGGTCCTAAAGCAAAGTCTCCTCAGATTGAAAGATTAGCCACTTATCGCTCTGTTAAAGGTCAGGTAAGCTATTGCCGAAGCCCCGAGAGTTGAGAATTTCAGCCCCAATAATCCTATACACTAACCCTGAGATAGAAAAATCGGGGGCATTCAAAAGGTTGAGAGAGCTGCGAAGTGCTATTATCCAGTCAAGGTAAGGTTGAGCCAAAGGAGAGGCTAGGCCCTCGAAAAGGAAAGAGTTACCATTCCAAAGATATTGAGTTTGACAAAACCCCTTGTCATTCCATTAACTAGTATATTTCTAATATGTGCATGCATTTTCTTAAAATTAAAAAATAAAAAATCGACATGAGCTTTGCATACATAGGACATAGGTCCCTGTAGAAATAGAAGTCACCAATACAATTCAATACCAACCCATGTAATAAATATACATCATCATGGTCTCTACACATGCATCTGATCATATACTTAGCTATAAAAATCATAAATATCTTTGTCTGTCCATGCATCTGACTATCATAAACATCCATCTTTGTACAAAATTTACAAAATAAAACTGTCTAACATAAATACATCTCAAGGATAGGCAAAAGAAGATCAGGGTCTACGGCAAGGGTCATCTATCAAAGATCATGAAAGTCAATATCCTCCGGATCGAAATCTCCAAAACCCGACACCGGAGGAGGTGGATAGCTATTAGAAGCACTAACATCCTGCGAAGAAGACAAAATTGAAATTAGCAAGGTAAAGGAGTAACTAAACCATAGCAGAGCAAAAAGAAGAAGGAGGAAAGGATAACATACCCCGCCACCTCTCATCTGGGCTAACCTAGCCGTTAAGGAAGCTACCACTGCCCGGTACTGATCCCGCTCCATCTGGTACTGGTCCCTTTGGTCTCTCACTATAATAAACTCAACTTGGGGCACGTATATCCAGCGTGGCATCACAAGTCGACCACCTCCTGGCCAACAGCATATCCGCCGACTACTACCTTAAACCGGGTGAAAGCACTGATAGAATGAGCCCCAAAGTGTGCAGCATAGTCCGTATCTGAAGGAAGCAAGAAACCGGCACCCTGCTAGTGCTCTTGATAAGGAATAGGAACTCCCTCCACCAAGGCTCCAAACATGTACTCCGGTGAATCTCCTGCTGACCTGAACTCCTCATGAAATTGTCACCAGTGTCGATCTCCTAGGTAGGACTCCCAAGAATCATCGCTGAGAAAGGAAGCCCTAGATAGGGACAACGGGACCAAGTACCGCACTGTCTTATAGTGAACCGACCCAATAAAAGGCCACCAAGTCATGTCCCTCGCCTCGATCAACTCTAGGTTCACCCGTAGCGTTACGAAATCAGTGATCTCTGATCGCTGGGCTACCTGGTCGTGAGCCCACCTCAAAGCACGAGGATAAAGGTCATCCTCGATAATTGCAGGGTGACGAACTGGTAGGTACTCATAGCTCCACCAAACATGAAAAGGCCAGAAACCGGTCATGCTGCCCCAACGAGAGGAAGTCCGGACTCGTATCATTCAAAGAAAGCAGCCGAAAGAGAAGGACCCCCAATCTAGCTTAGAAAAAACCCCAAGATTAGCTATTATGCTCACCAACCGAAAGGGCACAAGCGACTTGTTGTTACAGAAGCAGCTGAAGATAATGTACAAAACAAGTCGCCGCCTCATGATGTCTCGCCGGGCAGGTGGTGGCTCAACGGCACAGGTACAATTGTCCCGACTAAGCCAAGAGACTGGGAAAGCAGAACGCTCAAGAGGGGATAAGTCCAGCAAAATGCATGGATCGGCTCTACTGATTGACTGCAAGGTGATCCGCCGACTGACGAAGGAAAGCCCCTTGATGATAGCCCAATCCAAAGGAGTAGGTCCCAACTTAAAGCCAACAAAATGGAAAGTCCTAGTCTCTTCGAACCACCTCTCAATAAGCGCTTGCACTAGATGTCGGTTCAGGCGGTTAGCCTGTAATCCCATGAAGGCCCCAAACCTAATCTCAGCCAAGAAAGCACAGTAAAAAGGAGCTGCCCGCTACATAGTACTAAAGACAAGATGAACAGCCCCTCTGAAAGCTGTATGTACCCGCGGAGGGGGCAAATGCTATTGCGAGTAGACATTGGGATGATAGGTAAGGTCTCCCAGTGGTGAAATATCTAGTATCTCCAAATCACCAAGATTAGCATCCGTCTGTCTATGTCTAGAGGAGGCCCTCCTGTAGCTGGTCACTTGATCACCAAGGCTTGACACCTCGTCATTAACACCTATCTCCTCCTCGAAAGCTGCCTCAACTGAAGGGAAGGGGCAGACTGGTGATCTGCTCCCCCGGCTGCTCTGGCTAAAAGACGCATGTCTTGCAGATCGCCGACTACCCCTGGATCGACTGGAATTGCTGACAGAATCTGTCTGAGTTGCCTTCCCAAAGCAGCATCTCCTCTTAGAATCGTCATTGCCCACATCTGCCATCCTGAAAATGTAAGCCAAGGTAAGAGGTGTTAATATACGGTACATGCAGATAAGAAATAAAAGCAGTAGAAGAAAATAGTAATAATGATAACCAAAGATAAAAAATGAGACAACTGTCAGTAGATCTTGCTCTAGCCGATTCAAAAGGTTTTAAAACTCAACTCTCAAAAAGTTTCTTAAATTTAGCTTCTTAAAGAGTTTCTTAACCTTTTTCTCCAAATTTTTTTCAAAAAAATCTTTCCTCCAAAGATTCTTTTTCAAAATCCATTTTCAAAAGACCTTCTAAATTCCCTTACAGTTCGAAATTAATTCTCAAAAGTCAAATTCTAAAATTTTTTCCTTCCCAAAAATCCATTCTAGGAGTCATAATCTAAAATTCTTTAAAATCAAATCTCTGAGTTCCTCAGTCCATCTCAAAGCTTTTATAATCTTGTGTCTATTCCAATCAATATTCTAGGTTTTTCAAAAAATTCTTCCTTAAAAAGTTTTCAAGGTTTCGATAAAAAATTTCCTGTTCCAGTGTTTCTTCAAATTTCAAATTTTTTTGTTTGTCTTCAAAAATCCAGTCTTCTAAGTCAAAATGAATTTCCTACATATTTTGATTTTAAAATTCCGCTTTTGAGTCCAAATGAATTTCCTACACATTTTGATTTTCCAACTTTGAGTAAAATGAATTTTCTAAAACCTCAAGGGTTTTTTTTGTCTTTTTCCTTCAAAAAAAATTTTTATTCCAAAACTTTTCCAACTCTTTTCCTAATTTAAAAAATTTTGGTAGAGTTCCGCTTAAAAATGGTCCCTACAACACCCACAACATCAACATAAAATACAAACCATTCGCTCTACAACATCACAATCACATAGTACCAACACCCGCACACATTTTTTGTCAAAATTTTTAAGTTTTTAAAAGACTTGTTTTATTTTTCCACAAATCAATGGTTTTTGAAGTTATCCCAAATTTCTCAGAATCACTTCAAATATTTTCTAAAATGTCCCTACATTTTTCTAAACCTTAAACTCTAATAATTTCTCAATTTACTCTATTTTTCCTACTTCTCTAAGTATTTAGAAAGATCGGGGCGTGACAGTTGGCGATTTCGCTAGGGACACTTAAAGGGTTAGGCTATTGTCATATCTATTTACCCTTACTCATTTGGAGTCTTTGATTAATTTATCCAATTCTATTCACTTCAAAACTTTCAAAATCAAGCTTTTTCGAATTGTTTCCAAAAACATGTCATTGCTTGCATTTAATTACATTCAATTATTCTATCTTGCATCATGTTTGTCAGTCAAAGTACTTACTTTTGCATATTTTTGTTGGTGGAATGTTTTTTGTTTCATGTTATATTAACTGCCATGTATGAATGAATGTATGGAATGGACAGGATGGATGGGAGTTGTTGGGTTCTTCCCTCCAATTTTCAAAAATCACACACACACTGCATGTGCACTTGCATTATGCATATTTGCATTCTCTACCCTGATATGTCCCTTCTGGTTAGAAGGGCGAATGGTATATTAGTTGTGGGCAAGATATTGTGCCAGTTTCGTTGCCTATGGCCTCTTGATGGTTCCCCTGCTCGGATCACCAACCGATAATGGCATCACTTCAGGGAGTGGGCATAGGTTTGAAGATTTGGGAACTATGCCTTCTTAGGAAGCATTAGTAAACCCTCAACCTCATGTTCATATAGACACCATGCATAGCCAAACCTCTACTGGATTTAGGACACACACGCCGTTTTCAAAACCATGGAGGAAAGGGCGACTGCTTTACTTTCCTTTGTATTTTTTTATTCTTGTTATTATAATGATTGTACTCTTACTGTTATAATGCTCGGCTAACTGTTCATGCATGCATCTTTACTTCAATTGCATTCTCTCTCCTTATAGTATTTGCATCCATATTCATGCATACAATATTTCATCTTAAGACAAGAGTTCTGAAGTATCTCAAGTCACTACATTCTCATGCATATGATCAACCCATCAAGAGTGACACTAAGGTTACTCTCCCTTGCATTAAACCGACCCAAACTCTAAGGGTTCCCATGTAACCCTAAGGATTCATGGCATGCATTTCAAGTCATTCCATAAAAGGGGCCCCAATCCCTCTATGCTCACAGAGATAGGATTGCTAAGAAGACAAGGGGTAGTCAATCAATAAGGTCTCTTAACGACCTCCTCGACATTAAATCTAAAGAAGGCAAATCCGAAGACTCAAGAGTAGTTTAGGATTTCAAATGTAAAATTAGGTAGGTGGAGGTCCAATTTAAAATGTTTCCCTTTCCCCTATTAAACTGTGCTTTGTTTCTTCTTGTACTCTAAATTTAGAGTTCCACGTATTCTTTTACATTTCGCAATTGAATGTATGAGTGGACAAATGTTCCTACTAAACGGTGAGGTATCTGCATACAGGGGCGAAACCTTTATCTCTGAAAGTGAGCCAAAGCCATCATATTTAGTCTCTTTCTCAAATAGGGACACCCTAGGGCATGCATTGCATAAAACTCTCTAAAAACCAAAAACTAACTTGCGATTTGTATCCTTGTTTTTCTGCTTCTTTCTTTTTCATTTACAGAGATCACACTATACCGAGTCAACATTGCTCCCAAGAAAAGTCAACATCCACCTAGAGACCTCATTATCACCCGATAAAGAGCTTCATTTATGGTTACTAACCCAGAAGAATCATCCCAAGTCTCTCAAGAGGAGGTTAACGAAATGAGGACCAAGATTGATGAAATATTCAAGCTCATTCAAACCATGGCCGTGAAAGATTCTATTGCAATCCCATTATTGTCCATAACTTCTTCCAAAGACTCTGAACCCGCTATCCCAAGAATTGTGCCTCAATCTGATGATGCTGGAAAGAATAAGGAAGATGCCAAAGGAGCTAATACTGAGGACGGAGAAACCATACTGCTCTTGCTGGCTATGAAAAGGACTCCCCTAAACCCTCTCAGTTTGAAAATCCAAGGGCTAGAAGATTCACTGTGAAGTCTCCACGACCGTGACACTTATGGCTTTACTTTCTATAACAAGTTGTGTTTCTTCCTGGACCATTCAAGACTTGCCAAGTTTAAAATGCCTGAGTTTCAGAAGTATGACAGCACTAGTAACCCAATTACTCATCTTCGCCGGTACGTTGGGGCACTGAGTGGTCATGGCAACGATCCGAAGCTCCTCATGCAGTTGTTCTAACACAGTCTCACTGGATCTGCTCTACAATGGTTCGCCTATCTAGACCTAAGGAAGATCACCAATTAGATTGAGTTGGTCAATGCATTCAAAGCCCAATATCATCATAACATCGACCTCACTTCCGATCGGTCATCTTTGATAACAATGAGTAAAGGTGAGAAAGAAAGCTTCAAGGGCTATGCCCTGAGATGGAGGGTAGCTGCTACACAAGTCAATCCGCCACTAGAAGAAAAGTAGTATGTGTAATTGTTTGTGCACACTTTCCATGGCATATACTACGAGAAGCTTTGCACTAGCATGGGGAAGAGCTTCTCTAAGCTTAGTATGCAAGGGAAAATGATAGAAAATGGTCTTAACACAGTGAGGATTACTGATCCCTATGCAAAAACCAAATAAAGCTCGGCCAAGATAGCCAAGAAAGTGGCCACTACAAGGGGACTAATTAAGAAAGAAAGCGAGGTGTCTGTTATCTTACATGTTCAACCACCCCAATATCGTCCCCCACTTCAGTCTCACCCTATCTTACCCACCCCTACTCTAAACATACCTGCTCAAGCACCCAATATTGGCCCAACTAGGGCACAACCTAATTTCAATAGGCCTACCTGACGTTTTCATAACTTTGATACCTTAGCCTGCACCCAAACTAAAGCCTATCATAACGTCCTAAAGAACAACGTTCTAAAACCCATACCAGCCTGTCCATTGCCAAGTCCCCTACCTCCCAACTTTAACGGCACCCTCACCTGTGAGTACCATTCGGGCAGTCAAGGGCATGACACTGAGAGTTGCTTTTCCCTCAAACATAAACTCCAAGACTTGATTAACAACAAGACCATTGATCTACAACTGGTGTACCCTACTCCAACCCCCAATGTGACTACCAACCCTTTGCCGGACAACACAATTAATGTGATACTAGTGGAAATAGAGGATGAAGGAGATTTGGATGAGACCATGGCTGAGGATTACGAAGAGGATTGGGAGGCTGATGAAGAGAATGACTAGGAGGAGGATCTCCCACTATACCCATCTATCTCCATAACCCTAATGAGGTGCCTGATTCTTTTGACTGGCCAGTTGAGGAGCCAATGCGTATAGAGGAGGATCTTGCTAAAGACATAGCTAGTAATGGATGGATGTAAGCACCCCATTTTTGTCCGCTCGGTAGTCTTCAGTCCATCTAGACTTATATTCAAATCAATATGGACATATTATGATTCAACTCAATTTTCCAAGTCTAATCCCATCAATCAATCGCTTCACAGGCCCTTTGTGCCCAAATAGAGGCAAAATGACCAAAATGCCCTTGAGGACATTATTCGGTCCAATTCCAATGGGCATGTCCTCTCAAAGGTAGTAAGTCCTCTTTTCTGATCCAATTCCAGTCCAATTCTAATTCCAATTCCAAATCCACTCCAGCATGTCCCTTAAGAAAATTGATTCCTCTAGGCGGCAAGTCCATTCTATCCGGCATGTTTCTGATGAAACTCTTCAGAATGGTGAGTCCCTTCAAACCCGTCGACTGGGACAAGACCCTAAGTCCCCTAGATGGTAGACCAGTCCACCTTTGGCGCCTGCTAGACCGCCAATGAAGAAATGTTTGTTTCGGCACGCCTTTTGAGAAAGTTGATTCCTCAGACGCTAATTCCACCTAGCAGCTTCCAGAGATTAGGCAGTCTCTGGAATGATCACGACCCGTTAAAGTAACGGAAATACTCGTAAATATCGTAACCGTCAGAGTGGCGGAAACATTTGCAAACAGGTCGATATAGGAAATTGCCAGCAAACCCCTATATCACAGGACAGCTGTCAGAGTGACGAAAACACTCGAAACCCAGGTCAACACCAGTGCCTACTAGCCCACTTCGGTGAAAAATGACCAAACTACCCCTAGGGTAATTTTCGGCACATTTCTCGAGAAAATACCTAAGTCCTCAGAACGGTAAGTCCACCTTTCCAAGATTCTCTTAATGACAATCCGGCATGATTAGGTGCCTTCTAATCAGTTTCGGGCCAATTCCAAGACATTTCGGTCAAGATGACTATTTTGCCCCAAGCATCCAAGCACCTTGGGAACCACACCGGCTCTGGGTATCAAACCAGTAACCTCTCGAGAATGCTTCTTATAGTATTCCTTACATTCCATTACCTTTTCGAATCATTATGAGTTAGTTCTGGCAAATCCAGTGCGAAATGACCGTTTTGCCACTGGTGGGCCGGTCGCCTCTTTTGACCACACCGACTCTGAGTATCAAATTAGTAACCTTTTGGGACATTCTAAGTAATGTTTCCAAATATCAAGTCTTCTTCTAGGACATTCCAAGCCCATCCCGGTAGTTTTCTGCTCAAGTTGACTGTTTTTACCCCTAATGACCTGGTCAACCCTTTCAACACATCCTGTCATCATTTTTCAAGTTTGCTACCCCCGAAACACTGTTCTAAGGGTTCCTATCCCTTTCCGGCCTTCCGGGCCATTCCCGGCCCTTTCAAATTATTCCCGAACTTTTTGGAATCACTCCTAGTGAAGCTAGGCTAAAAATTACATGGTAGTCACTAGTATAGGTGCCCAAATCTTCTCAAGATACGCTGCTTACCGACCTTAAACATTTCCTAATTGGCTGGCGCCACTGCAACAGGCACCAGGTTAATCTTCTCTCTATAAATACGGAGCCTCCTCTAGTGGGAAAAGGGTCTGCAAACTAAGTCTAAAAACTCTCTTCTTCGATATACAAAGCTCGTAGCCTCCCTAAATCCTAGTCTTCTTTAGATCTCCCCAAACCCTAGCCTTCATACACAAACCCTAACTCACATATACTCCTATACACTCCTACACTAGCCTCTAAAGCCTCCATTGAAAACTTGAAGCACTGCAACTCCGAAGCTCTCGGAGATCAGAACAAACTCTTGAAGATCAAGGCGAAGGTCGAAGCAAAGCAAGAAGAAGAAAGCAAGCAAAACAACGCGAATAAAACAAGACACAAGGTAGGCTTCCTATTTACGTTTATGCAATTTCCCCCTCTCTCTTCTCTCTCCGAACCCACTTGGATTTTCTTCTATTTTAATCCCCCATCTTCTTCCCCCCATTTCTTCTATACTTGAAACAAGGGACTTCCCGGTCTTTGTGTAGGATTAGGATATTGGAAGTCACCGTGTCGGGGGCTTTCTCTTAGTCTAACGGGAGACCACGTGGGTTCGGCATCCTTCATTATGTGGTGAAGCCTTAACCTTGTATGTTCATGACCCCAACTTGCATTGTGCATATCATGATCTTGCATCTCTCCAAAATTCGTTTTCAAACTAGTTCTTCAAAACTTGCATTAAAATTGTTTTCAAACTTGCATTAAAATTTTCTTCTTCAAAACTTGTTTTCAAAATCACAATCCTAGAGTGATTCTAGTGTAAGCACCCCATTTTTGACCGCTTGGCAGTCTACACTCCGTCCAGACTTGTTTTCAAGTCATTGTGGACATATTCCAATCGAAATTAATCCTCTAGGACCAAATTCCGTATTTCCATCGCTTCGCAGGCCCGTTAGGCCCAAATAGAGGCAAAACGACCAAAATGCCCTTAGGGGCATTGTCCTTTCTTATTCCAATTCCAATCCCTCTCTCGAGACAGTTTATTCCTCGAGACGGTCCGAGTAGCAAAACTACTCACAAAACCGTCAGAGTGGCAGAAACACTCACAAAACCATCAGAGTGGCGGAAACACTCACAAAGCCGTTAGAGTGGCGGAAACACTCAAAACCTAGCCACGTCTCTTCGGAGTCGGTAAGACCCCTTTCCAATCCCTCTCTCGAGACAGTTTATTCCTCGAGACGGTTCCAATCCAGGCACGTCTCTTCGGAGACGGTAAGACCCCTTTCCAATCCCTCTCTCGAGACAGTTTATTCCTCGAGACGGTCCGAGTAGCAAAACTACTCACACAACCGTTAGAGTAGCGGAAATACTCACAGAGCCGTCCGAGTAGCGGAAATACTCAACCGTTAGAGTAGCGAAAATACTCACAGAACCGTTAGAGTAGCAGAAATATTCACAGAACCGTTAGAGTAGCGGAAATACTCACAAAGCCGTTAGAGTAACGGAAATACTCCCAAATCATCAACCCCGTCCGAGTAGCGGAAATACTCCCAAAATCATCAACCCCGTCCGAGTAGCAAAAATACTCACAAATCATTAACCCCATCCGAGTAGCGGAAATACTCAACCCCGTCCGAGTAACGAAAATACTCACAAATCATCAACCCCGTCCGAGTAGCGGAAATACTCACACCGTGAGAGTGGCGGAAACACTCAAAACCTAGGTCAACACCAGTGTCTGTTAGTTCACTTCGGTGAAAAATGACCAGACTACCTTTAGGACCTTTTCTAAGACTTTTCGGTCAAGATGACCATTTTGCCCCTGAGCATCCGAATGCCCCGGGAACCACACCGGCTCTGGGTATAAAACCGGTGACCACCTGAGAATACTTTTTATAGTATTCTCAACCTTCCTTTACCTTTCCAAATTATTCCAAGTCAGCTCCGGCCAACCCGGTACAAAATGACCGTTTTGCCCCTAGAGAGCCAGTCTCCTTCTTTGACCACACCGGCTCTGGGTATCAAACTGGTAATGTCCCGAGAAAAATTTTTATAGTATTCTCAATCTTCCTTTACCTTTTCGGATCATTCCGAGTTAGTTCCGGCCAACCCAGTACAAAATGACCGTTTTGCCCCTGGAGGGCCTATCTCCCTCTTTGACCACACTGACTCTGGGTATCAAACCGGTAATGTCCCGAGAATACTTTTTATAGTGTTCTCAACCTTCCTTTACCTTTCCGGATCATTCCGAGTCAGTTCCGGCAAACCCGATACAAAATGACCGTTTTGCCCCTCGTGGGCCGGTCTCCATTTCCGACCATGCCGGCCCTAGGAATCAAACCGGCAACCTCTGGGAACATTCTAAATAATGTTTCCAGATCCCAAGTCTTTTTCCGGGACAATCCGGGTTCGCCCCGGCAGTTTCCTAGTCCGATTGACCGTTTTGCCCCCAAAGGCTCGGTCAACCTTTTCGACACATCTTATCCTCACTTTTCAAGTCAAATACCTCCAGGACACTATTTTAAGTGTTCCTGCTCCCTTCCGGCCTTCCAGGTCATCCCCGGCTCCTTCAAATCATTCCCGGACTTTTCGGAGTCACTCCTAGTGAAGTCAGGCTAAAAATTGCATGGTAGTCACTAGTACAGGCGCCCAAATCTAGTCAAAGATACATTGCTTGCTGACCTTAAATCTTTCCTAATTGGCTGGCACTACTAGTAGTGGCGCCAAGCCAAAAAATGGCCCGGCGCCACTAGGAGTATAAATTTTGCCCTAGCGCCACTGCAACAGGCGCTAGGCTTGTCCAACTTCTATAAATACAGAGCCTCGTTCAACGTGAAAGGGGTCTGCAAACGTAACCTAAAAATCCTATATTTCGATATACAGAGCTCGAGCACCTCCTAAACCCTAGCCTCCCTAGGTTTTCCAAACCCTAGCCACTATACACAAACCCTAGCCTCCTATACACTCATACACTCCCCCATACACTCATACACTAGCCTTCAACCACCCTTCGAAGACTTGAAGAGTTGTCATCCCAAAGCTTGAAGACAACCCTTGAAGACTGAAGGTGAAGATCAAGACTGAAGACCGAAGATCGAAGACTGCACGGCGCGCAAAACAAATAAGAAACCAGGTAGGCTCCCTATTTAAATTTCCGCACTTCCCCCCTCTCTCTTCTCTCTCCAACCCACTTGGGTTTTCTCTATTTTAATCCCCCATCTCTTTCCCGCCCTTTCTTTGCATGCTTGAAACAAGGGGATTCCCGGTCCATGTGTAGGATTGGACTATGGGAGGGTCACCGTGTCGGGGGCTTTCTTCTAGTCTAACCAAAGACCACGTGGGTCCGGCCCCCTTGATTATGTGGTGAAGCCTTAGCCTTGTATGTTCATGACCCCAAATTGCATTGTGCATATCATAGTCTTGCATCTTCCAAAAACCGTTTTCAAAAGTTGTTTTTCAAAAACGTTTTCAAACTTGTTTTCAAAATTGCATCAAAATCTCTTTTTCAAAAACTTGTTTTCAAAACCACAATTCTAGGGTGATTCTAGCCTTTCCATGGCTAGGGTTGCTTTAGGAAAGTGTTATATTAAAAACGGCCTTTTGGTCTATATTTTCAAACCTTGTTTTCAAAACCACTTTCTTAAAGTGGTTCTAGCCCTCTTATGGCTAGAATCGCTTCAGAAAAGTGAGATGTTTTTTATACTTTCCAAAAACTCTCTCTTCAAAAATCTCTTCCTAAAAATCTCTTTTTCAACATACTTTCCTAAAACTCTCCTCTCCAAAATTATTTTCAAAAACTCCCTTCCAAAATCCATTTTTCAAAATTCCCTTTTTCAACTCCTTTCCAAAAACTCCTTCTCTTTAAAATCTCTTTCTAAAAACACTCCCTAGATTCACCTTCCAAAAATCTCTCCTAAAAATCTTTCCAAAAACTCTATTTTCCAAAATCTTCCTTCTATAAATTTCCTCTCTAGGATTTCCTTCCAAAATCTATGTTTCCAAAAAACTCCTCCCTAGGATTCCCTTCTAGAAAACCTTCGTTTCCAAAAACGCGTTTTCCAAAAAAAAAAAAAAACTATTTCATTAGAGCCCAAACCAAACTCTAGAACTCACAATTAGGAAACCCTAGTTTTCTTTCCGAAAACATGATTTTCAAACTTTGCCCTAAACCTAGGTTTCCAAAATCTTTTTTTTTCTACATCAAAACTATCCTTGTTTTCAAAACCTATTTTCTACGTCGAGACTAGAATTTTCTAAATCTAGGATTTCTAGAATCTCCTTTTCCAAATCTTTTCCAAATCCTATCTTCCCTTTAGGAAACCGAATCAAATCTCCCCATTTAGAAAACTAGATCCTATCCTCCGTTTTTGGAAATAAAATCCAACCTTTCTCTTGTAGAAACTACATCCAATCCCTTCCTAATCCAAACCTTTCCTAATTCGATTCCTTCCTAAACCATAAGTTTCCTAAACCTAAACTCTAAATCTTTCCTTAAATTTCAAAGTCCAACTCTTTCTTAATTCACATCCTTCCTAAACTTCCACTTTCCTAAATCTTAAGTTTCCAAAATTTGAACATAAAATTCTTTCCTAAATTTTAAAACTCAACTTTCAAATCTTTCTTAATTCAACCCTTTCCTAATTCAACCCCCTTTCTAAATCTTAACTTTCCAAATTCAAGTTTTCAAAACCTTTCCTAAATTCAAGCCTTTCCGAATTTCAAGACTTTCTAAAATTCAAACTCTAAAACTTTCTAAATCTTAAACTTTCTTAATTTCAAATCTTTCCAAATTCAAAACTTTCTAAATTTGAAACCTTCTTAAGTTAAATCTTTCTAAACCTAAAACTTTCTAAATTCTAAACTCTCTTAAACTTCAAATCTTTCCAAATCTAAGACTTTTCTAAATTCAAAACTTTCTTAATTTAAGACTTTCTTAAGTTGAAACTTTCTTAATTCAAACATTTCCTAAATTGAAAACTTTCCTACTTTCAAAACTTCCTTATTTTCAAAACCTTTCCTTTTTCAAAACCTTCCTTAAAATGAAGCTTTCTTAATTCAAAACTTTCCCTTTCTTAATTCAAACACTTCCTAAGTTGAAAACTTTCCTTTTTCAAACCTTTCCTAAAACGAAATTTTCTTATTTTCAAAACTTCCTTGTTTTCAAAGCTTTCCAAATTCAAAACTTCCTTTTTTTTTTCAAAACATTTCTAAATTTAAAACTTTTCGATTTTCAAAACTTTCCTAATTTGGGAACTTTCCTAATCTGAAAACCTTTCCTTTTTCGAAAACTTTCTAAGCTCGAAACTTTCCAATTTCAAAACTTTCCTAAACCCAAAACTCTCCTAAATTCCAAACTTTCCTAATTTCAAAACTTTCCAAAAATGAAACTTTTCTAATTCGAAACTTTCCTAAATCGAACATTTCCTAATTCGAACCTTTCCTAAAAGTCCAATCTTTCTTAATCTCAAGTCTTTCCTAGGTCTCTTATCTTTCCTAAGTCTAGGTTTCCTAAAACTAAGTCTTTCCAAAATCAATCTTTCCAAAGCAAGTCCAATCTTCTCAAATTCAATCTCCTCTTCTAATCCCAAATCAAATCCAATTTTCAAGTCAACCTCTTTCTTCCAATCCAACCTCTCTCTTCAAGTCAATCTCTTTTTAATCGGACTCCGTTCTGAACTACAACTGACCTGATTCCCCCAAAGGGATACGTAGGCAACCTTCATAGGTGCGGTCACAATACTTTTCAAACTTTCAATTCAACCCTCATGGGTGCGGTTTCCAAAATTTTTCCAAATTTCAAATTCCAATCAATTTTCAAATTTCAATTTCAAAGTTTCTATTTTCAAACTTCTATTTTCAATTTTTAAACTTTCCAATTTCAATTCTATTTCTTCAAATCTATTTTCAAATCAAATTAATCTCTTTTCAAATCTATTTTCTAATTCTCTTATTTTGCACTTGCATCTCATGCATCATATTTTTCAAACATTGTTTTTCAAAGTGAATAGGATTGAACATATGTTAATTAAAGACTCTTATAGGTAAATCTAGGGTAGATTGACATGTAGGTACCGAAAGGGCGGGGTAGGGTGATAGCTTAGTGCGTCTTCCCTACACGTAACCAACCTCCGAACCTAGGATCACTGTTTTCAAAGACCAAACGGAGTTATTTTTCTAAAAAATGGCTAAATGTTTTCCAAAGGTTGCCAAACAATCTGTTTTCTTAAAAACCCTCTCTTGAGGAGATGTTTCCAAAATTGTTTTTCAAAAACCCTAAGTGTAGTTTTCAGATTATGCTTAGTTTTTAGGTTACCTAACTCACCTTAATCAAGTTAGGTGGCGACTCCGAACCTTTTTCAAAAGCCCTTTATTCAAACCAATTTTCAATTCAAACCTAGTCGCACTCATTCTTTTAGGAGGGTGAGTTCTAATGAGAGAGTACAACATTTTTCCCGCTTGGGTGAGTATTCCTCGAGTGCGAAAAATCTGGGCGCGACATCTAGCCTTTTCTATGGTTAGGGTTGCTTTAGGAAAGTGTTACATTTAAAGTGACCAATATGGTCCATATTTTCAAATCCTTGTTGTTTTCAAAATCACTATCTTAGAATGGTTCTAACCTTCTTATGGTTAGAAGTATTTTAGGAAAATGAGATATTTTTGTGAACGTTCCAAAAACTCTCTTTTCAAATCTCTTATTCTAAAAATCTTTTTTCCAATATACTTTCTAAAAACTCTCTCCAATCGCTTTTCCATAATTGTTTTGAAAAACTTTCTTCAAAAATCTATTTTCTGAAACTCTTTTCCAAAAAACTCTCTTTAAAATTCACTTTCTAGAAACATTCCCTAAGTTTCCTTCCAAATATCTCTTTCTTAAAAACTCTTTTTGAAAACTCCTTTTCAAGATCTCTTTCCATAAATCTTTTTTTTCCAAAAATCTCTTTCATTAGAGCCTAAGCCGAGCCTTCGAGCCAATGATCAGAAAACCCTAATTTCCTTCCCAAAAACATGATTTCCAATCTTGTCTCAAAACCTAGGTTTCCAAAATCTTCTTTTTTACATATAAATCATAAGTTTCCAAAACCTATTTTCTATATCAAAACTATAGTCTTCCAAATCTAGGATTTCCAAAAGTTCATCTTTTCAAGTCCATGCCAAATCCAATTTTCCCTTTAGGAAACCAAATCCAATATCCTTATTTAGGAAACTCGATCCTATCCTCCATTTTTGGAAATAAAATAAAATCATCTATTTCTTAGAAACAAAATCCAATCCTTTCCAATCCGAATCTTCCCTAATTCAATCCTTCATAATCTCATACCTTACTAAACCTTAAGTTTCCAAAACCTGAAACTTTCAAATCTTTCCTTAAACCTTAAGCTTCTTAATCTTCCCAATTCAAACCTTTCCTAATTCCATATCTTTCCAAATTTCAACTTTTGAAACCTAAATCTTCCAATCTTTCTTAAACTCAAACCCTTACTAATTCCAAGTATTTCTAAAACTCAAACTTCAGATCTTTCTAAAATTCTAAACTTTCTAAATTTCAAATCTTTCCAAATCCAAAACTTTCTTAAGTTAAATCTTTCCTAATTCAAAACTTTCCTAAATCAAAATTTTCCTAATTGAAACTCTTTCCAAAAATCAACTCTTTCTTAAAAAGAAGACTTCCCAATTTTAAACCTTTCCTATTTCAAAACGTTCTAATTTCAAAAAATTTCAATTTTAATTCTTCCCTAATTCGAAACTTTCCTAAATCGAAACATTTCCTATTCAAAACTTTCCTAAAATAAAACCTTCCTTAAACGGAACTTTCCTATTTTGAAACTTTCATAAAACGAAACTTTCTTAATTTGAACGTTTCGATAATCTTCTAAGTCCAATATTCGAATCAAATATTTCTTAAACCTCAAGTCTTTCCTAAATCTTATCTTTCCTAACTCTAGGTTTCCTAAATCTCAATCTTTTCAAAATAAGTCCAAATCCTTCTTCTAAGTTCTATCTTTCCAGATCAAAGTCCAATCTTTTCAATTCTAAATTCCAATTTTAAATCTTCTATTCTAAGTTCAATTCAAACATTCTATTTTCCATTGGACTCTTGTCCGAACTACGACTGACCTGATTCCTCCAAAGGGAGGCAACCCTCATGGGTGCAGTCATAACTTTCTTCAAACTTCCAATTCCAAAAATCTACTTTCAAATCTCTATTTCCAATTTCTAAAACTTTATATTCAAAATCAAATCTATCTTTTCAAATCCATACCAATTTCAAATCAAATTTATTTCTAAAATCGAATCAAATCTTTTCAAATCTATTTTTAAAATCAAATATTTTTCTTGCACTTGCATATCATGCATCATATCAATCCCTTTCTAAAGATTCTTTTAAAAAGTGGATAGTTTTAGACATTTGTTAATCGAAGACTTTAATGGGTGAATAGACATGTAGGTACTGCAAGGGCGGGGTAAGATGTTGACTTAGTGTGTCTCCCCTCCACGTAACCAGCCTCCAAACTTAGATCACTGTTTTGAAAGACCAAAATGGAGTTATTTACAAAAAATGGCTTAAATATTTTCTAAAGGTTGCCAAACAACTTATTTTCTTAAAACCCTCTATTGAGGAAGTATTTTGAAAATCATTTTCAAAAGCCCTAAGTGTAGTCTTCGGATTGTGCTTAGTTTTTAGGTGGCATAACTCACTTTAATCAAGTTAGGTGACAACTCCAAATGTTTTCCAAAAGCCCTTTATTCAAATCAAATTTTCAATTCAAATCTAGTCACACTTATTCTTATAGGAGGATGAGTTCTAACTAGAGAGTACAATATTTTTTTCCACTTGTGTGTGTATTCCTCGAGTGCGAAAAATCTGGGCGCGATAGCTAGTTACTCCACTGAGGACACTTAGAGGGTTAGGCCATAGTCATGTCTCTTCACCCTTCACCCATGTAGAGTCTTCAATTAAGTTGTCCAATTTTATCCACTTTCAATTTTCAAAATCAAATTTTCAAAGTTGTTTTCAAAAACATGTATTTAATTCCATTCATATTATCTTGTATTAAGCTTGCCATCCATATACTAACTCTTGCATTTTTGTTTTGTAGGTGAGTTTTTGTTTGCCTTATTGTTTTATACTAACTGTTATGCATGAATGAATGTGATGAACAGGATGAATGGGAGTTGTTGGTGTTAGTCCAATAGGCAACCCAAGAGGAAGGGTGAATTGGGTTTTTCGAAGACTAATACAAGTTAAGATTAATTAAAATTAATCTAAATAATATAGTAGTGATTAATCTATGTGCAAAGTAATGTTAACAATAGAAGCAAAGAAAACAGAGCAATAAAAGAGAGACACAGATTTACCGAGGTTCAACCACAAACCGTGGTCTACGTCCTCACCCCAAGACCTCCTTGAAGTCTTCTTCCACTATATAATCACCTATTACAAGATGGGCTGCTGATTGACAAAGAGCTCAGCTCACTCTACAAAGAACTCCTCACCGAGCTCTTCAATCCTCAAGTGGTTTTGTCCAAGCTCCACTCAAACTTACAAGAGTTTTGCTTCACACAAGAGAACTCTCTAAAATCTCAATTGCAAGTGTATATGAATATACAAGTAACAAACAAACTCTCTAGCAAGAGTAGATTTACAATCAAAGCTCACTCAAGAATGAAACAGGAAGAATGTTCAAGAATATCAGACTGATCAGTGATTCTTATCTCTTGTTGTTTCTTCCTCTTAATTCTTATGTATAAATGCAGTTGGACGCTAGTATATATACCCTTGCATTGATTCCATCCGTTGGAGGTGGCTGAGTATCATAAATGCACGTTCAGTCCATTATAACGTTAAGAAAAATAGTCATTATGTCAGAGGGAGTTGGCTTCAGGTCTGTGGAGTCAACACTTCCTGCTTCTGCATTTACCAAACGATGTTCACTGAGTTCATGAGTCCCCTCTTCATGTCGATGAGGCGACTCTCTATTCATTCTGTCTTCACATCTTCGGTTTCTACTGTCATGAGGCGACACTTCATCTTCAGGTGTCCGCTCATTGATCATATTATCTACAAGCCTTTTACTTCTGCTATCAAGAGGCAACTCTTTGTCTTCATGTGTCCGCTCATTGTTCATTTCATCTTCAAGCCTTTTACTTCTGACTCCATGAGGCGACACTTCATGATAATGAGTCCACTCATTATCTATTTGATTTCCAGCCTTTTTGCTTTTGTGTTCAAGAGGCGACACTTCATTTCCATGAGTCCCCTCATTGTCCAGTTTGTCTTCATGCCTTTTTGCTTCTATGTGCAAGAGGCGACACCTTACTTTCATGAGTCCTCTCATTGCCCATTTTGTCTTCAAACCTTTTATATCTGTGATCAGGAGGTGACTCCTCATTTCCATGAGTCCCTTCATTGCCCAGAATTCATAATTCTATCTTCCAATGATTTAGATCATCTTAGCATAGGTATAAGATTTTCAAGGAGTATGTCTTTGGGGTATGATGATCAATCAAATCTCTTTAAGTCATCAGAGTTAACTTCTATTCAATTTGGATTGAATAAATCATTGGATATTGATCTTCTTCTTGAATCTCAAACAGTCAAAGCTTTATTAGATCAATGATCATCTTTTTTTGTTCATTTCCAAAGCTTTCTCAACTACGTAGAGCTTCACAATGGTTCATTTCTGATTTCCTCTCTTTATTAGTAATTCTTCATTCTTCATTAAAGATCACTTCAATGAGACTTTTGCAGACTTGTTGAAATCTCTTCACACATCTAATCCTAATTGGTTCTTTACACTGTAGAAGAATTCTTCACTTGGATTCCATGTAGAGATCAGATATTTATTGTGAGCAAATTCAATCACATAATCTGAAATTGATCTTTGCATACTAGATGTAATCATCTCTTGAGGTATTTACAATCTCTTCAATAGACAATACATCTTCAACTGAGCATTGCACCTCCTCAACTGATCTTTGCATATTCTGATAAAGTCTTTAGTCTGGTGCAAATTAGTCTTCATTGAAACTATGCATACTTGAAAGAAGCTTTAATTGAACACCTTCAATCTCTTCGAGTGTGGAACATATGTTTGAACTAAAGATAGGCAATAATCCTCTATTTGGTTCATTGCATAGCTCTTTGAATTCATTGCTTACTTCTTGAACTTGTTGTGCATACTCTTTGACATGTATTAGACTTCAGATTTAACTTTAAGTCTAAGTTATGAACTTTGTTAATCTGCACACTAAGTAGATTCATTAGTAAAATAACACAAGGTTTAGTTATCATCAAAATCAACATGGGAATTAACCTTGAGTCAACAAGGATCAACCTTGACTTAACAGGTGGGCTCTTTCCTCCGATTTCAAAAAATCACACATACATTGCACGTGCACTTGCATTCTGCATACTTGCATTTTTACCCTGATCTATCCCTTCTAGTTAGAAGGGGGAATGGTATATTGGTTGTGAGTAAGATGATGTGTCAGTTTCTTTGCCTACGGCCTCTTGATGGTTCCCGCTCGGATCACTAACCGATCATGGCACCACCTCGGGAAGTGGGCCTAGGTTTAAAGATTTGGGTACGAAGCCTTTTTAGGACGCATTAGTAAACCCTTAACCTCATGCTCATATAGACACCATGCATAGCTGAACCTCTGCCGAATTTGAGACACGCGCACCGTTTTCCAAAACCATGGAGGAAAGGCGTGACTACTTTTACTTCCCTTTATATCTGTTTATTCTTGTTGTTATAATGACTGTATTCTTTCTATTATAATGCTTGTTTAACTGCTTATGCATGCATGTTTACTTTATCGTTGCATTCTCTCTCCTTACGCTCTTTGCATTCATATTCATGCATATGATATTACATCCTAAGACAAGAGTTCCGTAGTAACTCAAGTCACTGCATCTACATGCATGTGATCAACCCACTGAGAGTGACACCTAGTTCACTCTCTATTTCATTAAACTTACCAAAACCCTAAGGGTTCCCACGTAACCCTAAGGAATCATTGCATGCATTTCAAGTCATCCCATAAGAGGGGTCACAATCCCTCTATGCACACGAAGATAGGGTTGCCAAGAAAGACAAGGGGCAATTAATCAACGAGGTCTCTTAGCAACCTCCTTGACATCGAATCCAAAGAAGGCGGATTTGAAGACTCAAGAGTAGTTTAGGATCTTGTATGTAAAACTAGATAGGTGGAAGTCCAAAGAAAAAATGTTTCCCTCTCCCCCATTAAAGTGTACTCTATTTCCTCTTGTATTCTAAATTTAAAGTTCAATATATTCTATTACTTTTCGTAATTGAATGTATGAATGAATGTAGGTTCCTGATCAATAGTAAAGTACTTGCATACAGGGGCAAACCCCCTATCTCCAAAAGTGAGCCAATACATCATGCTTGGTCTCCCTCTCAAGTAAGGGCATCCATAGGACATAAATTGCATAAAAAAATTCAAATCAAGGCACTAACTTCTCTTTCATTTTTTTTTTTTTTTTTTTGTTTTCTATCCTCCCCCTCCTCGTCTCTAAGTACCAAGAGAACCGTAGACAGAAGCAAGACAAGAAGAGGGTTTTTCTAAACCCTTCATTTATTATCATCACACTACTCACACGTTCACTTCTATTATGCTCGTGCACCCACATCCATTCCAAGACAAGAGTTTCAAGAAACTCAAGTCATTTCATTCTAATGCATCTAATCAATAGTAGAGAGAAATGAGTAATCCAATCTCATGTCAATTGAACCTACCCAAATTCCTAAAGGTTCTTTGACCCTAAGGATTCATGGCTTGTATAGAACCATATCTTGAGAGAGGCACAAATCTCTCTTAGTCCATGGAGGCAGGATTACCCAAACAAAGAAATATCAACTGGCCTACGCCGAAGAGGTATTGTATTACATAAGGAGCAAAGCCCTGCCTCAAAAATGGACTCAGCATCATGCCTAATTTCCCTCAAAGAAGGGACCTCCATAGGACACGCATCGCATAAAAGCTCCAACTTCACATGCTGACTACATTTTGTTTTTCTTTTCTTTTTTCAGGTCAAAGAGCATAAACGAACTCATGAAAACCCTTCTATCACCCCGCCAGATTCACACTTCTGGTAGGATGAGCCTAGTTGTTAGAAGAGGCCAAACTTATATCAAAGAGCAAGAAGAACTAACCATCCATCTACAAGACGTTATCTCCCCGCCATGCCGCGACAATCACCGTCCATGCAGAAGAAGGCTTCATCGTTTGCAAAGTTCTATCATACCCATGCATTACTACAAAATAATCTCCTAACTTCCAAATGCACGCCAAATATCGCAAGAGATTTTTCAATCCACCCTTCGTCGTCTGGTGATACACCCGAAGAATGAAATGCCAAAGAAGCTGACATAGTTTCAAAACCCTGTTAGGGGTTCTTACCAAGAGGTCCGCAAGAAAAAGAAAGTTTTCATAAAATTCATCTGTTTCCTTTTTATCTTTCTATTTTTTGCATATCTTATTTAAATGAACACACATGCCATGCATTCATGATTTGAAATGAAAAAGAGGAAGTTTACAGTTTATACCCTTTGTCTTATACTCTTGTGGATGATAGTTGCGTTTAGGGATTCTTCTCCATTCGGTAAATAACTTGGCTTGAAGGATGAGATATCATGGGCAATCCATTCAATGGGGGTCAAAACGTTTGAGAGACACAAAGAGAATGAGAGATAGGTGGAAGGCAATCTCAACAAAGAAGTGTAAATTTTATTGAAGAGGCGACACTTGCGTGTTATCCTGGCTAGGTGATGGGCAGTCGAGTCCGCAAAGTAATGAGAAGCCATTGTTCTATTTATTTCAAATAAACACTATCCATTGCTCAGTCCACTAGAGCTGTAAATGATTTCTATTCAGATATCCCTAAACCAAGAACCATCCCCCACAGTAGGGTAAGCACAAAGTAGTTGATTCAATAGAATATATAGTGGTCTACAAGCAGAAACACACCATTTTTACAAACATTGTCTAAATTTTGTACAAAGGCTTTATGGACTAAGCAATTTAATTTGAAGTGATGAAAGGCCCTCATTTCTTCTACCATACACAAACAAATCCCTTTGCAAAGCCGACTTGAGTCGGTTACTTTCCTCAAGAAAATTGACCAAATAATCACCGCCCATACTGGGTTAAGGCAAAGGCCATGAGAATCAACTAATGAGCAATGATGAAAAGAGCGAATTTCCAAGAAGATATAATGAGCAATGATGAAAATGGTGATCTTCAAGAAGTTATGGCGTCTAAGGCGTCTCTAGTAAAAAAGATATTGTGTTTGTGGGATCTTCAAAGGAAGATACTGTCATCCCAAAATATAAATGAAAAAGCTGGCATCTCCAAAAGTTGACTTAGCAACAAATTTCTTGATAAAAAAAAAACAGAAAAAAAAAAATCCTAAATTAGAAGGCAGAAAGCGGTCCAAAAGAACAACAAGAGTTTGAAGGAAAGAAGAAAGTAGTGAATGGAAGTTAAGTTACCAAAGTTGATCATTGGTTTTTTAAAACCCCACAAGTGATAATGTTTGAGCCTTTATACCCTTTCATTCATAAATCCTTTAACCTAGCCTACATTACGGTTCAAATTAAAGTCCTCTCTGATAAAAAAGAATTGCTTAGTCCAAATAAGCCTGAACAATACCAAGACAAGTAGGATGAGAAAGGAGAATTGGGGAGGAATGCAAGGGCAATCTCATGCTCCAAAATGTGCTCAGATGATTTTGGTTCAAACAACCCACTAAAAGAAGATCTTTGAGCCTGAATATCCCTTAATTTCTTACAACCCCTAAACTTAGCTTGCATTACAGTCCTAAAAGAAATCTTCTCAGATTGAAGGCCTAGCTGTTTATCGCTCTGCAAAGGGCATGCGAGTTATCGCTCGAGCCATGGTGGCATTTTGGAGATTTGAGAAAGAAAACCAAGTGAGATTAGAAAAATCCCAAATAGCAACCCTATAGAAAGTAAGGATAGGATAGCAAACCGAAAGGTCAAGATCCCTGGAGAATAGTGCAAATATTATCACACCCCGATGAGAATGGGACAAAACCAAATGGGGCAGAATCCTCGAAGGGAAACAAAATCCTGGGAGTATGGGCCTTGGGGCAGTCATGGGTCATTCTTTGTAAATAGTTTATATACGTGTAGTATAATGCATTCATGACATGTATAACCTGTACATCCATTAAATTCCTGTGTAGTTTGTATCTATTCAAGTATTCATCAAAGGTATGGCATACATTCAATTCCATTCCTATATGTACATTTATCCAAAAAGTATAACATGCATTAAATTCCATTCCTGTATGAACCGTGCATTCATAAAAATATATATATATATATAAAATAAATAGAACATGCAAAATAAGTCATACATCTAATTCCATGTACATTCATAAAAACAAATAATAAATAAATAAATAAAAAGAGTATAACATGCATTCACCCCCTTACTTGTGTGTTTTTAGAATTGGCATCAGTAAACTATTTTTGTACAAAAACTAACTCTATTTCTTTCTCTCTCTCTCAAATAAGAAACAGGGAACGAGTTAAAATGCAAAAGGAGCTAAAGCCACCCCTCAGAAATCTCCAACACCGACACACACCTCAGAAAGCTCAATTTTCCACAGCCAACAAGAAACAAAGAATAGGGCAATGACCCACCCTCAACGTCCCCAATCAAATGACTCCTGACTCAATATACAATGTATGCTGAAAAAGAGGATTAATAAATAATTGTCCGATCGCCCAAAGCTGGAATATTGGAGCACATCCCCGAAAATGAGCTTCGACCCTCTGCTGAAGTCTAGCAAGGCTTACGAAAGTCTCTCCCACAACCATAGGAGCATATGAGTGCCCTACACGAATCTTGGCAAGTGGTACACATAACTAATAGTTGTTCAGATCATCCCCCGGGCGGAAACATCAACAAGTTCAGGAGAAGCAGAGCTAGGGCCACCGTGCGAGAGACTGACCAACTTGAGAAGAGTGCCAATCAACTGGATGAGCTGTCATGCCTATCACAAACTGAAAGTAGGAAAACAAAAACTCTACTAGAACATAAAGAAATTAGGGCAGGGGATCAAAAGAAAGGACTGCACAACGGAGCCCAACCTGAGACGGGACAACTGTGATGCAACCATCAGGAAAAATAGGTCGCACAATATCAGCCAAATCCTTTCAAAGACCTTGGAGGAAGCCATACTCATAAGGAGTACGGGTAAACTCACATTCCCCAAAACGGAAGAGAGACAAGTCAGACTGCCACAAAGGAATCACTACCTCTATGAATTTGGGGATAAGTGGCACTGATAGGAGAGAAGCCATACAACCAAAGGATCGCCGAAAGATGTCCTGCTCATCTGCAGGATACCTATCATACCAAGCCCTTAGTCGGCTCAAGATCGCGTCAGCTGTCCTGAAAGGTAAACTAAGGTAAAAGGTATTATTATAAAGTTTCAAAGACAAGAAATAAAAACAAAAATGAACAAGTGAAAATAAATGGCACAACTTTCAGATAAATTCTACTCAAACCAACTCAAAAGGTTTCTTAAAAAACTTATCGTTTAAAAGCTCTTTTCTAAAATCAACTCTTAAAGGTTTCTTAAAAAGTTCCTTCCAAATCAGTTTCCCAAAAGTTTTCTAACATTATACTCCAAAAAAAGTTCTCAAAAGAGTTTCTTAACCTTTTCCTTCAAAAATTCCTTTTCAAAATCTAGTCAAATGATTTTTCTAACTCCTTTCCAAAAGTTCATCTTTAAGAACTGATTTTAAAATCAAATTCTAAGGATACTAAATGTTTCCTTGTAGGATCCATTTCAAAAATCAAGGCCAAAAATCATTTTCAAAATCAAATCTCAGATTTTTCAATCCATCTCAAAGCTTTTCTGTTTTCTTTTCCAATCAGGTTTAAGATTCTCCCAAACTCTTTCTTTCAAAAAAGTCTTGGTCAAAGTAAATCCTTAAAAATTTTCAAGGTTTCACTCCATAAATTCTTCCTTCCAAAATTTCTATCAAATTCCAAAGTTTTCCATCCTAAATCTTTGACAATCTCGAAATTTTCCAAATCCAAAATTCATTTTCAGAAGAATTCCTAAGTTCTTCCCTCCAAAGTTTCTTCTAAAATTTTATTTTTCAAAATTCCCCTAAGTTTTCTTTCAAAAAGTTTTTAAAAGACCCTTCGAGTTTCTTGGAGCCTTCTCTACCCAAAAGGCCCCATATTCCAAAGGTTTTACCTCTTTTTCCTTCAAAAATATTTTATTCCAAAACTTTTCCAACTCTTCCCCTAATTTCAAAAAACATTTGATAAAGTTTCACTTAAAAATGGTCCATACAACGCCACGACACATCAACACAAAACACAAATCATGCACCGCAAAACGTCACAATCACATAACATCAACACTTGCACACACTTTTTCAAATTTCTAAGCTTTTGAAAAGACTTGTTTTATTTTTCAATAAATCAATAGTTTTCAAAGTTGTCCTAAAATTTCTCAAAATAATTTCAAATTTTTTCTAAAATATTCCCAAGTTTTTCTAAATTTTAAACTCTAATAATTTCATCAATATTGTAAATTTCCTTAATTTTCCCTATTTTCCAAAATATTTTTCTATTTTTCAAAAAATAAAAAATTCACCGAGTTTTCTGAAAATCACGAAACTTTACACGGTTGTTAAACACAATTTTCTAAGGCACATTGTATAAAAATCTAGCCGAAAAACTCATTGCCCAAGGCTGTAGGGAGAAACCTTCAATTCCTGTAGAAACCCCATTCACATAATCACATAAAATCACTTACATTCAATCAAATGAGCACCAAAATGTAAAAATAATTTCACCACAGAGTTCAAAACAAATCACAACATCAATTTCCACTGTTCACATGACTCAAACGGAATTCTACACACCAAAATCGACATAAAATAAAAAACTCACCTTTTTTTAGTTCTCCGGCGAAATCTTCTCTTCCGATGACTTTTTCGGTGACAGTGTCTACTTCCGACAATCTCCTGTGGTCCGTAAGAAGTGTTTCTCCAACGTCCAAGTCATTTTCCTCGCAAAGACTCTTGATTTTCCAAAAACTCTTTAACTTCCACGAGAATGTCGAACCAGCAGTTTGCTGGTTTTGATCCCAAGCCTGGCACCACTAGTAGTGGTGCCAAGCCAATTCTAGCAAAGACGCCATTACTAGTCACGCCAACGTCCAATTCTAGGCATTTTTGCCCTTTTTTCCGCTAAAACTCGATTTCAAAGGCATTTTGGGCCCAATATCCATTTCCAAACTCCCGTTTTCAAAAATTTCCAAAGTTCATCCCTCCGACCAGCTCACGGTCAACATGGGACTCTTACTCTATCATTTTCTATCTTCATCAAGCAAAGACAGAAAAAGAGGGGTAACTATAAGCACCCCATTTTTGCCCGCTCGGCAGTCTCCTGTCCGTCTAGACTTATATTCAAGTCAATATGGACATATTCTGAGTCAACTCAATTTTCATAGTCTAGTCCCATCAATCAATCACTTCGCAGGCCCTTTGGGCCCAAATAGAGGCAAAATGACCAAAATGTCCTTGGGGGCATTGTTCGATCCAATTTCAATGGGCACGTCTTCTCGAAGACAGTAAGTCCCCTTTTATGACCTAATTCCAGTCCAATTCCAATTCCAATTCCAAATCCATTCTAGCACGTCCCTCGAGAAAGTTGATTTCTCGAGGTGGTAAGTCCATCCTATTCGGCATGTTTCCCAAGAAACTCTTTAGAATGGTAAGTCCATTCAAACTCGTAGACCGGGATGAGACCCCAAGTCCCCTAGATGGTACAACAATCCACCTTTGGCGCCTGCTAGCTTGCCGATGAAGAAATGTCCATTTTGGCAGGCCTTTCGAGAAAGTTCATTCCTTAGGCACTAAATCCACCTAGTAGCTTCCAAAGATTAGGCAGTTTTTTGAATAATCGTGACCTGTTAAAGTAACACCAGTGCCTGCTAGCCCACTTCGGTAAAAAAATTACCAAACTGCCCCTAGGGCCATTTCAGGCACATTTCTTGAGAAAGTACTTAGGTGCCTTTTAGTCAGTTTCGGGCCAATTTTGAGACATTCTGGTAAAGTTGACTATCTTTCCCCCAAGCATCCAAGTGCCCTGGGACCCACACCGGCTCTGGGTATCAAACCGATAACCTCTTGAGAATGCTTCTTATAGTATTCCTGACCTTCCATTACCTTTTCAAATCATTCCTTGTCAGTTCCGGTAAACCTGGCGCGACATGACCGTTTTGCCCCTAATGGGCCGGTCGCCTCTTCTAACCACATCTGCTCTGGGCATCAAATCGATAGCCTCCTGGGACATTCTAAGTAATATTTCCAAACATCGAGTCTTCTTCCGGGACATTCCAAGTCCATCCTGGTAGTTTTCTGGTCTAGTTAACCATTTTTGCCCCTAAAGGCCCGGTCAACCATTCCAACACATCCTATCATCATTTTTCAAGTCTGCTACCCCCAAGACATTGTTCCAAGGGTTCCTGTCCCTTTCTGGACTTCCAGGCCATTCCCTACCCTTTCAAATAATGCCTAGACTTTTCGGAGTCAATCCTAGTGAAACCAGGCTAAAAATTGCAAGGTAGTCACTAGTATAGGCTCCCAAATCTTCTAAAGATACGTTGCTTCCCGACGTTAAATATTTCCTAATTGGCTGACACCACTAGTAGAGGTGCCAAGCCAAAAAAATGGTCTGGCGCCACTCTAATGTAAACTTTTGACTAGCGCCACTTCAACAGGTGTGGTGCCAGGTCAATCCTCTCTCTATAAATACAGAGACTCTTCCAGAGTGAAAGGGTCCGCAAACTTAGTCTAAAAACTCTCCTATTCGATATATAGAGCTCGTAGCCCCCCTAAATCCTAGTCTTCTTTAGGTCTCCCTAAACCCTAGCCTCCACACACAAACCCTAACTCACATATACTCTTATACACTCCTACACTAGCCTCCAAAGCCTCCATTGAAGACTTGAAGCACTGCAACTCCGAAACTCCCGAAGATCAGAACAAACTCTTTAAGATCAAGGCGAAGACCAAAGCAAAGCAAGAAGAAGAAAGCAAGCAAAACAACGCGAATAAAAAAAGACACAAGGTAGGCTTCCTATTTACGTTTACGCAATTCCCCCCTCTCTCTTCTCTCTCCGAACCCACTTAGGTTTTCTTCTATTTTAATCCCCCATCTTCTTCCCCTCCCCCCCCCCCCCCTTTCTTGTATACTTGAAACAAGGGAGTTCCCGGTCCTTGTGTAGGATTAGGCTATTGGAAGTCACTGTGTTGGGGGCTTTCTCTTAGTCTAACCAGAGACCACATAGGTTCAGCACCCTTGATTATGTGGTGAAGTCTTAACCTTGTGTGTTCACGACACCAACTCGCATTGTGCATATCATGATCTTACATCCCTCCAAAATTCGTTTTCAAACTTGTTTTTCAAAATTTGCATTAAAATTGTTTTCAAACCTGCATTAAAATTTTCTTCTTCCAAACTTCTTTTCAAAATCACAATCCTATAGTGATTCTAGCTTTTCTATGGTTAGGGTTGCTTTAGGAAAGTGTTATATTTAAAGTGACCAATATGGTCCATATTTTCAAATCCTTGTTTTTAAAATCACTATCTTAGAATGGTTCTAACCTTCTTATGGTTAGAATCGTTTTAGGAAAGTGAGATATTTTTATGAATGTTCCAAAAACTCTCTTTTCAAATCTCTCATTCTAAAAATCTCTTTTTCAACATACTTTCTAAAAACTCTCTCCAATCTCCTTTCCATTATTGTTTGCAAAAACTCCCTTCAAAAATCTATTTTCCAAAACTCTTTTTCTAAAAAGCTGTCTTTAAAATTCACTTTCTAGAAACATTCCCTAAGTTTCCTTCCAAAAATCTCTTTCCTAAAAACTCTTTAAAAAAATCTCCTTTTTAAGATCTCCTTGAACAAAACTTTTCTTTTCAAAAATTCTACTTTCCAAAAATCTCTTTCCTTAGAGCCAACGATTAGGAAACCCTAATTTTCCTTCCTAAAAACATGATTTCCAATCTTGTCTCAAAACCTAGGATTTCAAAATCTCCCTTTTTTACATCTAAATCATAAGTTTACAAAACCTATTTTCTACATCAAAACTATAGTATTCCAAATATAGCATTTCTAAAACTTCATCTTTCCAAGTCCATGTCAAATCTAACTTTCCCTTTAGGAAACCAAATCCAATCTCCCCATTTAGGAAACTCAATCCTATTCTTCGTTTTTTGAAATAAAATAAAATCATCTCTTTCTTAGAAACAAAATCCAATCCTTCCCAATCCGAATCTTCCCTAATTCAATCCTTCCTAATCTCATACTTTCCTAAACCTTAAGTTTCCAAAACCTAAAACTTTCAAATCTTTCCTTAAACCTTAAGCTTTTCAATCTTCCCAATTCAAAGCTTTCCTAATTCCTACCTTTCCAAATTTCAACTTTCCAAACTTAAATTTTCAAATCTTTCTTAAACTCAAACCCTTCCTAATTCCAAGTATTTCTAAAACTCAAACTTCGGATCTTTCTAAAATTCTAAACTTTCTAAATTTTTAATATTTCTAAATCCAAAACTTTCTTAAGTTAAACCTTTCTTATTTCAAAATTTTCCTAATTGAAACTCTTTCCAAAAATCAACTCTTTCTTAAAAGGAAGACTTTCCAATTTTAATTCTTTCCTAATTCAAAACTTTTATGAATCGAAACCTTTCCTATTTCAAACCATTCCTAAAATGAAACTTTCCTATTTTGAAATTTTCCTAAAACGGAGCTTTTTTAATTTGAACCTTTCCTAAATCAAATCTTTCCCTAATCTTCTAAGTCCAATTTTGAATCAAATGTTTCTTAAACCTCAAGTCTTTCCTAAATCCTATCTTTCCGAACTCTAGGTTTCCTAAATCTCAATCTTTCCAAAACAAGTCCAAATCCTTCTTCCAAGTTTTATCATTCTAGATCAAAGTCTAATCTTTTCAATTCTAAATTCCAATTTCAAATCTTCTATTCTAAGTTCAAATCAAACCTTCTATTGTCCATCGGACTTTTGTCTGAATTACGACTGACCTAATTCCTCGAAATGGATACGTAGACAACCCTCATGGGTGCAGTCATAACTTTCTTCAAATTTCTAATTCCAAAAATCTACTTTCAAATCTCTATTTCCAATTTCTAAAACTTTCTTTCCAAAATTCAATCTATCTTTTCAAATCCATTCCAATTTCAAATAAAATCTATTTCTAAAATCGAATAAAGTCTTTTGAAATCTATTTTTAAAATTAAAATTTTCTCTTGCACTTGCATATCATGCATCATGTCAACTCCTTTCTAAAGATTATTTTCAAAAGTTGATAGTTTTGGACATTTGTTAATCGAAGACTTTAATGGGTAAATCTAGGGTGAATAGACATGTAGGTACCGTAAGGGCGGGGTAGTGTGATGGCTTAGTGCATCTTCCCTACACGTAACCAACCTCCGAACCTAGATCACTGTTTCTAAAAACCAAAATGGAGTTATTTTCAAAAAAAGGGCTTAAATATTTCTAAAGGTTGCCAAACAACTTGTTTTCTTACAAAACCCTCTCTTGAGGAAGTATTTTGAAAATCATTTTCAAAAACCCTAAGTGTAGTCTTCGGATTGTGCTTAGTTTTTAGGTGACCTAACTCACCTTAATCAAGTTAGGTGGCGACTCCAAAAGTTTTTCAAAAGCCCTTTATTCAAATCAAATTTTCAATTCAAACCTAGTTGCACTTATTGTTGTAAGAGAATGAGTTCTAACGAGAGAGTACAGTATTTTTCCCGATTGTGTGTGTTGTCGCGCTCAGATTTTTTGCACTCGAGGAATACACACACAAGCAGAAAAAATAATGTACTCTCTCGTTATAACTCACCCTCCTAGAAGAATGAGTGCGACTATATTTGAATTGAAAATAGATTTGAGTAAAGGGTTTTTGGAAAACATTTGGAGTTGCCATCTAACTTGATTAAGGTGAGTTAGGTCATTTTAAAACTAAACACAGTCCGAGGATCACACTTAGGGTTTTTGAAAACGATTTTGAAAATGCTACCTCAGGAGAGGGTTTTTAAGAAAACAGTTTGTTTGGCAACCTTTAGAAAACATTAGGCCCATTTTGAAAATGAACTCCATTTTGGTCTTTGAAAACAGTGATTCTAGGTTCGCAGGTTGGTTTTGTGTAGGGAAGATGCACTAAGCCATCACCCTACTCCGCCCTTGCGGTACCTACACGTCTATTTACCCTAAATTCATCTATTAGAGTCTTCAACTAACAAATGTTCAATCCTATTCACTTTAGAAAATAATATTTAAAAAGACATGATGCATGATATGTAAATGCAATAGAAAAAGAGAGTTGGAAAATAGATTTGGAGATAGATTTGAAAAGAAATTTGAAAAGAAAGGATTGAAATTGGAAAGTTTTCGAAATTGGAAATAGAGATTTGGAAATAGAAACTTGGAATTAGAAAAATAGATTATGGAATTGGAGATTTGAAAAAGGTTGTGGAAATAGAAGTTTGAAAAATGTTATGACCGCACCCAGGAGGGTTGCCTACGTATCCTTTTGGAGGAATCAGGTCAGTTGTAGTTCGGATAAGAGTCCGATAGAAAAAAGAAGGTTGATTGGAAAAGGAAATTGAATTGGAATTTAGATTTAATTTGAATTTAGAATAGAAGATTGGAATTTGAAATGAAAGAATAGAGACCCTAGACCTAAAACGATAGGATTTAGAAAGGACTCGAGATTTAAGAAAGATTTGACTCAAATGTTGGACTTGGAAGATCGAAGAAAGATTGGATTTAGGAAGGGTTCGAATTACGAAAGGTCCGATTTAGGAAAGTTTCAAAATAAGAAAGTGTTGGATTAAGAAAGTTTTGAAATAGGAAACATTTCGTTTTAAGAAAGTTTTGAAATTGGAGAGATTTGAATTTGGAATGTTTTGAAATAGGGAAGTTTTGGAAGTTGAAAAGTTTAGAATTTAGAGAGTTTCGAATTTAGAAAGTTTTAGATTTGGAAAGATTTGAAGTTTAGAATTTAGAAAAGTTTCATAGTTTGAGTTTTAGAAATTCTTGAAATTAGGAAAGGTTTTGAGTTTAAGAAGGGTTTGAAAACTTAGATTTGGAAAGTTAAGATTTGGAAAGGGATGAAATTAGGAAGGTTTGAAAACTTAAAGTTTAAGGAAAGACTTAAAAGTTTAAGTTTTGGAAACTTAAGGTTTAGGAAAGTACTAGATTAGGAAGGAGTTGAATTAGGAAAGATTTGGGTTTAGAAGGATTGAGATTCCTATTTTCTAAAGCAAGGGATTGGATTTTGTTTCTAAAGAGAGATGTTTTGATTTTATTTCCAAAAACAGAGTATTTGATCTAGTTTTCTAAAGGGGAGATTGGTTTTGGTTCCCTAAAGGGGAAATTGGATTTAGCATGGATTTGGAAAAGGAAGTTTTGGGAACCCTAAATTTGGAATACTATAGTTTTGGTATAGAAAATAAGCTTTGGAAATATATATAGTTTTGATGTAAAAAGGGAGATTTTGGAAACCTAGGTTTTAAGGCAATATTGAAAATCATGTTTTTGGGAAGAAAAATTAGGGTTTCCTAATTGTAGGTTCTAAGATTTAACTTAGGCTCTAAGGAAAGAGTTTTTGGAAAGTGAGTTTTTTGGAAAGAGGAATTTTTGGAAAGAAATTCTAGAGAGGAGTTTCTAGAAAGTAAATTTTCAAAAGAGAGAGTTTTTGGAAAGAAATCCTAGTGAAGAGTTCTTAGAAAGAGATTTTTGGGAAGAGTTGTTTAGGAAAGAAATGTAAGGAACGTCTTTGGAGAGTGAACTTTGAGGAAAGCATTTTTGGAAATGAGCTTTTAAGAAAGACGTTTTTTTGGAAAGAAATTGTTGGAAAGGAGTTCTTAAAACACAATTTTGGAAAAGAGATTGGAGAGAGTTTTCTAAGAAGGAAACATAGGGAGTGTTTTTAGGAAAGGAATTTTGAAGAGAGTGTCTTTAGAAAGAGATTTTAAAAAGGAGTTTTTGGAAAGGAGTTTTGAAAAGAGAGTTTTTCTAGGAAGGAGATCTAGGGAGCGTTTTTAGAAAGTGGAATTTTGAGGAGAGTGTTTTGGAAAGGAGTTTAAAAAGAGAAGTTTTGGAAAATAGATTTTTGGAGGAAGTTTTTAGAAAACAATTTTGGAGAGAAGAGTTTTTGGAAAGCATATTGAAAATGAGGTTTTTTTAGAAAGAGAGAGTTTTGAAAGGAGAGTTTTTTGGAAAGTATAAAAACGTCTCACTTTCCTAAAGCGATTCTAGCCATAAGAAGGTTAGAACCACTTTAAGGAAGTGGTTTTGAAAACAACAAGGAGTTGAAAATATGGACCATATCGGTCACTTTAAATGTAACACTTTCCTAAAGCAATCGTAGCCATGGAAAGACTAGAATCACCCTAGGATTGTGATTTCGAAAAACAAGTTTTGAAAAAAAAGATTTTGATGCAATTTTGAAAACAAGCTTAATGCAAGTTTCAAAAACGAGTTTGAAAACAAATTTTGGAAGAATGCAAGATCATGATATGCACAATGCAAAGAGGGTTGTGAACATATAAGGTTAAAGGCTTCACCACATAATCAAGAGAGGCTGAACCCACGTGGTCTCCGGTTAAACTAAAAGAAAGCCCCCGACACAGTGACTCTCCAATAGTCTAATCCTACACATGGACCGGGAACTCCCTTGTTCAAGCATGCAAGAATGGGGGGAAGAATATAGGGGATTAAAATAGAAGAACACCCAAGTGAGTTCGGAGGGAGAAGAGAGGGGGAAGTGCAAAAACATAAAAAGAAAGGCTACCTTGTGTCTTCTTTTTTTTTGCTTAGCTTTGCGCACTTTTCTTTGCTTATCTTGCTTCAGTCTTCACTTCAATCTTCAAGAGCTTGTCTTCAATCTTCAAAGCTTCAGATTACAGTACTTTAAGTCTTCAAAGGAGGGTTGAAGGCTAGTGTATGAGTGTATAGAAGTGTATGTGAGTGTATAGGAGGCTAGGGTTTGTGTATAGAGGCTAGTGTTTGGAAACCTAATGGAGACTAGGGTTTTGAGAGGCTACGAGCTCTGTATCTTGAAAAGTAGGGTTTTTAGACTAAGTTTGCGGACCTCTTTCACGCTGGAGGAGGCTCTATATTTATAGACAAAAGAATGACCTAGTGCCTGTTGCAATGGCGCCAGCGCAAATTTCTTCTTAGCGCTAGTAGGAGTGGCGCCAGGCCATTTTTTGGCTTGGCACTACTACTAGTGGCACCAGCAACTTAGGAATGTTCATTAAGTCGGCAAGCAACGTATCTTGAGAAGATTTGGGCACTTGTACTAGTGACTACCATGCAATTTTTAGCCTAGCTTCACTAGGAGTGACTCTAGAAGGCCCGGGAAGGACTTAAGGGACCGAGGATGGCCCGGAAAGCTGAAAATGGTAGGAACACTCAGAATAGGGTCACATAGGTAATGGACTTGAAAAATGATGATAAGATTTGTCGGAAGGGTTGATCGGGCCATTATGGCAAAACGGTCAACTGGATCGGAAAGTCGCCGGGACTGACTCAAAATGTCCTGGAAGAAGACTCGAGATTTAGAAACATTATTCAAAATGTTCCCAAAGGCTATAGGCTTGATAACCAAAGCTGATGTTGTCAAAAAAGGCGACTGGCCCACTAGGTGCAAAACGGTGATTTTGCACTGAGTTTATTGGAACTAACTCGGAATGATTTGAAAAGATAAAGGAAGGTCGGGAATACTATAAGAAGCATTCTCGGGAGATTACATTCTCGGGAGGTTACCGGTGTGGCTAGAAAAAAGGCAACCAGCCCACCAAGGGCAAAACGATCATTTTGCACTGGATTTGCAAGAACTAACTCGGAATGATCGAGAAAGATAATAGAAGGTTGAGAACACTATAAGAAGCATTCTCGGGAGGTTACCGGTTTGATACCTAGAGCCGGTGTGGCTAGAAAAAAGGCGACCCATCCACTAGGGGCAAAACGGTCATTTTGCACCGGGTTTGCTGAAACTTACTCGGAATGATCCGGAAAGATATTAGAAGGTTCAGAACACTATAAGAAGCATTCTCGGCAGGCTATCGGTTTGATGCCCAAATCTGGTGTGGTCCCCGGGGCGTTCAGATTCCTAGGGGTAAAATGGTCATTTTAATCGAAAAGTCTTGGAATTGGCCCGAAACTAACTAGAAAGCACCTGAACATGCCAGATTGCTTTTAAGACAATCTTGGAAAGTTGGACTTACCACTCTGAGGACTCAGGTGTGTTCTTGAGAAATGTGCCCAAAAATGGCCCTAGGGGCAGTTTAGTCATTTTTCACCGAAGTGGGCTAGCAAGCGCTGGTGTTGACCGGGGTTTTGAATGTTTCTGCCACTCTAACGGTGGTCTCATGATATAGGGGTTTGTTGGCAATTCCCTATATTGACCTGCTTGTGAGTATTTCCGCTACTCTAACGGTTGTGATGTTTGTGAGTATTTTTGCTACTTTGATCGTTCGCGATCATTCCCGAGACTGCCTGATCTTGGGAAGTTGCTAAGGAGACTTAGTGCCTGAGAATTCAATTTTCTCGAAAGGTGTGCCTGAAACGGACATCTCTGTATTGCGAGCTAGCAGGCGCCAAAGGTGGACCGTTCTACCATCTAGGGGACTTAGGGTCTCGTCCCGGTCGACAGGTTTAAAGGGGACTTACCATCTTTGGAAAGACGTGCCTAATTTGGAAAGGGGACTTACCGTCTTTGGAAAGATGCACCTGGATTTGGAATTGGAAAGGGGTCTTATCGTCTTTAGAAAGACATGCCTATTGGAATTTGAAAGGGGACTTACTGTCTTCTGAAAGATGCACCTAGATTTGGAATTAGAAAGGGGTCTTATCGTCTTCGGAAAGACGTGCCTACTGGAATTAGAAAGGGGACTTACCGTTTTCGGAAAGACGCGCCTAATTTGGAATTGGAAAGGGGACTTACCGTCTTTGAAAAGAGGTGCCTGTGGGAATATGGAAAGGGGACTTACCGCCTTTAAAAAGACGTGCCTATTTTGGAATGGAAAGGATAATGCCTCTAAGGGCATTTTGGTCATTTTGCCTCTATTTGGGCCCAGTGGGCCTGCAAAGCGATGGATAGATGGGATTAGACTTAGAGAGTTGATTTCGATTGGAATACGTCCATACTGACTTGAGTAGAAGTTTGGATGGACCGTAAATTGCCGAGCGGTAAAAAATGGGGTGCTTACATGTGTATTCCTCGAGTGTAAAAAATCAGGGCGCGACAATGGGGTGCCGAGTTTCTACACCTAAAATATGCCGCGCTGAACATCGCTTATTGGAGAACCCTTGGCCAGTGGCTGAGTTTGACCATGAAGACATGGGATGGGAGTTAGAAGAGCCAAACGCACCAACAAAGCCATTTGAGTTGAAGGGGGGTGAGTTAGCCATCCTATTTACGGAAGAGCCTGCTGCCAAGTATAACAAGGAGGTCAATAAAGCTGACAACTACACCATCATTGCCAACATGCCCGAGTTCTAGAGGAAGCTTTTCCCTGCCTTGCCTTGGCTGAAAGTTGCGATTGTGAATGGAGTGTGGAAGACATGGGCATCGTCCCAAAACCTAACTGAGAAGGACTCTCCACAAAAGCATACAAGAGAAGGGTGTTTTCACCCACTTTCTTTCTATCCTTTACATTTAGTCCTTAAATTAATGTCTACATTTCTATTCCTTTAAAATAACTATATGCTTGTCACTAATATAATAAAATGATAGTTTTTCATTCATTGTTGTAATTTTATATTTCTCTTGTGAATGGTGAATGTTTCTTATACAAGGGGCATGGTCTATCTTATGGAGGATCTAACTTAAAGGAGTGATAGCATGAGTTAGCTACTCCCCAAATGATCAGCTTTGCAAAAAGAGAGAGGTTAAGGATGAGTGAGGAATCCACCCAAAGGCAACACTTGCAATACACTGAAGCTAAGTGATGTGTGGCCAGATTATCAAGATGAAAAGAAGCCATCTTTCATTTTTCCATTAAAAAAATGTGTTTATATTCCCTTTGCTTAAGCCCGCTAGTGCCTTGCAAAAAGTGAAAGTTTCCTTGTCAACCCTAATCCAAGACTGTTCCCTCCACGCTGAGACAGACAGATAACTGAGAACTCCACGAGAAACATCATCCATTCGCCATCATGCTAGGGCAAAGTTGAAGGCTCTATGGATCAAGCAATCTAGTTCAAAGTGAAGAGAGGCCCTCATCATTTCTTATACAGTTTGAAGCAACCCTTGTCAAACCCGTTGAGCCATTTACCTTTTTTTGAGAAAGCCCCCAACCTAGGGATCACCGCCCACAATGGGTTAGATTGAGTTGTTAAGGAAAAGGTCTATGAAAAAAGGGTTGTAGAAGTGTTTGTTTCATAAAAGGAAAGAAATGAAATGAAAAACAAAAAAGAAGAAAAGCAAAAGAAAAGAGTTGTCAAGGGGCAAGAAAAACAAAAGAGCATATCGGAGAAAAGGCCTGAAGAAAGTCATGTTTGTGCCATCTTGAAAAGCGTATAGAAGGGCCGAAGAGAAAAGAATCATATTTATCTAAAAAAAAATACATATAGAAAGGCTAAAAGAAAAGAAAAGAGTCATTTCATCCTGAGAGGTATATAGTAAAGCCAAGAAGGAAAGTTTAAAGGTGATCCTAGGTGATAAGGAAGCCAAATAGAAGCTAGAGGTTCGAGCCTTTACCCTTTCTTGTTAAACCCCAAGCCATGGCCTACATTACAACCCTATTAAAGTCCACTCCGATTGACAATGGATTACTTGATCTAAATAAGCCAGACATGTTGTCGAAGTTAAAAAAGGATGCTAACCCTATTGAAAAAAAAATAGTTAAGGACTGTATGGATCTAAATCCTACTAAAAGTGACATCAAACTTGAGCTTGCATATCCCATTGTTTTGAAACCCCATAGCCTGGCCTACATTACGGTCCTAAAACAAAGTCCATTCAGATTGAAAAACTGGCTGCTCATCGCTCTACTTAAGGTCAGGTAAGCTGTTGCCAAAGCCCTAAGAGTTGAAAGTTCTAGCCAAATAATCCTATACATTAACCCAAGGTAGAAAATCGGAGGTGGTTAAAAGGTTGAGAAAGTTACGAAGTACTATCATCCAATCAAGGTAAGGTTGAGCCAAAAGAGAGACCAAACCCCTGATAAGGAAGGAGTTTACATTTTAAGGATGTATAATTTAATAGCGCTCCATTCATTATATTAATTGTTACATCCCTAACATGTGTATGTATTTCTGTAAAAATTTCGACATGAGCTTTGCATATATAGGACATAGCTCCTTGTAGAAACAGAAGTCACCAATAACAGTTTAATATCATCCCATGTAATAAATATATACCGTCATCATTATCCTTGTACATGCATCTGTTCATATACCTAACTGTGTTAATATCTTTGCCTATTCATCCATTAATACATACATCTAGCTATCTAGAATCATAAACATCCACCCCATGAAAAATTTACAAAAATAAACTATCTAACAATGAATACATGTCGAGGATAGAATATAGAAAAAAGATGAGCCCTATACCAAGGAGCACTCGTCAGAGGTCGAAGTTACCATCCAGATCAAAATCATCAAAACCTGGATCAAGAGGAGGCGGATAGCTACCAGAAGCACTGGCATCCTACAAAAAGGGAAGAGTTTTGAATCAGCAAAAGTGGATGAGAAATTACTGAATAGAAAGAAGAAGGAAGAGGACAACATACCCCATCGCCGCCCATCTAAGCCAACCACGCCGTCAAGGAAGCTACCTCTACTTGTAAATGATCATTCTCCATCCGAAATTGGTCCCTCTCCATCTAGTACTGGTCCCTCTGGTCCCTCACAGCAGTAAACTCAGCCTGTGGCACGTATCCTCCAGCTCAGCACCACAAGTCGACCACCTCCTAGCTAACGGCATACCCATCAACTACCACCTCGAACTGAGTAAAGGTACCCATAGAATGAGCTCCAAAGTGTGCAGCACAGTCTGTCCCTCGAGGAAGCAAGAACCCAGTACCTGGCTGGCACTCCTGACAGGGAATAGGAACTCCCTCCAGCAAAGCTCCAAATATGTACTCCGGTGGATCACCTGCTGACCTGAACTCCTCATGAAACTGGCGCTAGTGACGATCTCCTAAGTAGGATGCCCAGGAATCATCGCTGAGAAAGAAAGCTCTCGATAGGGACAATTGGACCAAATACCTCACTGTCTCATAATGAACTGATCCAATGAAGGGCCGCCAAGTCACATCCCTCACCTTAATGAATTCCAGGTTAGCCTGGATCATCAAAGTTGGTAATCTCCGACCGCTGGGCTACCCGGTCATAAGCCCACTGCAAAGCATGGGGATAAAGGTCATCCTCAATAATCTCGGGACGACAGACTAGCAGGTACTTATAACTCCACCTGACAAGAAAGGGCCAAGAACTAGTTAGACTGCCCCAACGGGAGGAAGTCTGAACCCGTATCAATCGAAGGAAGCAACTGAAGGAGAAAGACCCACAATCCAGCTCAGACAAAGCCTCAAGATTGGCTCCTATGCTCACCAACTAAAAAGGGACAAGCAACTTCTTATTATTGCAGAAGCAGCTAAAGATGATGTATAGAACAACACACCTTCTCATGATATCTCGCCAAGCAGGTGGTGGCTCAACAGTAAGGGTACTGTCATCCAAACTGAGCCAAGAGACTTAGAAGGCAGAATGCTCTAAAGGGGGTAAGTCTAGCAAAATGCATGCATCGGCTCTAATGACTGACTGCAAGGTGATCCACCGACCAACAAAGGAAAGCCCCGTGATGATGGGCCAATCCAAAGGAGTGGGTCCTAACTCGAAGCCCACAAAGTGGATAGTCCCAGCCTCCCCAAACCATCTCTCAATCAAAGCTAGCACTATATGTCTATTCAGGCGGTTAGCCAGTAGTAGCATGAAGGCTCCGAACCCAATCTTTGCCAAGAAAGCCTAGTAAGATGGAGCCACGCACTGCATAGTACTGAAGACTAGATGAACAGCCCCTCTGAAAGATGTGTGTACCCATAAAGGAGGCAAATGTTGTTGTGAGTAGACGTTAGGATGATAGGCAAGGTCTCCCAGTGGTGGAATATCCGGTATCTCCAGATCACCAAGGTCAGGATCTGTCTGCCTATGTCTAGAGGAGGCCCTCCTGTAACCGGTCACCTGATCGCCAAGACTCGGTACCTCCTCCTCTGCATTTATCTCCTCCTTAAAGGCTTGCTTAACTGGAGGGAAAGGGTCGACTAGAGGTCTATGTTGTTTCTCGGAGCAACGTCTCCTCTCGGAACCGTCATTGCCCGTGTCTGCCATCCTGAAGATCAAAGTAAGAATATCACATGAGGTCAGTATAACTCACGAAGGGAAAAGAGATAAGAAGTAAAAGGAAGAAAGGGAAACAATGAAAAAAATAATAATAAAGAAAAAAAAAAGATTTCAAATGATAAGTCAAAATAAGTTTCTTACACATTTTGATTTTAAAATTTCAATTTTAAGTCAAAATGAATTTCCTACACATTTTGATTTTAAAATGCCAGTTTTGAGTCAAAATGAATTTTCTATATATTTTGTATTTTAAAAGGAAAAATTCCAACTTTCGAGTAAAACTGAATTTTCTATACATTTTGCTTTAAAAAAAAAAATTCAACTTTCAAGTCAAAATAAATTTTCTAAACATTTTGCTTCCAAATTTTAGGTCAAAACGAATTTTCCACATGTTTTGTCCAAAATTTCAAAATGATTTCTAATTCAAAATTGATTTTCAAAATTAAATCTCAAAATTTTCCAATCAAAGTCCATCCTAAGCTTTTACTCCATATAGTCCTATTCCAATCAAGGCTTTCTAAAACTTCTTCCTTCGAAAAGTCTTCTTCAAAATTAAAATTCCTTAAGTTTTCAAATCTTTCAAAATTTATATTCCCGAGTTTTCTAACGTCAAAGTTCATTTTCAAATCTTCCACAAAAACAATAAAAAACAATTTCCCTTAAAAGTTGTTATTCAAAAATTCCATTTTCAAAAGTCTTCCTAAATATTTCTTCTAATAGTTTTAGGCTCCCCCGAGTTTCTCGGGGCCTTTTCTACCAAAAATGCCCCGCCCTCAACAATTCTATATCTTTTTTCTTCAAAAATATTTTGTTTCAAAAAATTTTCAACTCTTTTCTGAATTTTGAAAAATTTCGGCGGAGTTCTACTTGAAAATAGTCCCTGCAACACCCATGACACTAGAACCAAACACAAACCATGCACTTCATAGTATCACAATCACATAGCACCAACACCCGTGCACACTTTCAAGACTCTTAAATTTTCGAAAACATCTTTTGGTTTTAAAAAATTCACTTGGTTTTAAAATTGTCACGGAATTTTTCAAAATCATTTTCAAAAATATTCCCATATTTTTTTTCTAAATATTAAACTCTAAATAATTCAATCAATTTTTAAATTTTTCTTAATTTTCTCTATTTTTCAAGTATTTTCCTATTTTCTAGAAAATAAAAAATTCACCAAGTTTTTAAAAAATCACGAAACTTCACACGGTTGTTAAACACATTTTTCTAAGGCACATAGGATAAAAATCTAGCCAGAAAACTCAATACCCAAAGCTGTAGGGATAAACTCCCAATTCTTATAGAATCACTCATCATATAATGATGCAAAATTGCTCTAACTAATCCAAGCAAGTAGTAAAACATCAAAATAACATCACCAGAGTATTCAAAACATGTCAAAACATCAATTTCGGCTATTTACATGACTCAAACGGAGTTCTGTAGGTTAAAATTAACACAAAACAAAAATATTACCTCTTAGAGTTCTCAGGCAAAATCGTCTTCTCCGATGAACTTTCCAACAACGGCAACAATTTTCGGCAATTCCCTAGGATCTCCAAATGTCACTCCTTCAATGTCCAAGTCAATCCTCCTGCAATGGCTCCCAAATTTTTGAAAAATCTCCCAAAACCCGTAAAGCTTCGAATCTTAAATGTTGCTGGTTTTAACCCCAAGCCTGGCGCCATTGCTAGTGGCGCCAAGGCAAAATTAAGCTAGGTGCCACTGCTAGTGGTGCCAAGTTCCAAATCCAAGTAGTTTGCCTTTTTCCTGCCAAAACTCGATTTCGAACACTCCCTTGGGTCAAATATCCATTTTCAAACTTTGATTTCCAAAATTTTTCCCAAAGTTCGTCCCCCCAATTATCTCGCAGTCAACATGGGACTCTTACTTTATCGTTTTCTGTCTTCGACAAGCAAAGACAAAAAAAGAGGGATAGTTATAAGCACCCCAGTTTTGCCGGCTCAGCAATCTCCGGTATGACCGGACTCATATTCAAAGTGACATAGACATATTCGAGTTCAAATAAACTTTTCAAACTCAATCTAATTAATCAATTGTTTCATGGGCCCATTGGGCCCAATAGAGGCAAAATGACCAAAATGCTCTTGTGGCATTGCTCAGTTCAATTCCTATTGGCATGTCTTCTTAGAGACAGTAAGTCCCTGTTTCAATCTCAAATTCAACTTCAAGTCCAATTCCAATTCCAATTCCAATTTCAAAATCAAATTCGACATGCCTTTTAAGAAAGTTGATCCCTCATGCAGTAAGACCATCCAATTCAGCACGTTTTTTGAGAAAACTCTTTGAAATAGTAAGTCCCTTCAAACCAGTCGATCGGGACGAGACCCCAAGTCCCCGAGATGGTAAAGCGGTCCACCTTTGGCGCCTGCTAGCCCGCCAATGAAGAATGTCCGTTATTTGGCACGTCTGTGGATAAAGTTGATTCCTTAGACGATAAGTCCATATAGTAGCTTCCCGTGATCAGGCCATCTCTCGAATGAACACGAACCATCAGAATGGTTAAAACACTCGCATATAGGTTGACATTGGGAAATTGCCAAAAAAACCCCTATGTCACGGGACCAAATTCGCCTCTTAGACGTGACACGATTACCAAAGGATGATATACCTTTGGAAACCAACTAGTCACAGGCTTTCAGAGTGATTGAAACGCCTAAAACTAGGGTTAACACTAGTGTTTGCTAGCCTACTCTGGTGAAAAATGACCAAACTGCCCCTTGGGCCATTTCCAGCACGTTTTTTGAGAAAGTACCTAAGCCCTCAGAACGGCAAGTCCACCCTTCTAGAATTGTCCCAAAGATGATCCGGCATGTTTAAGTGCTTTTCGGTCGGTTCTGGGCCAATTTTGGGACCATTCGATCAAAATGACCATTTTGCCCCTAAGCATCCGAGAACCACACCGACTCTGGGTATCAAACCGGTAACCTCCAAAGAATGTTTCTAATAGTATTCTCGACCTTTCACTGCCTTTCCAGATCATTTTGAGCCAATTCCGGTAAAGCCAATGTAAAATGACCGTTTTACCCCAAGTGGACCAGTCGCCTTTTCCGACCATACTAGCATTGGGTATCAAACTGGCACTTCCTTGGAACACTTTGGATTATTCTGTTTCCAACCTTTAAGTCCGCTCATGAATTATTCTGAGTCCATTTCAGTGGTTTTTCATTCTAGTTGACCGTTTTGCCCCTAATAGCCCAGTCGCCAATTCTGACCTTGTTTTTCAAGTCTGTTACCTTTGGGACACTATTTCAAGAGATTATACCCATTTTCAGCCTTCCAGACCATTCTCGACCCTCTGAAACATTTCCAAACCTTCCAGAGTCACTCCTACTAGAGCTAGGCTAAAAAATGTATGGTAGTCACTGGGACAGGCACCCAAATCTTCTACCTTGCGTATCAACGGTCTAAGATACGTTTCTTACCAGCCTAAAATATTTCCTAAGTTGCTGGCACCAAGCCAAAAAATATCCTGGCGCCACTAGCAGTGGTGCCAATAGGATTTTAAGCCTGGCGCCATTACAAAAGGCACCAAGTCAATTTTCTGTCTATAAATACAGAGCCTCCTCCTTACGTAGAAAGGGTTGGCAATCTAACTCTAAAACCTCTTTCTCTTGATATACAACCCTCGAACTCTCTACAAACCCTAGCTTTCTTAGGCTTCCTCAAACCCTAGCCCCCATACACTTTAACCCTAGCATACATACACCCAATACATGCCTATATGAGCCTCCAAGCCGACCATTGAAGACTCAAGGTGCCTAACCCACTTGGGTTTTCTTCTATTTTAATCTCCTATCTTCTTCCCCCCCCCCCCCCCCCCCTTTCCTCTTTCTTGTATGCTTGAAACAAGCGAATCCCTGATTCATGTGTAGGAAGAATGGTTGAAAGTCACCGTGTTGGAATTTGACCTTAGACTATGTGGATTCGGCTCCCTTGATTATGTGGTAAAGCCTAAACCTTGTATATTCACGACCGTACTTGCATTTTGCATATCATACTCATACATCTTTTCAAAATCATTTTCTAAACTTATTTTCAAAAACTTGCATCAAAATCTCTTTCAAAACTTGCATTAAAAATTTCTTCTTCTAAACATGTTTTCAAAAATCACAATCTTAAGATGATTCAAACCACTCCATGGTTAGGATTGTTTTAGGAAAGTGTTGCATAGGTTTTGGGTGTAAACTCTAAAATTGTTTTCGTCAAAATCACAATCATAAGGTGATTGTAGCCATTTCATGGTTAGGGTTGCTTTAGGAAAGTGTTATATTTAAAGTGACTATCATGGTCCATACTTTCAAATCCTTGTTGTTTTCGAACCACAATCCTAGAATGGTTCTAATCTTTCTATGGTTAAAGTCGTTTTAGGAAAGTGAGATATTTTTTAGAGACTTGTAAAAATCCATTTTCCATTCTCTTTCCAAATCGCTTTTTGAAAATCTTCTTTCCAAAACCTCTTTTTAAATCCTCTCCAAAAATCTATTTTTTAAACTTACTTTCTAAAAATCTCTTTTTCCAAAATCTCTTTTCAAACTTACTTTCCTAAAAACTCTTCCCAAAAATCCCTTTCCAAAAGCTCTCTTCAAAATTCTACTCTCTAAAAACATTTTTCAAGTTTCCTTCCAAGAAACTCTCTTCAAAATATTTACTTTCCAAAATCTTTTTTTCTTGGAGTTCAAATCAAGTCCTAGAGCCAATGATTAGAAAACCCTAATTTCTACTTTCCTTTTCCACATCCAATCATAGCTTTTCAAAATTCTATTTTCTACATCGAACTCTTAGGTTTCTTAAACCTCTTTTTCATGTCAAATCATATTTTCTAAATACAAGTTTTCCAAATCTCATCCTTTCCAATTCCATGTCAAATATAATCTTCCAACTTAGGAAACCAAATTCAATCTTTCATTTTTGGAAACAAAATCAAACCATCTCTTTTTGAAAATAAAAATCAAATCTTTTTTAATTAAACCCTTTCCTAATTCTAAATTTTTCTAATGTCAAATCTTTCTAAATTTAAACCTTTCCTAATTTCTAAACTTTCTAAATCTTTCTTAAATAAAACTTTTCAAATTCCAAATCTTTCTTAGATTGAAATCTTTCCAAAACCAAAACATTCCTAATTTTAAAAAACTTTCTTAAGTTGAAATTTTCTAAATTCAAATCTTTTCTAATCTAATCTTCGCTAATCCAAAATTTCCCTAAATCAAATCTTTCTTAATTCCAACTTTCCAAATTCAAATGTTTCCAAAATCAACTTTTTCTTAAAAATAAACTTTCCTAATTTGAAAACTTTCCAAAATTCAAATCTTTCCAAATTAAAAACCTTTCTTAAAATGAAACTTTCCTAATTTGACACTTTCCTAAAATGAAACTTTTCTAAGTTCAAAGTTTCCAAAATTCTAAAGCTTTCTAAAGTCCAATCTTTCCTAAACGTTAACTTCCCTCAATCCATTCCAAATCAAATTCTTTTCAAATCAAATCTCTTTTCTCATCAAAATCTTTTCAAATCAAACTTTTTATTTTCAATCGGACTCTTGTCTGAACTACGACTAACCTAATTCCCCAAAAGGGATACGTAGGCAACTCTCATGGGAGCGGTCATAACTTTTTTCAAGTTTGCAATTCCATAACTATTTTCAAACTTCCAATTCCATGATCTATTTCAAATTTCTAAAACCTTCTTTCAAAAAATCAAGTATATCTTTTAAAATCCATTTCAAAATCAAATCTTCTTGTCAAGTCTATTTTCAAAATCAAAGTCTTTTCTTGCACTTGCATATCATGCCTCATGTCAAACTTCTCTTTTCAAAGTTCTTTTCAAAAGTAGATAGTATTGGACATATATTAATCAAAGATTCCGAATGAGTGAACCTAGGGTGAATATACATGTAGGTACCATAAGGGTAGGGTAGGGTGATGGCTTAGTACGTCTTCCCTACACTTAACCAACATCCAAACTTAGATCACTGTTTTCAAAGACCAAATGGAGTGATTTTCAAAAAAAGGGCTTAAATATTTTTAGAGGTTGCCAAAGAACCTATTTTCTTAAAAACCCTCTCTTGAGGAAGTTTTCAAAATCTTTTCAAAAACCCAAGTGTAATATTCGGATTGTGCTTAGTTTTTGATGACCTAGCTCACCTTAATCAAGTAAGGTGGTGACTCCAAATTGTTTTCCAAAAGCCCTCAATCAAAATCAAATTTTCAATTCAAACCTAGTCACACTCGTCATTTTAGGAGGATGAGTCCTAACGAGAGAGCATTGTGTTTTTCTCACTTGTCTTTTTTGGATGCGAAAGATTGGGGCATGACAGACAACTACATAGACTGGCATGAGAAGCTCCCCTTTGCACTAATGGCTTATCGAACCACCATTAGAGTTTCTACTGGGGATACTCCCTTTGAGTTGGTCTACAGCACAAAGGCAGTCCTTCCCATTAAGATTGAGATTCCTTCCCTAAGGATCTTAATGGAAACCAAATTAGATGAAGCAGAATGGATCAAAGACCGGTATGCTCAACTTTGCCTGCTAGATGAGAAGCGATGGGCTATAGTCTATCACGCTCAGTGCTACAAAAGAAGAATGGCTAGGGCATTCGATAAGAAGGTGCGGCCTCAATTATTCCAACCAAGAGACGTAGTATTGACAAAGGTATTTTGCCACCAGGAGGTAGCACAAGGGAAATTCGCTCCAAATTATGAAGGGCTGTTCGTGGTCAAAAAATTCTTGTCTGGAGAAACTCTTATTGTGGAGGAAATGGATGGCCCTAAATTCCCTAGTTCGTTGAACTCCGACGCTATCAAACATTACTATATATGATTCTGGAAGTTGGATCTCAGTTTTCTGTTCGGAAGCAATGAAACTTACTTTCCTTAATCTTAGCTAATCAATTAGGCATGGTCGAAGTTTTAGTAGTAAAGCTCTATGGACTAAGTAATTTAATTTTGAAATGACTTGAGTCCCTCATTTCATTTCCTATACCATCAGAAGTAACCGGTGTCAAACCCTTTGAGCCAATTATTTTCTTTCAAAAGAAGTCCCCCCAACCTGGTGATTGTGCTAGGTCAAAGTAAAGCACTAAGAAAAATGCATTAAAAAACAAACCCACAAAGCATTATGACTTCAAAAAAAAAAGAAGAGAAGCAAGGTAGAAAAACACAGAAAAGTGCTAGTAGACCAAAATCATCAACAATGATCACTAGTATTAAAAGCAAAGTAGAATGATAGGTTTGAGCCCTTTCCTTGTCTTCCAAAGTAAAACCCGCGTCATGAACCTTAAAGTCCTTTCAGATTTAGTTTAAATTGCTTAGTCCAAATGAGCTCGCTGGAATATGATCTTGGCAAAGAAAGCTGGGAGATATCTCAAGTAATATTTAGAAGCTTCTCAATAGAAACTAGAGACCTAGCTAAGGAAAGAGAGACGGAGAAGAGAGAAAATAAGCACATTCCCGAGGATGCGGTGAAAACCCAAGAGGGCGCCTTAGGTAAAAAAGTAGGGATGTGGCAAGATACAAAATTGTCGACCTTGGTGAAAACCTGCAAAGGCGTCTTAGTGCAAAAATGACAGAGTTGGGACTGGTGAAAACCTTCATGGGCGCTAGTAGTAAAAATAACAAAAGGGGGGGGGGGGGGGGGGGGGGGGGGGGGGGGGGGGGGGGGGGGGGGGGGGGTGTAAGAGATAATCCAAAGCATGAGCATTCCCAAAAATTACAAGCATGAAAGCAACGATGGATAAGTCAGAAGATTTCTCGAAAAACATTCTTTGAATTAGTCGAGTTAAGGTTAAAGGAAGTAGAGGGTCCTCTCCTGGGACAATAAGTCAGTCCAAGTATCAAACAAAAAAGGAGTAATTTTTTTCATTCAAAATTCTCAAGCATGCTTTTATGCTAACTATGCAGGGAAAACATCTTAGATAGGTGAAAGGCTACAAATCCATAGAGCAAAAAGTAAAAAATACTAAAATAAAATGTTTGCCCATCTGGCTAGAAGCATATCCCTCTTCCCGGTAAGGAACTCAATAGTCTTTTGCAAGGACCGAATATCAACAGTATCATCCTCTAGGGGAGTGGAAACATCTGGGGCACCTCGTGACCGCTTCTTTCCCCAAGCAGTACTCAAGGGTAGGCTATCGTGTGTCGATTTGGCTGCTGCTAGCTGTATCTCTAACGAAGCTACCTTAGTATCTCTCGCCTTTAACCGGTCATGCAACACCTATATTAGTTTTCAATTCTGCCACCTGTGATGACGTCCCTGAACAATCATAGCTATCAAGAAGTTTGTGTACCACATAGGGGTTAAAGGAGTCTCAAAGAGTAGATCCCCAAGCCTACTAGGACCTAACACATATCACCAGAGCTAATAATGGTAGTTCTCAGTCCCAAGGGGCATGTCAGAAAAGGGCCCATCATCATCCATGTGAGGGAGCAAAGATCTCCATATGTCCATAACTCTTTCTACCAATGCTATCGAGATCGACGCCTCAAAGAGAAGGGTAAACTCGGTCGCCAATGCCAGATAAGGAATGTACTGGCTCCTACCAAGCTACCGCAACACTCAATGCCCAAAAAAGGGAGCAATGCCCCGCAGGCCCACTAAAGGCACGAAAGCCTTCTCGTGAGGTCGAATTCTCAAGCAATACCTACCAACTAGTCCTAAATACCACCTGATTGTGCCCAATCTCATGCTCCGAAAGGTTCGAAATAGGAAAGTGTCATTTTAGGAAAGTTTTGGTTTAGGAAAGTTTTTTTAAAATAGGAAAATTTCATTTTAGGAAAGTTTTGAAATAGGAAACATTTCGTTTTAAGAAAGTTTTGAAATTGGAAAGTTTCGAATTTAGAAAGCTTTGAATTTGGAAAGATTTGAAATGTAAAAAGTTTAAGATTTGGAACGTTTTAGAGTTTGAGTTTTAGAAAATCTTGAAATTAGGAGAGGTTTGAATTTAGGAAAGATTAGAAAACCTAGATTTGGAGAGTTAAGATTTGAAAAAGGGGTGGAATTAGGAAAGGGTTGAATGTGGAAGCTCAATGTTTAAGGAAAGATTTGAAAGTTGTAGGAAACTTATGGTTTAGGAGGGTGAGAGATTATGAGAGAGTTGAATTAGGAAAGATTTAGATTTTGAGTTTTAAAAGTTAGGAAAGATTTTTATGTTTAAGTTTTGGAAACTTAAGATTTAGGAAAGCAAAAGATTAGGAAGGAGTTGGACTAGGAAAGATTTGGATTAGGAAGGGTTAAGATTCTTATTTCCTAAAACAAGGGATTAGATTTTGTTTCTAAAAGAGAATGTTTGATTTTGTTTCCAAAAACGGAGGATAAGATGTAGTTTCCTAAACGAGAGATTGGATTTGGTTTCCTAAAGGGAAGTTTGGATTTGACAAGGATTTGAAAAAGGAGGTTTTAAAAACCCTAGATTTGGAAGACTATAGTTTTGGCGTAGAGAAGAGGTTTTGAAAATATGTGATTTTGATGTAGAAAACAGGGGGTTTTAGAAACCTAGGTTTTAAGGCAAGTTTGAAAACCATGTTTTTGGGAAGAAAATTAGGGTTTCCTAATTGTTAGCTCTAGGGCTTGACTTGGGCTCTAAGGAAAGAGTTTTTTGGAAAGTGTGTTTTTGGAAACAAGTTTTTGGAAGGAAATCCTAGAGAGGAGTTTCTAGAGGGAAGATTTTGAAAAGAGAGTTTTTTAGAAAGATTTTTGGTAGAAGATTGTTGGAGAGAGTTTTTGAAAAGATTTTTAGAGAGTGCTTTTAGAAAGTAGATTTTGGGGAGAGTATTTTGGATAGAAGTTGAAAAAGGGAGTTTTGAAAAATAGATTTTTGGAGGGAGTTTTTGAAAACAACTTTGGAAATGAGAGTCTTTAGAAATCATATTGAAAATGAGGGTTTTAGAAAAAGAGACTTTCGAAAAGAGAGCTTTTTGGAAAGTATAAAAACGCCTCACTTTCCTAAAGCGATTCTAACTATAAGAAGGTTAGAACCACTTTAAGAAAGTGATTTTGAAAACAACAAGATTTTGAAAATATGGACTGTATCGGTCCATTTAAATGTAACACTTTCCTAAAGCAACCCTAACCATGGAAAGGCTAGAATCACCCTAGGATTATGATTTTGAAAATAAGTTTTGAAAAAGGAGATTTTGATGCAATTTTGAAAATAAGTTTAATGCAAGCTTTGAAAACGAGTTTGAAAACAATTTTTGGAAGAATGCAAGATAATGATATGCGCAATGCAAATTTGGGGTCGTGAACATACAAGGTTTAGGCTTCACCACATAATCAAGGGGGCCGAACCCACGTGGTCTCCAGTTAGACTAAAAGAAAGCCCCCGACACGGTGACCCTCCAATAGTCCAATCCTACCCATGGATCGGGAATCCCCTTGTTTCAATCATGCAAAGACAGGGGGGAAAGAGATGGAGAATTAAAATAGAGAAAACCCAAGTGGGTTAGGAGAGAGAAGAGAGAGGAGGGAAGTGCAGAAATGTAAAACGAAAGCCGACCTTATCTTGTTTGTTTTACTTGGTTTTGCACGCCTTGCCATTCTTCAGTCTTCGTCTTGATCTTCGTCTTCAATCTTCAAGAGTTTGTCTTCAATCTTCGAGGCTTCAGTTTGCAGCACTTCAAGTCTTCAAATGATGCTTGAGGCTATTGTATAAGTGTATGGGGGTGTGTATGAGTGTATAGGAGGCTAGGGTTTAGTATATGGTGGCTAGGGTTTGGAAAACCTAGAGAAACTAAGATTTTGGGAGTGTACGAACTTTGTATATCAAAATATAAGATTTTTAGACTGAGTTTGCGGACCTCTTTCACGCTGGAAGAGGCTCTGTATTTATAGAGATGGAATAAACCTGGCACCTATTGCAGTGGCGCCAGGCTAATTTTCATCTTGGCGCCACTCCAACCAATTAGGAAAGTGTTTAGGTCGGCAAGCAACGTATCTTTGACAGATTTGGGTGCTTGTACTAGTGATTACCAAGCAATTTCTTGCCTAGCTTCACTAAGAGTGACTCTGGAAAGTCCGAAAATAATTCATGGGACCGGGATTGGCCCGGAAGGCCAAAAAATGGCAAGAACACTTAGAACAGTGTCCCGGAGGTATTTGACTTGAAAAATGAAGATAGGATATGTTGGAAGGATTGACCGACCATCAAGGGCAAAACGGTCAATCAGACAAGGAAGCTGCCGGGACAGACTCAGACTGTCCTGGAAGAAGACTCGTGATTTGGAAACATTATTCAGAATGTTCCCAAAGGTTTTCGGCTTGATACCCAGAGCCAATGTGGTCAAAAAAGGTGACCGGCCCACTAGGGGCAAAACGGTCATTTCGCACCGGGTTTACCGGAACTGACTTAGAATGATCCGAAAGGATAAAGAAAGGTTGAGAATACTATAAAAAAACATTCTCGGGAAGTTACCGATTTCATACCTAGAGCCGATGTGGTCGGAAAAGGAGACCAGCCTACTAGGGGCAAAACGATCATTTTATACCAGGTTTATCGGAACTGACTCGGAATGATCCAAAAGGATGAAGAAAGGTTGAGAACACTATAAAAAGCATTCTCGGGAAGTTATGGGTTTGATACCCAGAGCCGGTGTGGTTCCCGGGGCGTTTGGATGCCTAGGGACAAAATGGTCTTCTTGACAAGAAAGTCTCGGAATTGGCCTGAAACTGACTAGAAGGCACCTAATCATGCCGGACTACTTTTAAGACAATCTTAGACGGTTAGACTTACCATCCTAAGGACTTAGGTGTGTTCTCGAGACACGTGTTGAAAAAGGCCCAAGGGGTAGTTTGGTCATTTTTCACCGAAGTGGGCTAGCAAGCACTGGTGTTGACCTGGGTTTTGAGTGTTTCCACGACTCTGACGGTAGTCGCGTGATACAGGATTTTGTTGGCAATTTCCTATATCGACCTGTTTGCGACTATTTCTGCTACTCTGACGGTTGCAATGTTTGTGAGTATTTCCGCTACTTTGACGGTTTGCGATCATTCCCAAGACTACTTGATCTCGGGAAGCTGCTAAAGGGACTTAGCGCCTGAGAAACAACTTTCTCAGAAGGCATGCCTAAACGAACATTTCTGCATTGGCGGGCTAGCAGGTGCCAAAGGTGGTTCATTCTACCATTTAGGGGACTTGGGGTCTCATCCGGGTCGATAGGTTTAAAGAGACTTACCGTTTCGAAAAGATTTTTTTCGAAAACGTGCCGGACCATCTCGAGGAATCAACTGTCTCAAGAGAGGGATTGGAATTGGAAAAGGGGTCTTATCGTCTTCGGAAAGACACACCTGATTGGAGTAGATTTACCGTCTCGAGGAATCAATTATCTCGAAAGAGGGATTGGAATTGGAAATGGGTCTTATCGTCTTCGGAAAGACGTGCCTGACTTGGAATTGGAAAGGGGACTTACCATCTTCAGAAAGACGTGCCTAATTTGGAATAGATTTACTGTCTCGAGAAATCAACTGTCTCGAGAGAGGGATTGGAATTGGAATTGGCAAGGACAATGCCCCTAAGAGCATTTTGGTCATTTTGCCTCTATTTGGGCCTGGTGGGCCCACGAAGCAATGAACAGATGGGATTAGACTTAGAAAGTTGGTTTCAATTAGAATATGTCCATATTGACTTGAGTACAAGTCTGGACGGAGCGTAGACTGCCGAGCGGTAAAAAATGGGGTGCTTACAGCTGCCCCTCTTTTTTTGTCTTTGCTTATCAAAGATAGAAAACGATAAAGTAAGAGTCCCATGTTGACCGCGAGGCAGTCGGAAGGACGGACATTGGGAATCTTTCGATAACGCGGATTGAAAATGGATATCGGGCCAAAAAGGGCCTTTGAAAATGAGATTTGGCGGGAAAGAGGGCAAAGCTGCCCAGAATTGGACACTGGCGCCCCTAGGAGTGGCGCCTTTGGCAAAAAATACTTGGCACCTCTGCTAGTGGTGACAGGCTTGGAAACAAAACCAGAAAATTTTCTGGTTCGAATAGTTGCAGTATTTTGAAGAGTTTCTGAAAGATTTAGGGTGTTTGGGGGGAAACCGACTTGAACCTTGAAGGGGCACTTCTTGGAGACCACGGGTGATTGCCGAAAGGAGACCACGTCACCGGAAAAGTAATCGGAAGAGAAGATTTCACCAGAGAACTTCCAAAAAGTGAGTTTTCAATTTTTTGTTGATTTTGATGTGTAGAACTTTGTTTGAATCATGTGAATAGTAGAATTTGATGTTTTGACATGTTTTGAACATGATGGTGATATCATTTTTGCATTTGGGTGCTTGTTTGATTGAATTTGAGTGATTTTATGTGAGTATGTGAAGGGGGTTTTCTGCAGGAATCGGGGATTCGTTCCTACAGGCTTGGGCATTGGGTTTTCTGGCCAGATTTTTATGTCATGTGCCTTAGAAAAATGTGTTTATCAACCGTATGAAGTCGTGATTTTTTTAAAACTCGATGAATTTTTGATTTTTTGAAAATACTTAGCAAATTTAGGAAAATGAGAAAATTTAAGAAATTGATGAAATTCCTTAGAGTTTAAAATTTGAAAAATGCAAAAATATTTTTGAAAAACATTTGAAATGATTTTGAAGAATTTTAAGGCAGTTTTTGAAAACCATTGATTTATTGAAAAAATAAAACATGTGTTTTGAAAATTTCAAAAAATTGAAAAGTGTGCACGGGTGTTGATGTTATGTGATGGTGACAATGTGAAATGTACGTTTTGTGTTTTGTGTTGATGTCATGGGTGTTGTAGGGACCATTTTTAAACAAAATTTTACCAAAATTTTTAGAAATTAGGGAAAGAATTGTGAATAAAGGTTTAGAGTAAAAATCTTTTTGAAGGAAAAAGACAGAAAACCCTTGAGATATGATTTGAAGTTGGAAAATCAAGATGTGTAGAAATTTCATTTTTGACTTATCATTTGAAATCTTTTTATTTATTTTTTTGTGTTAGTTGTTTATTTTATTTTGCTTTATTATGTTATTATTTATTGTGTATATGGTACATTCACACCTCTTACCTTTCCTTACCTTTTCAGGATGGCAGATGCGGGTGATGATGGCTCTAAGAGGAGACGCCGCTCGGGGAAGGCAGCTCGAACAGATTCCAGTAGCGGCTCCAGTCGTTCTAGGGGTAGCCAGGGGCCTACTAGGCAGGCAACATCTAGTCAGAGTGGTCGGGGGAGTAGGCCTCCTGTCAACCCCGTTCCTCCAGTTGAGCAGGCTTTCGTAGAGGAGATTGGCGCGGAGGAGGAGGTATCGAGCTTTGGAGATCAAGTGACCGGTTATGGGAGAGCCTCCTCTAGGCACAGGCAGACGGATGCCGACTTGGGAGATCTACAAGTACCGGATGTTCCACCACTCGGGGATTTGGCTTATCACCCCAGTGTATACTCCAGACAGCATTTGCCCCCTCCGCAGGTACATACAACTTTTAGAGGGGCCGTTCATCGGGTCTTTGTGACTATGCAGCGAGCTGCCCCGTCATATCACGCCTTCTTGGCGAAGATCGGATTTGGCGCCTTCATGGGATTACAGGCTAACCGCCTAAACTGACATTTAGTATTGGCGTTAGTTGAGTGGTGGTTTGGAGAGACCGGGACCTTCCACTTTGTCAGCTTCGAGCTAGGCCCCACTCCCTTGGATTGGGTGATCATCACGGAGCTTTCCTTCGTCGGCAGGCGGATCATTCTACAGTCAGTCAGTAGGGACGAGGCTTGTTTACTGTTGGACTTGCCTCTTCATGAGCGTTCTGCCTTTCCTGTCTCTTGGATTAGTCAGGATGACCGTACCTTTGCTGTTGAGCCATCGCCTGCCAGGCGAGATATTATGAGACGGTGACTTATTTTGTACATCATCTTTAGCTGCTTTTGCAACAACAACAAGTCGCTCGTGCCATGTCAGTTGGTGAGTATAGTAGCCGATCTTGGAGCTTTATCTAAGCAGGACTGGCGGTCCTTTCCTTTGGCTGCTTCCTTCAGTCGATGCGGGTACGGACTTCTTCCCGCTAGGGCAACATGACTAGTTTCTGGCCTTTTCTCGTCTGGTGGAGCTACGAGTACCTTCCCGTTCGTCGCCCTACAGTTGTTGAGGATGACCTCTATCCTTGTGCCTTGAGGTGGGCTCGTGACAGGTGTAAGCACCCCATTTTTGACCGCTCGGTAGTCTACACTCCATCCAGACTTGTTTTCAAGTCATTATGGACATATTCCAATCGAATCCAATCCTCTAGTCCAAATTCCGTCTTTCCATCGCTTTGCGGGCCTGTCAAGCCCAAATAGAGGCAAAATGACCAAAATGCCCTTAGGGGCATTATCCTTTCTTATTCCAATTCCAATCCCCCTCTCGAGACAGTTTATTCCTCGAGACGGTCCGAGTAGTAAAACTACTCACGAAACCGTCAGAGTGGCGAAAACACTCACCAAACCGTCAGAGTGCCGGAAACACTCACCAAACCGTCAGAGTGGCGGAAACACTCACACCGTTAGAGTGGCGGAAACACTTAAAACCCAGGCATGTCTCTTCGGAGTCGGTAAGACCCCTTTCCAATCCCTCTCTTGAGACAGTTTATTCCTCGAGACGGTTCCAATCTAGGCACGTCTCTTCGGAGTCGGTAAGACCCCTTTCCAATCCCTCTCACGAGACAGTTTATTCCTCGAGACGGTTCTAATCTAGGGACGTCTCTTCGGAGTCGGTAAGACCCCTTTCCAATCCCTCTCTCGAGACAGTTTATTCCTCGAGACGGTCAGAGTAGCAAAACTACTTACAAAATTGTTAGAGTAGCGGAAATACTCATAGACCCGTTAGAGTAGTGGAAGTACTCACGGAGCCGTCCCAGTAGCGGAAATACTTAACCGTTAGAGTAGCGGAAGTACTCACAGAACCGTTAGAGTAGCGGAAGTACTCATAGAACCGTTAGAGTAGCGGAAGTACTCACAGAACCGTTAGAGTAGCGGAAGTACTCACAGAACCGTTAGAGTAGCGGAAGTACTCACAGAACCGTTAGAGTAGCGGAAATACTCACAGAACCGTTAGAGTAGCGGAAGTACTCACAGAACCGTTAGAGTAGCGGAAATACTCACAGAACCGTTAGAGTAGCGGAAATACTCTCAAATCGTCAACCCCGTCCGAGTAGCGGAAATACTCAACCCCGACCGAGTGGCGGAAACACTCAAAACCTAGGTCAATACCCATGTTTGTTAGCTCACTTTGGTGAAAAATAACCAAATTACCCTTTGGACCTTTTCCGGTCAAGATGACCATTTTTGCCCCTAGGCATCCGAACGCCCTAGAAACCACACCGGCTCTGGGTATCAAACTGGTAATGTCCCGAGAATACTTTTTATAGTGTTCTCGACCTTCCTTTACCTTTCCGGACCATTCCGAGTCAGTTTCGGCCAACCCGGTGCAAAATGACCGTTTTGCCCCTAGAGGGCCGGTCTCCTTCTTCAACCACACCGGCTCTGGGTATCAAACCAGTAATGTCCCGAGAATACTTTTTATAGTGTTCTCGACCTTCCTTTACCTTTCCGGACCATTCCGAGTCAGTTTCGGCCAACCCGGTGCAAAATGACCGTTTTGCCCCTAGAGGGCCGGTCTCCTTCTTCAACCACACCGGCTCTGGGTATCAAACCAGTAATGTCCCGAGAATACTTTTTATAGTGTTCTCGACCTTCCTTTACCTTTCCGGACCATTCCGAGCCAGTTCCGGCAAACCCGGTGCAAAATGACCGTTTTGCCCCTAGTGGGCCGGTTTCCATTTCCGACCACGCCGGCCCTGGGAATCAAACCGGCAACCTCTGGGAACATTCTAAATAATGTTTCCAGATCCCAAGTCTTCTTCCGGGACAGTTTGAGTCTGTCCCTGCAGTTTTACGGTCCGATTGACCGTTTTGCCCCTAAAGGCTCGGTCAACATTTTCGACACATCCAATCCTCACTTTTCAAGTAAAATACCTCCAAGACACTATTTTAAGTGTTCCTGCTCCTTTCCGGCCTTCCGGGCCACTCCCGGCTCCTTCAAATCATTCCCGGACTTTCCGGAGTCACTCCTAGTGAAGCCAGGCTAAAGTTTACATGGTAGTCACTAGTACAGGCGCCCAAATCTAGTCAAAGATACGTTGCTTGCCGACCTTAATTGTTTCCTAAATGGTTGGCGCCACTAGCAGTGGCGCCAAGCCAAAAAATAGCTTGGCGCCACTCCTAGTGGCGCCAGTATAAATTTTGCCTTGGCGCCACTACAACAAGCGCCAGGCTTGTCCAACTTCTATAAATACAGAGCCTTGAGCAACATGAAAGGGGTTTGCAAACTGAACCTAGAAATCACACAATTCGATATACAGAGCTTGAGCACCTCCAAAAACCCTAGTTTCCTTAAATTCTCCAAACCCTAGCCACCCTATACTAAACCCTAGCCTCCCATACACTCATACACTTCCCCATACACTCATACAATAGCATTCAACCACTCTCTGAAGACTTGAAGAGCAGCCCTCCAAAGCTTGAAGACAACCCTTGAAGACTGAAGGGTGAAGATCAAGACCGAAGACCGAAGACTGCACGGCGCGCAAAATAAACAAGAAACAAGGTATGCTCCCTATTTAATTTTCTGCACTTTCCCCCTCTCTCTTCTCTCTCCAACCCACTTGGGTTTTCTCTATTTTAATCCCCCGTCTCTTTCCCCCCCTTTCTTTGCATGCTTGAAACAAGGGGATTCCCGGTCCATGTGTAGGATTGGATTATGGGAGAGTCACCGTGTCGGGGGCTTTCTTCTAGTCTAACCAAAGACCATGTGGGTCCGGCCCCCTTGATTATGTGGCGAAGCCTTGACCTTGTATGTTCACGACCCCAAATTGCATTGTGCATATCATAGTCTTGCATCTTCCAAAATTCGTTTTCAAAAAAGTTGTTTTAAAAAATCGTTTTCAAACTTGTTTTCAAAATTGCATCAAAAGCTCTTTTTCAAAAACATGTTTTCAAAACCACAATTCTAGGGTGATTCTAGCCTTTCCATGGCTAGGGTTGCTTTAGGAAAGTGTTATATTAAAAGTGGCCTTTTGGTCTATATTTTCAAACCTTGTTTTCAAAACCACTTTCTTAAAGTGGTTCTAGCCTTCTTATGGTTAGAATTGCTTTAGGAAAGTGAGATGTTTTTACACCTTCTAAAAACTCTTTCTTCAAAAATCTATTTTTAAAAATCTCTTTTTCAACATACTTTCCTAAAACTCCCCTCCTCAAAATTGATTTCAAAAACTCCCTTTCAAAATCTCTTTTTCAAAACTCTCTTTTTCAACTCCTTTCCAAAACTTTCTTTCCTCAAAATTCACTTTCTAAAAACACTCCCTAAAAATCTTTCTAAAAACTCTCCTCCCGGAATCTTCCTTCTAGAAATTCCCCTATAGGATTTTCTTTCTAAACTCTACGTTTCCAAAAACATGCTTTTCAAAAAAACTCCTCCATAGGATTCCCTTCTAGAAAACCTTCGTTTCCAAAAACGCGTTTTCCAAAAAAACTCTTTCCTTAGAGCCCAAACCAAACCCTAGAACCCACAATTAGGAAACTCTAGTTTTCTTTCCAAAAACACGATTTTCAAACTTTGCCCTAAACCTAGGTTTCCAAAACCTCTAGTTTTCACATCCAAACTATACATGTTTCCAAAACCTCTTTTCTACGTCAAGACAACAATTTTCCAAATATAGGGTTTCTAGAATCTCCTTCCCGAATCCTAGCCAAATCCTATCTTCCCTTTAGGAAACCAAATCAAATCTCCCCGTTTAGGAAACTAGATCCCATCCTCCGTTTTTGGAAACAAAATCAAATCTTTTCTTTTAGAAACCAAATCCAATCCCTTCTAAATCCAAACCTTTCCTAATTCAATACCTTCCTAAACCATAAGTTTCCTAAACCTAAACTTCAAATCTTTCCTAAATTCAAATCCTTCCTACTCCTCCACTTTCCTAAATCTTAAGTTTCCAAAACTTGAACATAAAAATCTTTCCTAAATTTTAAAACTCAACTTTCAAATCTTTCCTAATTCAACCCTTTCCTAATTCTACCCTCCTTTCAAATCTTAACTTTTCAAATCTAAGTCTTCCTAAACTCAAGCCTTTCCTAATTTCAAGACTTTCTAAAATTTAAATTCTAAAACTTTCTAAATCCTAAACTTTCTAAATTTCAAATCTTTCTAAAATTCTAAGCTTCCTAAATTTGAAACTTTCTTAAGTTGAATCTTTCTAAACCTAAATCTTTCCAAATTCTAAACTTTCCAAAACTTCAAAATCTTTTCAAATCTAAAACTTTTCTAAATTCAAAACTTTCTAAACTCAAGACTTTCTTAAGTTGAAACTTTCTTAATTCAAAACTTCCTAAAACGAAACTTTCCTACTTTCAAAACTTCCCTATTTCAAAACTTCCCAATTTTCAAACTTTCTTAAATTCAAAACTTTCCTAAACCTAAAATTTTCCTAAATTCAAAACTTTTTTAATTTGAAACTTTCCAAAAATTAAACTTTCCTAATTCGAAACTTTCCTAAATCGGACCTTTTCTAATTCGAACCTTTCCTAAATCTAATCTTTCTTAAACTCTTGAGCCTTTCCTAAGTCTCATCTTTCTTAAGTCTAGGTTTCTTAAACCTTCTCTTTCCAAAACAAGCCAAATCTATCTCTTCAAATCAAAGTCCAATCTTCTCAATTTCAATTTCCAATCTCCTCTTCTAATCTCAAATCAAACCCAATTTTCAATTCAATCTCTTTCTTCCAATCCAATCTCTCTCTTCAAATCAATCTATTTTCAATCGGACTCTTGTCCGAACTACAACTGACCTGATTCCCCCAAAGGGATACATAGGCAACCTTCATAGGTGCGGTCACAACACTTTTCAAACTTACCCTCATGGGTGCGGTCACAACCTTTTTTCAAATTTCAAATTCTACAACTTCTTTCAAATTTCAAATTCCTCCATATCTTCCAAATTTCAAATTCCAAAATCTTTCCAAATCTCCAATCTATTTTCAAATTTCCAATTTCAAATTTCTATTTTCAAATCTTTACTTTCAATTTTCAAAACTTTTCAATTTCAAATCTATCCAATTTCAAATCTCTTTCAAATCAAATCAATTTCTTTTCAAATCTTTTTCCAAATCAATTCTCTTTTCTTACACTTGCATACCATGCATCATGTTAGTTTCTTTTCAAAATTTCTTTTTCAAAGTAAATAGGATTGACCATTAGCTAATTGGAGACTCTCATAGGTAAATCTAGGGTAGATTGACATGTAGGTACCGAAAGGGCGGGGTAGGGTGATAGCTTAGTGCGTCTTCCCTACACGTAACCAACCTCCGAACCTAGAATCGCTATTTTCAAAGACCAAAAGGAGTTATTTTTCAAAAAAGGGCTAAATATTTTTCAAAGGTTGCCAAACAACCTGTTTTCTTAAAAGCCCTCTCTTGAGGAGATGTTTTTTCGAAATCATTTTCCAAAACCCTAAGTGTAGTCTTCGGATTACTCTTAGTTTTTAGGTGACCTAATTCACCTTAATTAAGTTAGGTGGCGACTCCAAATCTTTTTCGAAAGCCCTTTATTCAAACAGTTTTTTAATTAAAACCTAGTCGCACTCATTCTTCTAGGAGGGTGAGTTCTAACGAGAGAGTACAACATTTTTCCCGCTTGGGTGAGTATTCCTCGAGTGCGAAAAATCTGGGCGCGACAACAGGGTAGCCCAGCGATTGGAGATTACCGATTTTGTGACACTCTAGGCTAACCTGGAGCTAATTGAGGCGAGGGATGTGACTTGGCAACACTTCATTGGATCAGTTCATTATGAGACAGTCCGGTACTTGGTCTCGTTGTCTCTGTTGAGACCTGCTTTTCTCAGTGATGACACTTGGGAGTCCTATCTCGAAGAGCAATACTGGCGGTAGTTTCATGAGGAGTTTCAACTAGTAGGAGCTCTGCCGGTGTATATGTTTGGAGCCTTGGTGGCGGGAGTGCCTATCCCCTATCAGGAGCATCAGCCAAGCACCGAGTTCCTACCTCGCCCAGATACAGATTACACTACACACTTTAAGGCTCATTCGGTCGGTGCCTTCACCCGGTTTAAGGTAGTGGTCGGCGGGTACGCTGTGGGCCAGGAGGTGGTTGACTTGTGGCGCCGAGCCGAAGGATATGTGCCCCTGGCTGAGTTTACTGCTATGAGAGACCAAAGGGATTAGTACCAGATGGAGCGGGATCAGTACCAGGCCGAGGTAGCTTCCCTGACAGCTCGGTTATCTTAGATGGATGGTAGGGGGGTATGTTATTCTTTCTCTGCTTCTTTTGTTCACTCTGCTGTTGTTTAGTTCTGCTTTCATATGGCTAATTTCGGTTCTATCTTCCTTGCAGGATGGTGGTGCTTTGAGTAGTTATTCGCCTCCTCTGATGTCGGGTTGCGGGGATTTCGATCCAAATGACGTCGACTTTGACCTGTGATAGATGCCCCTTGTGGAGACTCTGATCTTCTTTTGCCTCTTGTCCCTGAGATGTATTTATGTTGGAAAGTTTTATTTTGTAAGCTATGTAAAAGGATGGATATTTATGATATTCAGATGCATGGATAGACAAAGACATTTATGATTGATTTTTTTTCAGCTAGGTATACGATCAAATGCATGTGATGGATGATGATGTTATATATCTATTATATGAGTTGATGTTGGTGACTTCTATCCTATGTGTGCAAAGCCCATACTGATTTTTTTTTTTTTAAACGTATGCACATGTTAGAAATACGTTAATAGAATGACATAGGGTGCTGTTAAACTTGTAGCCTTTGGAATGATAACTCCTTCCTTTTTGGGGGTTTAGCCTCTCTTCTGACTCAACCCTACCTTGGTTGGATGATAGCACTTCGCACCTTTCTCAGCCTCTTGATCGCCTCCAACTCTCTGTCTTAGGGCTAGTGTATATGATTATTGGGCTGAGACTCTTGACTCTCGGGGTTTTAACAACAGCTTACCTAACCTTTGGCAGACCGATAAGTGGCCAGTCATTTCAATCTGAGAAGACTTTGTTTAGGACCGTAATGTAGGCTAGGTTATGGGGTCTTCGAAACGATGGGATATGTAGGCTCAAATTCAATGTTGGTTTCAACAAGGTTTAGATCCATACTATCCTTGACTATTTTTCAATAGGGTTAGCATCCTTTTTTAGCTTTGGCAGCGTGTCTAGCTCATTTAGATCAAGTAATCCATTTTCAATCAAAGTGGACTTTAGTAGGGTTGTAATGTAGGCCATGGTTTTGGGGTTTTGCAAGAAAGGATAAAGGCTCGAACCTATTGTTTCTACTGGGGTTTCTTTATAACCTAGGATCACCTTTAAACTTCCTTCTTGCTTTTGACCATATACTTCTCAAGGTGAAAATGACTCCTTTCTTTCACCCTTTCCATATGCTTTTTGAGAGAAACATGACTCCCTTCTTATTTGATCTTCTTATTATGCTTTTGAAGATGACTCAATCATGGTTTTCTTCAGGCCTTTCTTTAGATAGATTTTTTTTTTTTTTTGGCCTCTTGCCCCTTGGCAACTCTTTTTCTTTACTTTTTCCTTTCTTTTCTTTTATGAAACGAAACAATTCTTTGACCCTTTTCCCTTAGGCCTTTTCCTTGGCAGTTCAATCTACCCAATGTCGGCGGCGATCCCTAGGTTGGGGTTTTGTTAAGAAAAGATAGGTGGCTCAACGGGTTTGGCAAGGGGTTGCTCTTGACTGTAAGGGAAATGAAATGAGGGGCTTTCTACACTTTGAATTAGATTACTTGATCTAAAGAGCTTTTGATAGTATCCTAGCATGACAGAGGTGGACACCATTCCTAGAGTTCTTAACTATTGTCTGCCCCAGTGTGGGGTGGACAGTCTTGGATCGGGGTTGACAAAAAAAAATTTCGTTTGTTGCGAGGCTCTAGGGGTTAAGCAAAGGGAATATAAGCACATTTGTTTATTTATTTAATGATTTATTCCTTTTATTTATATGTGGGGAAGTGAAAAATGGCTCCTCTTCACTTTGATAAACTAGCCACACATCGCTTAGCTTCAGAGTCTTGCAAATATCGTCTTTGGGTAGTATCCTCACTCATCCTTATTCTCTCTCTGTGGAAGGCTGATCATTTGGCGAGTGGTTACCTCATGCTATCATCCCTTCAGCTCGGATCGTTCCATAAGATAAACTATGCCCCTTGCATAGAAAGTAGTTACCATTCGCGAGAGACATATAAGATAGCAGCAGTGAACAAAAGACTATCATTTGATTATTATTATCATTTTTATGGAAAGCATAGAGTTTCTAAGCAAAAACATAATGTAAACATCAATTTAAAGACAAAAAGTAAAAAGGATAGAAAGAAAGTGGGTGAAAACACCCCTCTCTTGTACTCTTTTGAAGGGAAACTATTTTAGTAAGGCTTTGGAACAATTCCCACATCTTTGATGCTCCATTCACGACCCAGATCCTCGGCCAAGGCGAGACAGGCAAAGGATTCTCCTAGAGCTCCGAAGATGTTAATGCTACTGGCGCAGTTGTCAACCTCCTTCTTATTCTTTGCAGCGGGTTCTTCTGTAAATATGGTGGCTAGTTAACCGCCTTCCAACTTGAACGGCTCCATCTGCTCTCTTGACTCCTTTAGCTCCCAGCCCATGTCTTCATAGTTATACTCAGTTGCAGGCCAAGGGTTTTCTAGTAAGTTACGTTCCGCCGCGGCATATTTTGGATGTAGAAATTCAGCACCCCATCCATCAACAGTCGTGTTCTTGGTCATCTCATCTTCCAAAAATATTGGCTCCTCAATGGGCCAGTCAGAAGCATCAGGCACCTCCTCAGGGTTATAAAGATAAATCGAGCACAATGGGAGATCCTCCTCCTAGTCTTTTTCTTTATCGGCCTCCCAATCGTTCTCGTAACCTTCGGCCCCGAGCTCGTCGAATTCTCCCTCGCCTCCCATTTCTACTAGCATCATATTGACAGTGTGATTCGGCAAAGGGTTAGTGGTCACATTGGAAGTAGGAGCGGGTTTTACCGGCTGCAAATCAATGGTCTTATTGTCGATCAAGTCTTGGATTTTGTGCTTGAGAGCGAAACAGCTTTTGGTGTCGTGCCCCTGGCCACCTGAATGGTTTTCACATGTAAGAGCGACATTAAAGGTCAGGGGCAGAGGGCTTGGCAACAGGCGAGCAGGTACGGGCTCCAAGATGTGGTTCTTCAAAAGGCTATGGTAAGCCTCGGTTTGGGTGCAGGCTAAGGCGTCGAAGGTACGGATGCGTCGAGCAAGTCTATTAAAGTTGGGTCGTCCCCCAGTGGGACCAAAGTTAAGGGTTAGAACAGGCATGGTTAAGGTGGGTAAGGGCAGGACTGGGGGTGATTGTAGCGGGGAACGGTATTGGGGTGGTTGGCTAGGCAGAATAGTGGACACTTCACTTTCCTTCCTGATCGTGCCCCTTGTAGTAGCCACCTTCTTGGTTATGTTGGCGGTATTTTCTCCAGTCTTGGTATAGGGGTCTATAATTCTTCTTGTCTTGAGGCCATTTTCTATCATCTCTCCCTGCATGATGAGCTCGGAGAAGCTTTTTTCCACGCTTATGCAGAGCTTCTCGTAGAATATACATTGGAAAGTATGTAAAAACAGTTGTACATACTCCTTCTCTTCCAACGGGGGATTAACTTGTGCAGTAGCTTCCTTCCATCTTAGGGCATATCTTTTAAAGCTTTCCTTCTCACCCTTGCTCATCGTCATCAGGGACCATCGATCGGAAGTGAGGTCGATGTTGTGACGGTATTGGGCTTTGAACGCGTTGACTAGCTCCATCCAGGTTGTGATCTTTCTTAAGTCCATACGAGCAAACCATTGCAGAGCAAACCCTGTGAGACTGTGTTGGAATAGCTGCATGAGGAGCTTCAGGTCATTGCCCTGACCACTTAGCACTCCAGCATAGAGACGAAGATGTGCAACGGGGTTACCGATGCCTGTATTTCTGGAAGTCGGGCATTTTGAACCTAGCAGGTCTCGGTTGGTCAGGGAAGAAACAAAGCTCATCGTAGGAAGTGAACACGTAAGTGTCGTGACCATGGAAACTTCGTAACGAATCTTCCAACCCTTGGGTTTTCAGACTGAGAGGGTCTAGAGGAGCCTTCTTTACGGTAGGTGAAAGCAATATGGTCTCTTCTTCTTCAGTGTTGACCCCTTTGGCATCTTCCTTAGTCCTCCCAGCATTGTTAGACTGAAGCATGATCCTTGGATTAGCGGGTTCAGGTTCCTTGGATGAAGTCATAGATGATGACGGGACCGCAGTAGCATCCTTCACGGCCATAGTTTGAATGAGTTTGAGCATCTCATCCATCTTAGTCCTCATTTCGTTGACTTCCTCTCGAGAGACTTGAGAGGATTCTTCAGGGTTAGCAGCCATCAATAATGCTCTTTGCCGAGTGATAATAGGATCCCTAGGTGGATGTTGCCCCTTCTTGGGAGCAATGTTGACTCCATGCAGGGTGACCTCTACAAATGGAAAATAAAAAGGGAGGAAGAAAAAGACAAAAACACAAACCGCAAGTCAGTTTCTAGTTTTTAGAGAGCTTTATGCCATGCATGTCCTAGGGTGTCCCAATTTAAGAGGGAAGCTAATCATGATGTATTGGCCCACTTTTGGAGATAGAGGATTTGCCCCTGTATGCAGATACCTTACCGTCGAGCGAGAACCTTCAGCCATCCATGCATTCATTTATAAAAGTAAAGAAGTACATTGAATTTTTGGATTTAAGAAACAAAAGAATTAAAATACATTTCAACAGGGGGAAGGGAGCATTTTCCTTTGGACTTCCACCTATCTAATTTTACAAAGGAAAAACCTAAACTACTATTAAGTCTTCAGATTCGCCTTCGTTGGATTTGATGTCGAGCAGGTCACTGAGACCTTGTTGATCGATTGCCACTTGTCTTCTTGGCAACCCTATCTCCATGAGTATAGAGGGATTGGGGCCCTCTTATGGAATGGATTGGTATGCATGCCATGTGTCCTTTAGGGTTACGTGGGAACCCTCAGGGTTTGGGTAGGTTTAATGTAAAGAAGAGTGTTGCGCCTAGATTTTTCGCACTCGAGGAATACACACACAAGCGGAAAAAATACTGTACTCTTTCGTTAGAACTCACCTTCCTAGAAGAATGAGTGCGACTAGGTTTGAATTGACAATAGATTTGAATAAAGGGCTTTTGAAAAAGATTTGGAGTCGCCACCTAACTTGATTAAGGTGAGTTAGGCCACTTAAAAACTAAGCATAATCCGAAGACTACACTTAGGGTTTTTAAAAGCGATTTTAAAAATATCTCCTCAAGAGAGGGTTTTTAAGAAAAACAAGTTGTTTGGCAACCTTTGGAAAACATTCAGCCCTTTTTTGAAAAATAACTCCTTTTGGTCTTTGAAACCAGTGATCTAGGTTCGGAGATTGGTTACGTGTAGGGAAGATGCACTAAGCCATCACCCTACCCCACCCTTTCGGTACCCACATGTCAATCTACCCTAGATTCACCTATGAGAGCCTTCAACTAACATATATTCAATCCTATCCACTTTATAAAATAATGTTTAGAAAAACATGATGCATGACATACAAGTGCAAGAAAAGAGACTTGATTTGGAAATAGATTTGAAAAGAAGAATTTGATTTGATTTTAGAAGAGATTTGAAATTAGAATTGATATTAGAAAGTTTTAGAAATTGGAAATAAAGATTTGAAAATAAAGTTTTGAAATTTGAAACTTGAAATAGATATGGAATTGGAGATTGAAGAAAATTATAAAATTGGAGATTTGAAAAGGTTTTATGGAGTTGGACACTTGAAAAATGTTATGGAATTTGAAATTTGAAAAATGTGGAGGAATTTGAAATTTGAAACAAGTTGTGGAAATAGAAATTGAAAGATGTTGTGGAATTCAAGATTTGAAAAATGTGGAGATAGGAACTTGAAAAATGTGGTGACCGCACCCATGAGGGTTGCCTACGTATCCTTTTGGAGGAATCAGGTCAGTCGTAGTTCGAACAAGAGTCTGGTAGAAGGTATGATTGGAAGAAAGAGATTGAATTGGCAATTGGATTGGAAGATTGAAAGATTGAACTTTGATTGGTAGATTTGAAAAGGTTTGATTTTGAAAGACTTGGTTTTAGGGAACCTAGAAAGACTTGAGACTTCGAAAAGAAGGATTGGATTGACTTGGAAAGATTTTAGAGAAGAATTGACTTGAACACTTGGACTTGGAAAATTTGGAAAGCTTAGATTTAGGAAATATTCGAATGGGGAAAGGTTTAAATTAGGAAAGTTTTCAATTTGGGAAAATTTCAACTTAGGAAAGTTTTAGATTTAGGAAAGTTTTGAAATTAGAAAGTTTTGTTTTAAGAAAGGTTTTGAAATAGGAAAGTGTTGAATTTAGACGTGTTTTGAATTAGGAAAAGTTTAGTTTAAGAAAGGTTTAGAATTGAAAAAGTTTTAAGTTAGGAAAGTTTTGAATTTGGAAAGCTTAGAATTTTAGAAAGATTTAGAAATTTAGAAAGTTAGGATTTTGGAAAGATTTGGGCTTAGAAAGTTTTAACTTAGGAAAGTTTTGAACTTGGAAAGATTGGAAATTTAGAGAGTTTAAGATTTAGAAAGTTTTAGAGTTTTAGTTTTAGAAAATCTTAAGATTAGGAAAGGTTTGATTTAAGAAAGATTGAAAAACCTAGATTTGGAAAGTTAAGATTTGAAAAAGGGGTAGAATTAGGGAAAGGTAGGATTAGGAAAGACGTGAAAGTTAAGTTTTAAAATTTAGGAAAGATTTTTATGTTCAAGTTTTGAAAACTTAAGATTTAGGAAAGTGGAAGATTAGAAAAGAGGTGAATTAGGAAAGATTTAGATTAGGAAGGGCCAAGATTCCTATTTCCTAAAACAAAGGATTGGATTTTGTTTGTAAAAGGAAAGATTTGATTTTGTTTCAAAAAACGGAAAATAGGATCTAGTTTCCTAAACGGGAAGATTGGATTTGGTAAAGATTTAGAAAGGGGAAGTTTTAGAAACCCTAGATTTAAAAACTATAGTTTTGACGTACAAAATGGGTTTTGGAAATATGTATAGTTTGGACGTAGAAAACAAGAGGTTTTGGAAACCTAGGTTTTAAGGCAAGTTTGAAAACCATGTTTTTGGAAAGAAAATTAGGGTTTTCTAATTGTGAGTTCTAGGGCTTGACTTGGGCTCTAAGGAAAGGGATTTTTGAAAAGTGTGGTTTTGGGAAACAAGTTTTTGGAAGGAAATCCTAGAGAGGAGTTTCTAGAGGGAAGATTTTGGAAAAAGAGTTTTTAGAATGATTTTTGGAAGGGGATTGTTGGAGAGAGTTTTTAGGAAAGTGAATTTAGGGAGTGTTTTTAGAAAGTGAATTTCGAGGAGAAAGAGTTTTTGGAAAGAGATCCTAGTGAGGAGTTTTTTTAGAAAGAGATTTTTAAGAAAGAGATTTAGGAAGAGGTTTTTCTAAGAAGGAAACCTAGGGAACGTTTTTGGAAAGTGGACCTTGAAGAGAGCATTTTGGAATGGAGTTTAAAAGAGAAGTTTTGAAAAATAAATTTTTGGAGAGAGTTTTTGAAAACAAATTTGAAAAGGAGAGTTTTTAGAAAGCATGTTGAAAGAGGAGGTTTTAGGAAAAGAGATTTTTTAAAATAGAGTTTTTTGGAAAGTATAAAAACATCTCACCCTCTTAAAGCGATTCTAACCAGAAGAAAGCTAGAACCACTTTAAGAAAGTGGTTTTGAAAACAAGGGTTGAAAATATGGACCATAAAAGTCACTTTAAATGTAACACTTTCCTAAAGCAACCATAGCCATGGAACGGCTAGAATCACCCTAGGATTGTGATTTTGAAAATAAGTTTTGAAAATGAGATTTTGATGCAATTTTGAAAATAAGTTTAATGCAAATTTTGAAAACGATTTTTTGGAAGATGCAAGATCATGATATGCACAATGCAAGCTTGGGGTCGTGAACGTAATCAAGGGGGCCGAACCCACGTGGTCTCCGGTTAGCCTAAAGGAAAGCCCCCGACACGGTGACCCTCCGATAGTCTAATCCTACACATGGACCGGGAGTCCCCTTGTTTTAAGCATGCAAAGAAAGGGGGGAAAAGAGATGGGGATTAAAATAGAGAAAATCCAAGTGGGTTAGGAAAGAGAAGAGAGAAGGGGAAATGCGGAAATTTAAAAAGAAAGCCTACCGTATGTCTTGTTTATTTTGCACGCCTTGCTTGTCTTTTATCTTTGCTTCACTTCAGTCTTGATCTTCGAGGATTCGTCTTTAATCTTCAAGGCTTCGGTTTGCAGCTCTTCAAGTCTTCAAAGAAGGATTGAAGGCTAATGTATAAGTGTGTGAGAGTGTATAGGAGTGTATATAAGGCTAGGATTTAGTATATGGTGGCTAGGGTTTGGAAAACCTAAGGAAGCTAGGGTTTGGGGCGTGCTCGAGCTCTGTATATCGAAATATAGAACTTTTAGATTGAGTTTATGGACCCCTTTCATGCTGGAAGAGGCTCTGTATTTATAGAGAGAGGAATGTACTAGCGCCTGTTACGGTGGCGCTAGGCCAAACATTACACTGGCGCCACTAGGAGTGGCACCAGGCCATTTTTTAGCTTGGCGCCACTACTACTGGTGCCAACCATTTAGGAAATGTTTAAGGTCGGCAAGCAACGTATCTTTGACTAGATTTGGGCGCTTGTACTAGTGACTACCATGCAATTTTCAGCCTGACTTCACTAGGAATGACTCCGAAAAATCCGGGAATGATTTGAAGAGGTCGGGAATGACCCAGAAGGCCGGAAAAGAGCAGGAACACTTAGAATAGTGTCCTAGAGGTATTTAACTTGAGAAATGAGGATAGTATGTGTCAGAAGGGTTAACCGAGCCTTTAGGGGCAAAACAGTCAATCGGGCCGGAAAGCTACCGGGACGAACTCGGATTGTCCCGGAAGAAGACTCGAGATTTGGAAACATTATTCAAAAAGTTCCCAAAGGTTGCCGGTTTGATTTCCAGAGCCGGTGTGGTCGGAAAAGGAGACCGGCCCACTAGGGGCAAAACGGTCATTTTGTACTGGGTTTGCTAGAATAAACTCGGAATGATCCAGAAGGATAAAGGAAGGTTGAGAATACTATGAGAAGCAATCTCAGAAGGTTACCGGTTTGATACCCAGAGCCAGTGTGGTTCCTGGGGCATTTGGATGCCCAGGGGCAAAATGGTCATCTTGACCGAAAAGTCTTAGAAAAGGTCCAAGGGGCAGTTTGGTCATTTTTCACCGAAGTGGGCTAGCAGGCACTGGTATTGACCTGGGTTTTGAGTGTTTTCGCCACTCTGACGGCGGTCGCGTGATACAGGGGTTTGTTGATAATTCCCTATATCGACCTGTTTGCGAGTATTTTCGCTACTCTGACAGTTGTGATGTTTGCGAGTATTTCTACTACTCTGACGGTTCGCGATCATTCCCGAGACTGCCTGATCTCGGGAAGCTGTGAAAGGGACTTAGTGCCTGAGAAGTCAACTTTTTTGGAAGGCATGCCTAAACGGACATTTCTGCATTGACAGGCTGGAAAGCACCAAAGGTGGACCGTTCTACCATCTAGGGGACTTGGGGTCTCGTCCCGGTCGACAGGTTTAAAGGGACTTACCATTTCGAAGAGATTTTCTTCAAAAAATGTGCCGGACCGTCTCGAGGAATAAACTATCTCGAGAGAGAGATTGGAAAGGGGACTTACCGTCTTCGGAAGCACGTGCCTGATTTGGAACCGTCTCGAGGAATAAACTTTCTCGAGAGAGGGATTGGAATTGGAAAGGATAATGCCCCTAAGGGTATTTTGGTTATTTTTCTTCTATTTGGGCCTGGTGGACCCGCGAGGCGATGGACAAACGGGATTTGGACTTAGAGAGTTGGTTTCGATTAGAATATGTTCATATCAACTTGAGTACAAGTCTGGACGGAGCGTAGACTGTCGAGTGGTCAAAAATGGGGTGCTTACAGCTGCACCTCTTTTTCTGTCTTTGCTTGTCAAAGACAGAAAATGATAAAAGTAAGAGTCCCATATTGACTGCGAGGTAGTAGGAGGGACGGACATTGGGAATCTTTCGATAACGAGGGTCGAAAATGGATAGTGGGCCAAAAAGGCCTTAGAAAATGGGATTTGGCGGGAAAGGAGCAAAGCTGCCCAGAATTTGTAACTGGCACCACTAGTAGTGGCGCCTTTGGCAGAAAACCCTTGGCGCTTCTGTTAGTGGCGCCGGCATTAGAGTTAAAACTAGAAAATTTTTGGTTCGAACAGCTGCGGCATTTTGGAAGGTTTTGCAAATCCGAGAGACTTTGTGTGAAAATCGACTTGAACCTTGAAGAGGCACTTCTTGGAGACCACGGGTGATTGCCGGAAGGAGACCACATCGTTGGAAAAGTCGCCGGAAGAGAAGATTTCACCGGAGAACTTCCAAAAGTGAGTTTTCAAATTTTGTTAATTTTGATATGTAGAACTTCGTTTGAATCATGTGAATAGTGAAAAATTGATGTTTTGATGTGTTTTGAACATGATGGTGATATTATTTTTGCATTTTGGTGCTTGTTTGATTGAATTTGAGTGATTATATGTGAATATATGAAGAGGGTTTTCTGCAGGAATATAGGATTTGTTCCTACAGACTTGGGCATTGGGTTTTCTGGCTATATTTTTATGCCAAGTGCCTTAGAAAAATGTGTTTATCAACTGTATGAAGTTTCGTGATTTTTTGAAAACTCGGTGAATTTTTGATTTTTTGAAAAATAAGAAAATAGTTAGAAAATTTAGAAAAATGAGAAAACTCAAGAAATTGATGGAATTTTTAGAGTTTAAAATTTGAAAAAGGTAGGAATATTTTTGGAAAACATTTGAAATGATCTTGAAGAATTTTAAGGCATTTTTGAAAACCATGTATTTATTGGAAAAATAAAACATGTGTTTTGAAAATATTAAAAAATTGAAAAGTGTGCACGGGTACTGATGTCATGTGGTTGTGACAATGTGAAGTGCACGTTTTGTGCTTTGTATTGATGTCATGGGTGTTGTAGGGGCCATTTTTTAACAGGACTCTGCCGAAATTTTTAGAAATTAGGGAAAGAGTTAGAAAAAGTTTTTAGAAAGAAAATATTTTTTAAGGAAAAAGATAGAAAACCCTTGAGATTTGATTTGAAGTTGAAAAATAAAAAATGTGTACGTAGGAAATTTGTTTTATCATTTGAAATCTTTCATTCATTCTGTTTGTGTTAGTTTTTTATTTTATTTTATTATTATTTGAACTGCGTGCATGGTATGTTAACATCTCTTACCTTGGCTTACCTTTTCAGGATGGCAAACGCGGATAATGACGGTTCTAAGAGGAGGCCCTGCTCAGGGAAGGCGACCTGGACAGATTCTACTGGCGGCTCTAGTCGATCTAGAGGTAGTCGACGATCTACTGGACGATCATCCTCCAGTTAGAGTGGGCAGGGGAGTAGGCTACCTGTCGACCCTTTTCCTCCAGTTGAGCAGGCTTTCGCAGAGGAGATTGGTTCTGAGGAGGAGGTACCGGACCCTGGGGATCAGGTGATCGGTTACGGGAGAGCTTCTTCCCGACATAGGCAGAAGGATGCTGACTTGGGAGATCTGCAGATACCGGATGTCCCACCACTTGGGGATCTTGCTTATCACCCCAGCGTGTACTCTAGACAGCTTTTGCCTTCTCCGCGGGTACATACAGCTTTCAGAGGGGCTGTTCATCAAGTTTTTGTGACCATGCAGCGGGTTGCCCCATCATACTGCACCTTCTTAGCGGAGATCGGATTCGACGCCTTCATGGGATTACAAGCTAACCGCCTGAACCGACATTTGGTACTGGCCCTTGTTGAGAGGTGGTTCGGGGAGACCGTGACCTTTCATTTCGTCGGCTTCGAGTTAGGTCCCACTCCTTTGGGTTGCGCAATTATTATAGGGCTCTCCTTTGTCGATCGGCAAATCACCCTGCATCCAGTCAATAGGGACGAGGCCTGTTTACTGTTGGACTTGCCTCCTCCTAAGCGTTCTGCCTTCCCAGTCTCTTGGATCAGTCAGAATGATCGTACTTTTGCTACTCAGCCATCGCCAGCCAGCCGGGACATCATGAGACGGTGACTTGTTTTGTATATGTAAGCACCCCATTTTTACCCGCTCGGCAATCTTCGGCCCGACCGGATTCGGTTTCCAACATCACAAGACATACAGGCTCAAGATGAGCTTCTCAATCTCTAATCCAGTCAACTGGTCGCTTCTCAAGTCCACAAGGATCTGCTAGAGCCTTAAGCACCATTATTCCAGGCAGTTTTTCGGACCGGGCGGTCCTAGAAACCAGCGCCATCCAGGTAGCTTCCCGAGGTCGGGCGATCTCGGGGACCAACACCTCATCAAAGATTCCAGATAGTTCACTTCTGGCGCCTGCTAGCCCACCAATGTAAAATGTCCGTCATTCGGTAGTTCTCTGGGACCAGGCGTTCTCGGGGACCAACACCACCCTTCCAAGTAGCTTTCTGGGACCAGGCGTTCTCAGGAACCAACACCACCCTATAGGTAGCTCTCTAAGACCGAACATTCTTAGAGACCAACACCGCACAGGTAGTTTCCCGAGACCGGGCGGTCTCGGGAACCAACACCTAGGTTAACACCGGCGCCTACTAGCCCGAGTCGGTGAAAAATGACCAAATCTGCCCCTTGGGCTTCCAAGCACGTTTTGGGAAAGTTCAAAATCCCTCAAAACAATAAGTCCATCCTTCCATAATGTTTTTAAACCATCAGGCATCCCCCGCACGTCATTTGGTCCAAATCCAGTCCTATTCCGGCTCACTCTGGTCAAAATGACCATTTTGCCCCTGAACGACTCAGCACGACACGAACCCCGCTGAACAACGACAAACTCTCTCAAAACCATCCCTAGACAGCCCTACACGCCTAACGCAATATACCAGACCATTCATGACCATTTCCAGCCAACTCCGGTCAAAATGATCGTTTTGCCCTTGGAAGCCCAAAAATGCCCCGAAACAACACCGGCCTTAGGATTTCGAGTGAGGGTTTCACCACGCACCCTTGTTTAAACCCAGGAACACCCTACGACACTAAACTCACACGACGCGATAAAAGTTCCCTAGAGCGTCTCGCAGACGCTCCGCTTAAATTGTCTTTTTCCCCGATTCCCTGGTTATAACGCACTGTCAACTGACTTGAGAAATGCGTAAATCAGGGAATTCACAAAAGCTCGTCTATAGATCTTTCCATTGATACGGTTCGATCGTCTGAATCACTTCCCGAAGCCCTCCATCGTACGGTGCGAAAACTAAAACTTTCAGCAACCCTTGGAGCGTCTCGCAGACGCTTCGCCAAGGTTGACTTTTTCTCCGATTCCCTGATCAAAATGCACCGTCAAACGACTTGAGAAATGCATGAATTTGAGAATTCCGAAAAGTATTTCCAGAGTGCTTTCCATCGGAACGGTCCGATCGAATAGATCCCTTCTCGAAGGCCTTGATCACATCAAACGAAAATAACCACTTTCAAACACACACGGAGCATATCACAGACGCTCAGCAAAAGTGTACTTTTTGGCACACTTCTCGAGACAATACCCCATGCCTCTGAACATAATTCAAACACTTCGAAATCATGAAATTTCATCGAATACATTAGGAGAACATCCCGAGTGCGATCGATTCCCCCGGAGCCTTCCCAGTTGGCCCAATTATCGAGGCAAAGTTTCGGCAAACCTTCCCGGTGATGGAGCGTATGTTGCATGCGATCAAATTTTGTTCAGATCGACTGACTTTCGATCAACGGTCGAGATTTAACCAGTACATAGGGTGCCACGTATTATTATGGCAATGGAATAGTACCTGCGCATGTGGGACATGTGCACGGCCAAAATTTGGCCATGCGCATGTAGCACATGCACATGGTCTGTTCTAGATTTCCTATACATAAAGGCCACCCCCCGTTGCATATTCCAGGTCCGAAATTGATACGAAACTCTGCTGCAATCACTCTAGAAACTCGAATCTCTATATATATTCCCCCCTTCCAACACTTAGGCTAGATTCTATCTCTCCTAAGCCTATACACTCCATATGCAAAGCCTCGTACACACTTATACACTCCACTTAAGCCTCTCAAGCCTTCTTGAAATCACTCAAGCTCCAATCAAGACATCCATTGAAGATTACAAGAGTGTTGAAGGTAAAAGGTGGTATCCCTTTTATATTTGTGCTCTTCCCCACTCTTCTCTTCTCCCTCCTAGCCTACTTAGGCTATTCTCTATTTTAATCCCCATCTTCAACCCCCCTTTCTTGCATGCTTGAGCCAAGAGGGCTCCTAGATCATACCTAGAGGAAAGCAAGTGAGAGCCACCGTGTAGGGAGACCTCTCACTAGCCTACTTTAAGATGGTATGGCCTAAGAGCCTCTTGTTTGTATGGTGAAGCCTAAAAGCCTTGTATGTGAATCATGACCCATTGCATATTATTATTTTGATCATGTCTTGTATGCTTGGCTTCATTTTATGTTTATTGCCATAGTCCACAATGTTTGCATTGTTCCTAATTTTATGACATTTCCAAGTTCTACATGTCCTTCAAAAATTGTTCCAAGAGTTGGCCTCTTGAAATTAAGGGTGAGACCTTAGGAGTCATGCCTTAGAAAATCCCTCACAACCCCCTAATTCATTCTTTTACATCATTGCATAAAAGCTGCTTTCCAACCCACTAATTTTCAAGGTTTCCATTCTCTCTAAGTTAGTGGTTGGAATGGCCCCATGGAACCCTCTCTTGAGTGGTCCCCCTTTTTATTGGTTATATGAACCCTCTCTTGATGGAATGGTCCCCTTGAAAAATGGTTTTCAAAAATCCTTCCCCAAAGATGATTTCAAAAATGCATTCTCTCCATCTTTGCATCAAAAATGATTTTTCAAAAATTGTCCTCATCATGTTGAATTTTAATCCCTCCACTCTTGTCAAGATAAAAGTTCTAATGACCATGAGGAAATCTTCCTTGGAATGGTCTCCAAGCACCACACATATAAACCATACTCTTAACTAGAGTCAAAATTTTCATGGAAATGATCTTTAAAGAGATGGCATACTAAAGTCCATGGCATAACATGTTTGGTTCTCCAAAACTTTTTCCAAAAATGCACCAAACTACATTTCAAATCATCTTTCAATCCAACCCTAGGTTAACTTGACCCTAGTTACTTGACCCTACGTTAACTTGACCCTAGTTACTTGACCCTAGGTTAACTTGACCCTAGTTACCTAACCCTAGGTTAACTTGACCCTAGTTACTTGACCCTAGGTTAACTTAACCCTAGTTAGTTAACCCTTAGTCTTTTTAACCTTAGGTTCCCCCTAACCCTAGGCTAACCCAACCAAGGTTAATACACTTCAAGGTTCCAACTCTTGAACCCTTTTTCAAATGATCATTCAAATTTTCCAATTACCCTCCTTACCTATTCTTCCAAAACCTCCTACCCCCATGATTTCAAAAACCCAACTCCATATACTCTTCTTATGTTCCTACACTCCATCTTCAAGACCTTCCCAAAGATGTCTCCAAAAGTCACAAACCTAAGGTATTCCTAGCCCTCTCATGGTTAGGGATTCTAAGGACAAGTGATAAATCAAGAACAACCTCTTAGGTTGTCCATGTTAGGATTCCAAGCACACCATTTTCAAAGACCACTTTCAAAAACAAATTCATCAAAACATTCCAAAATCATACCTCCAAGGTTTTCAAAAACACTCTCAAACTCTCTTGAGTTATTCCAAAACATTTTCCAAACTCTCTCAAATTGATCCAAAAATTTTCAAAGCACACCACTATTTAATTTCAAGTCAAAACTTTCAAGACCACAAAGAGTCTTCAACTTCTAAAGACCTCAAAGTGTCTTAAACTTTTTCAAAGACCCTAAAGTGTCTTCAAACCTTCCAAAGGCCCTAAATGCGCCTATTTTCCATCAGGCTCTTGCCCGAACTACGAATGACCTGATTCTCGCCAAATGAGATACGTAGGCAACCTAAAATGGTGCGGTCATAACTTCTATGTCAACCCCAATCCCTTTTTAAAAAATTCTGATCAATTCAAAGTTTCTATTCCAAACTCTTTCAAAACCACCAAAACTTGCATCATGCATCATTTATCCAAAAAGTTATGACTAAATCCCTTTTCAAAGTTCTAAAGTGGATATTAAGAGGACAATGGTAACCGGTTATTCTAGTGAGTGAATCAAGGGTGATTGGACAAGTAGGTACCGAAAGGGTGGGGTAGAATGATGATCTTAGGATATCTTCCTACACGTAACCAACCCCCGAACCTTAGATTTCTGTTTTCAAAAGACCAAAATGGAGTTATTTTCAAAAAGGGCTTAAACATTCCAAAAGGTTGCCAAACAACTTATTTTCCTAAAAAACCCTAAGTTTAATCTTCAGATTAACGCTTAGTTTTAGGTGTCCTAACTCACCTTAAACAAGTTAGGTAGCGACTTCTATTTTTCTAAAAAGCCCTTAGTCAAATCAATTTTCAAACTTAGTCGCACTTGTCCTTTTAGGAGGACAAGTTCTAATAATAGAGTTCCGTGCTTTAGGGTCTCCGAGCTGAAAGGACCTTGGGCACCCAAAAAACTGAGGTGCGACAGCTGGCGACTCCATTGGGGACACACTTAGAGGGTTAGGCCATTAACTTGTCTCTTCACCCTTCACTCACCCAGAATCTCCGGTTACCTTGCCCAATTTTATCCACTCTTCGAATCTTTCAAGTTTCCAAAACAAATCCTTATTTTTCAAAGTGATTTTCAAATAAGTGTCATCAATTACATCCATTGCTTGCATTCATACTCCTGCATTAACCATCTATTTTACCTTGCATTGAGTTTTTCACAAAAGTTACTAACTCTTTGCATTTTTGTTTTGTAGGTGGACCTTTGTTCACATTTTTGTTTCATATCTTATTTATTGCCATGTATGTGAATGAATGGACAGGATGTGATGGGTATTGTTAGGTCCTTTCCTCCATTTTTTGAAACTCCACACACACTTGAAGCGCTCACTTGCATTTACATCTTACATATATTACCTGGTTACTACCCTTCTAGATAGAAGGGGGAACAGTATATTGACTGTGGGCGGATGCTGTGTCAGTTTCTTAGCCTACGGTCTCTTGATAGTTCCCCTGCTTGAACCACCAACCAAAGATGGAGTTCACCCTTTCGGGGGTGGACGCCGGAGGTTTGAAGGATCGGGGACCGAGCTTTTTAGGAAGCATTAGTAAACCCCCAACCTCATGCTCATGTAGCACCCCATGCATAGCCGAACCTCTACCGGATTTAGGACACACGCGTCAATTTCAAAATCAAGGAGGAAAGGGCGACCGCTTTAGTCCTTATAAATCTTGCTTAATCCTTGCTATTATGCTATCTAATTCTTGTTGCTTCCATGTACATGCATCATAACTGCTCATGCATTGGAATTCACTTCAAGACAAGAGTTCTCAAAGTAACTCAAGTTATTGCATCTTCATGCATCCAAATCAACCTCTAGAGAAAGGGTCAAAGACCTTCTCGTCTAAATCAAGCCAACCAAAAAAAACTCCTAAGGGTACCAAAAGACCCTAAGGATCCATGGCATGCATCGAAGTCATCTCATAAAGAGGGGCCCCAATCCCTCTTTGCTCACGGAGATAGAGCTGCTAAAAAGACAAGGGGCAATCCGAAATCAAGATCTCTCACCGACCTCCACCCAAGAAGGCGAATCCGAAAACTCAAGAATAGTTTAGGATCCCATGATGTAAATATAAAATAGGCAAAGGTCCTAAGGAAAATGTTCCCCTTCCCTTCAAATGTACTTTCAATTCCACGCAAAAAGAAATCAAATGCAATAAAACTATCCTTTCTATTTTCATTGAATGAATGTATGAATGAATAGGCTCGCACAGGTACAATATTGCATGCAGGGGTAACCCCCTATCTCCAAAAATGAGTCAACACATCATGCTTAGTACCCCTCTCAAAGTAGGGGCACCCTTAGGGCATGCATTGCATAAAAATCTTTAATTTAAAGGCACTAACTTCTTTTTGTTTTTCTTTTTACATTCTCATTGTCTTTTCCTTAGCCTACAAAGGCCAAGAGAGTCAGAGGATGAACCAAGAATGAAAAGGGGGTCTTCTAAACTACTTATTCATTGCCATTATGCTGTCCATATAATAACTATTAGGCTCATGCATTAACATCCATCCCAATACAAGAGTTCCAAGAAACTCAAGTTATTGCATTCTCATGCATTTAATCAATTGTAGAGAGAAAGGTGTGATCCAATCTCGTGTTAATCAAACCTACCTAAACTCCTAAAGGTTTCTCCAACCCTAAGGATTCATGGCATGTATAGGACCATATCTCAAGAGAGGCCCAAATTTCTCTCAGTCCATGGAGGCGGGATTGCCTAGACAAAGTAGCACCAACTTGCCTATGCCGAAGAGGCATTGTATGGCACACAAGGGCAAATCCCACCCCCAAAATGGATTTAGCAATCATGCCTAGATCCCCTCAAAGAAGGGACCCCTATAGGACATGCATTGCATAAAACCTTCAACTCAACATGCTAACTGCATTTTGTTTTTCTTTTTTTAGGTCTAAGAGCACAGTCAAACCTATAGAATCTCTCTAGCATCCCGCCTAATTCATAATTTATGTAAAGCCATGATCTCGACACCATGTTGCCACTCTACTAGTCCTCAAAGAGCCATCCATGTGCAATCAAATGACACTCATGGAAAATGGAGTGTGAAGGATGCCAACATGATTCCAAAACCAGTCTGAGGGGTTTATTCCGAAAAAGGGAGATTTCTTTCAAACCCATCTTTCAATTTTCAATTCAAATTTGAGCATGAAAATAACATCATCTAAAAAAAAAAGGGATCCAAAGTTTTCATGTTTTTATCATTTTCTCATGGTTTTTCATGAATGATGTTCTTCTCCAAGAGTTTTTCCCAAAATGTTTTACCCCGACTTGAAGAATGGGATAGCATAAGTACCACCTTCAGCAGAAATAATCTTTGACTCTAATAAGAGGGGAGAGAGAAATAGAAAATACAGAGAGAGGGGAAATACAGAGAGGTGAGAGATGAGTATCAATCACATATCTCATTGAAGTCCAAAGAGTGACCCCCAAATGATGTCTTGACAAAGCGACAAGTAGCTACCCCTTCAAAAGGAAGATTAACACACAATGGCAAGTCCGGGTTGATTGAATCTTTGAAAAAAATCAGAAAAACCAAAACAATAATTTTTTATAGTGTTTGTCCTACACGAGCACAATCACTGGGCCAAATATTCAATTATGAACAGATTGATGTGCATGCTTGTTTGAGGTTGAATCTCGTGTGCATGATCACTTGCATAAATATGAGTAAATGGTTTTGATGATCTTTACCATATTGGTGAATCATGTTCAACTTAACGCACACTTCTCGAGATTTCTTAGAATATGGAATCTGCATTTATGATCTATTTTGAATAGGTTAAATATTTGCAGATTGTCTCACACCTAGATTGACCTTTTGTCGATTCCCTCTCTCATCACTTATGCAAAGGGCTACCAGTGAGTTTGAGTGCAGCTACCATTGTTATGTGACAAGAGGAGAAGGCTACCAGCTCATGTGTGTGAAATCTGCCATACTTTACATTTATGTATTTCCATCATTGGAGAGATAGGGTTGGACTTCCACCAAAAAAAAAAAAAAAAAGAAACAAGGAAAAAAGAGCATGGGATGAAACAGGTTTGACTTCTAGGTGTGATAATCCATAAGCTATTGTGCCATCCTAGATCACGCCCAGGGTCTATATTCTCATTATTCTCTGTGAAGTTCACACCTACACCGATACATTATCACTAATATGGTCTTAATCATCTCACGACCAATTGTGCTTGTTTCGTGTGATTTCATACGTATTTGATGTTGATCTTTTCAAGCTAAGCTGCATCTTGATATTCATGAATCTATATTTGCCCTACATTGATTGATCATGTCTTTATAGGGCTCTCATAATTTGAAAAGTTTAATGGTTCTACAAAAAAAAAAAAAAAGGGCTTTCCTACACTTTTAATAGCTTTCAAAGTCTTCCCGAACCAAGGACAGAAGCTACTTATTGCTTTGCCAAAATGGCAATATCGGCCGTCACTCAAAGAAGTTTTCCTTTTCAATAAAAGAGAGAGGGGGAGAATGAGTCAATGGATCGAATTTCTGAGAAGGTGCAAGTGCTATCACATCTTGGCAAGAAAATGGCAAAATTAGAAAGGGGAATTCCGAGATGGAGAACAGAAGTTCAAAAGACTGTCTGATCTTAAGATATGATGCTCATAACTGAACATGAACCCTGGGGCAACCCACAAGACATACGTCTATTTCCATCTATCTATGCATTCATAAAATAAAAATAAAAAAAAAAACATGATTATGCATTCAATTCCACTTTTGTATAGATTTGTGCATTCATAAAAAAGTATGACATGCATTCATTTCAATTCCTGAATAAACCATACATGTTCATGCATTCATCAAAAAGTATGATATACATTAAATTCTATTCCATATATTAAACATATGCATTCATTTCCATACTTGTATTAACTTGCATGACAAGCATTTATTCTAATTCCTGTACAAACCATATTTGTTTATGCATTCATCAAAAAGTATGACATGCGTTCAAAATCCATATCTATGCATTCATCAAAACGTATGACATGCATTCAAAATCCACATCTGTGCATTCATCAAAAAGTATGATCTGCATTCAATTTCATTTACGTGCATTCATAAAAAAACATGACATGCATCTCTATGCATTCATAAAAAAGTATGATGTGCATTCTATTTCATTCATGTTTGTGCATTCATCAAGAAGTATGACATGCATTAAAAAATCTATCTCTACGCAATCATAAAAAAGTATGACATGCATTCAAACCCATCTCTATGCGTTCATCCAGAAACATGACATGCATTCAATCCCATCCCTACATAAACATCCAATAGGAAAAAAAAAAATGACATACGTTTAATTTTATCCTTACGGATTCATCGAAAAGTATGATATGCACTAATTTCCTCATGTATCAACCTGTGCACTCATCCAAAAGTATGATGTGCATTTATTTTAACCTATGATAGACTTATACAGTATATGCCAAACGACATGTCTAACAAAATATACTAACAAATGTTCAGGTGATTACAAAAGAAAGGGTATTCCGAAACCGAAGCACAAGACTTCGAAAAGCCTGTCCTCCAGAATCCAAACATTCTGCAAAAGAAATGGCATACACCCCTGAAAACCCAAATTGTCATCCATAGATAACAAGAAATAGAGAACTGGGCACTGAATCACCCTTGACCTCCCCAATCAACAATGAACCTTTTTCAAAACCATAGAGAATAGGGCAACGAACCACCCTCGACCACCCCAATTAATGTAAGCCAGACTCAACCTCTTCAAATCGTAAAAACTGGGGCAACGGCCCACCCTGCACTTCCCATTCAATTGCAAACCAGTTGATCCACTCAAGGAAAACTGACCCATAAATGTTCAACCTTCTGAATACCTCAAATATTTCAAAAGGAGGCCTCACCCCCTCTAAAACCAAATTCAAGAACCCAATGAAGCAGCTTACCCAGAATTATGCCATGCCAGTTAGAGGCAAAAGTCAACAATCAACACATCAAAGTAACATTACTCTCCCAAAATCTCAATCCAAGAAGCAACACATGTCATCTTCTCTAACATTCAAGACAAAAGAACTACAAGCAAATCCCTTATGTTAGCAAAGATTGGGTTTCAGAGCTTCCCTCAAAAAAGCAGATTGGGTTTCAGAGCTTCCTTCGAAAAAGCAGATTTGGGTTTCAGAGCTTCCCCCGAAAAAGCAGATTGGGTTTCAAAGCTTCCCTAAAAAAAGCAGATTGGGTTTTAAGCTTCCTCCAAAAAAGCATATTGGGTTTCCGAGCTTCCCCCAAAAAAAAAAAAGCAGATTGGGTTTCAAAGCTTCCCTTGAAAAAGTAGATTGGGTTTCAGAGCTTCCCACGAAAAAAGCAGATTAGGTTTCAGAGCTTCCCCCGAAAAAGCAAATTGGGTTTCAGAGCTTCCCTCGAAAAAGCAGATTGGGTTTCAAAGCTTCCCCCAAAAAAGTAGATTGGATTTCTAGCTTTATCCAAAAAAGCAGATTGGGTTTTAGAGCTTCCTCCAAAAAAACAGATTGAGTTTTCAAACTTCCTCCAAAAAAACAGATTGGGTTTCGGAGCTTCCTCCAAAAAGAAGATTACGATTTTGAGCTTTCCTTTTTATAAAAGTAGAAATCAACCTTGAACCTCGCCAGAAAAGTAGCATTCCGTCGGACAGAGCGTCTGTTCAAGAAGACTCGGTTTCAGGATATCAACCTTGAACCACCTCTCAGAAGCTGCGTCAACAAAAATCCTATTTTGCCCACAAAAGCAAAACTCGACAGTCAAACAAACACCGAGTATTCCAATCTCAAGAAATCTCAATCCAGAAAAGCACAAATGTCTCCCTTTCAAGCTCCGAGACAAAAGAATTACAAGCATGGAACAGTCTTTGATGATTCCATAGGCTCAACCATCTCCAAATCTTCAAGGTAAAGCCTAGGTATAATTCTAACCAAATTCTCTCAAAATCAATTTAAAAAAAAAAAACACAAAAGCCTTGCTCTCTCTCAAACCCAAAATTCAATTTTCAAAAGTCCAAACATTTCCAAAGCTTCGTCTAGAAAAAATTTCAAATTTCAAAGTCAATTTCAAAACCTTTCAAAACTTTTTAACAAAAACTTTCAAAGTAAAAAAAAAAAAGATCAAAGCTCTTGCTTTCTTCAAAATTCAAAATCAATTTTCAAAAGTCAAATAAATTTTTCTAAAAATTTTCCTTCAAAAAGTTTCAAATTTCGAGTCAAAACGAATATCCTGAATGTTTTGCTTTCAAAAAAAAAAAAAAAAGAGAAGAAGAGAAATCAAAAGTTTCAAGTCAAAACAATTTTTCTATATGTTTTGTTCTCAACAGTTCAAATCTCAAGCCAACATGAGTTTTCTATACATTTTGTCTTTGACAGCTCAAGTTTTTTTAAAAATTCAAATTTTGAGACAAAATTGCATTCTCTATACATTTTTCCTTCAATAAAACAAGTTTCAAGATAAATCAATTTCGAGGTTTTCTAATCTTTTCCCTTCGAAAAAAAAAAAAGAGTTTCAATTCTAGTCAAATTCTAGGTTTTCCAAACTTTTTCCTTCAAAAAGTTTGACTTCAAATTATTTGTCAGGTTTTTCAAAAAACTATTTTCTGCCAAAAGTTTAATCTAAAAAAAAACTTTCGAGTTTTCAAGCTTTCTCCTCAAAAAGCCCAATTTTCAAAAATTCGAGTTTTCTAGCTTTTGCCTCAAAAGGCCTAACCTTCCAAAATTTTTGGGTTTCCCGAGCTTTCTCCTTCAAAAGCTCCGTTTTTCAAAAATCTCAGGTTTTCTAGCTTTCGCCTCAAAAAGCTTAATTTTCAAAAGTCTAGGTTTTCTAGCTTTTGCCTAAAAAAACTTAATTTTCAAAAATCTAGGTTTCCTAGCTTTCGCCTCAAAAAACTTAACTTTCAAAATTCCAAGTTTTCTAGCTTTCACCTCAAAAAGCTCAACTTTCAAAAATTTGGGTTTTCTAGTTTTCACCTCAAAAAGCTTAACTTTGCAAAATTTTGGATTTTCTAGCTTTCGCCTTAAAAAGCTCAACTTCCAAAATCTCGGGTTATCAAACTTTTGCCTTAAAAAAAAAAAAAAGCACTATCAAAAAAGGTTTTCGGGTTTTCAAAACTTCCTCCACAAAAAGTTTAATTCCAAAATCAAATTCTATGTTTTCAAACATTTTTCCTCAAAAGTTTCATTCCAAGTTTTAAAAGATTTCCAAACCCTTCCAATTCAAATCCATATCCCTCCATTACAGAAAGCCATTTCAAAATCATTTAAAAAAAATCCTTTTCAAAATTCAAAAATCCTAAATCTTCCCAAAGGAGTGTCATTCCATTAGTCAGAATGTTGGTTCAAAAAAAAAACAAAAAAAAAAATTCAAAATCTTTTCAAAATCCAGTTTTCAAAATTTCAAAATTCAAACAATCCAGTTTTCAAAACTTAAAATTCCAAATTCCAACAACACCGGTCCCTCTGATTACCTCGCAGTCAACATGGGATCCTTCCTTAGTATTTTTCTATCTTCGGCAAGCAAAGCCAGAAAAAGAGGGGCAGTTGTAAGCATCCCATTTTTGCCCGTTCGGCAATCTCTGGCCCGACCGGATTCGGTTTCCAACATCGCAACACATGTAGGCTCAAGACGAGCCTTTCAATCTCCAATCCAGTCAATTGGTCGCTTCTTAGGTCCATAAGGATCCGCTGGAGTCTTAAGTGCCATTATTCTAGGCAGTTTTCTAGACCGAGCGGTCCCGGAAACTAGCGCCATCCAGGTAGCTTCCCAAGGTCGGGCGATCTCGGGGACCAACACCTCATCAAAGATTCCAGACGGTTCACTTCTGGCGCCTGCTAGCCCGCCAATGTAGAATGTCCGTTATTCGGTAGTTCTCCGGGACCAGGTGTTCTCGGGGACCAACACCACCCTTCCAGGTAGCTTTCTAGGACCAGGCGTTCTTAGGAACCAACACCACCCTACAGGTAGCTCTCTAAGACCAGGCGTTCTTAAAGACCAACACCGCACATGTAGTTTCTCGAGACCGGGCGGTCTTGGGAACCAACACCTAGGTCAACACCAACGCATGCTAGCCCGACTCGGTGAAAAATGACCAAGTCTGCCCCTTAGGCTTCCAGGCACGTTTTGGGAAAGTTCAAAATCCCTCAAAACGATAAATCCAGCCTTCCACAATGTTGTCAAACCATTAGGCATCCCCCGCACGCCATTTGGTCCAAATCCGGTCCTATTCCGGCTCACTTTAGTCAAAATGACCATTTTGCTCCTGAACGACTCAGCACGACACGAACCCTGCTGAAGAGTGATAGACTCTCTCAAAAACATCCTTGGATAGCCCTACACACCTAACGCAACATACCAGACCATTCATGACCATTTCCAGCCAACTCCGGTCAAAATGACCGTTTTGCCCCTGGAAGCCCAAAAATGCCCCGAAATAGCACCGGCCTTGGGATTTCGAGCGAGGGTTTCATCACACACCCTTGTTTAAACCCAGGAACACCCTACGACACTAAACTCACACGAGGCGATAAAAGTTCCCTGGAGCGTCTTGCAGACGCTCCGCTTAAATTGTCTTTTTCCCTGATTCCCTGGTTATAACGCACTGTCAACTGACTTGAAAAATGCGTAAATCAGGGAATTCACAAAAGCTCATCTGTAGATCTTTCCATCGATACGGTTCGATCGTATGGATCATTTCCCGAAGCCCTCCATCGTACGATGCAAAAACTATAACTTTCATCAACCCTAAAGCGTCTCGCAAACGCTCCGCCAAGGTTGACTTTTTCTCCGATTCCCTGATCAAAACGCACCGTCAAACGACTTGAGAAATGCGAAAATTTGAGAATTCCGGAAAGTATTTCCACAGTACTTTCCATCGGAACGGTCCAATCGAATAGATCGCTTCTCGAAGGCCTCGATCACATCAAACGAAAACAGCCACTTTCAAACACACACGAAGCGTATCACAGACACTCAGCAAAAGTGTCCTCTTTGGCACACTTCCCAAGATGATACCCCACGCCTCTGAACATAATTCAAACTCTTCAAAAATATGAAAGTTCATCGGATACACTAGGAGAACATCCTGAGTGCGACCGGTTCCCCCGAAGCCTTCCCAGTTGGCCAAATTATCGAGGCAAAGTTTGGGCAAACCTTCCCGGTGATGGAGCGTATGCTACATATGCTCAAATTTTGTTCAGATCGACCGACTTTCGATCAACGATCGAGATTTAACAAGTACATAGGGTGCCGTGTGTTATTTTGGCAATGGAACAGTACCGGCACATGAGGGACATGCGCACGGCCAAAATTTGGCCATGTGTATGTAGCACATGCGCACGGTCTGTTCCAGATTGCCCATAAATAGAGGCCTCCCCTCCTCTGCTAAAATCCCGCCAGAAACTCGAATCTCTATATATATTCTCCCCTTCCAACACTTAGGCTAGATTCTATCTCTCCTAAGCCTATACACTCCATACACAAAGCCTCATACACACTTATACACTCCACTCAAGCCTCTCAAGCCTTCTTGAAATCACTCAAGCTCCAATCAAGACATCCATTGAAGATTACAAGAGTGTTAAAGGCAAAAGGTGGTATCCCTTTTATATTTGTGCTCTTCCCCACTCTTCTCTTCTCCCTCCTAGCCTACTTAGGCTATTCTCTATTTTAGTCCCCATCTTCAACCCCCCTTTCTTGCATGCTTGAGCCAAGAGGGCTCCTAGATAATACCTAGAGGAAAGCAAGTGAGAGCCACCATATAGAGGGACCTCCCACTAGCCTACTTTAAGATGGTATGGCCTAAGAGCCTCTTGTTTGTATGGTGAAGCCTAAAAGCTTTGTATGTGAATCATGACCCCTTGCATATTATTATTTTGATCATGTCTTGTATGCTTGGTTTCATTTTATGTTTATTGTCATACTCCACAATGTTTGCATTGTTCCTAATTTTATGACATTTCCAAGTTCTACATGTCCTTCAAAAATTGTTCCAAGAGTTGGCCTCTTGAAATTAAGGGTGAGACCTTAGGAGTCATGCCTTAGAAAATCCCTCACAACCCCCTAATTCATTCTTTTACATCATTGCATAAAAGCTGCTTTCCAACCCACTAATTTTCAAGGTTTCCATTCTCTCTAAGTTAGTGGTTGGAATGGCCCCATGGAACCCTCTCTTGAGTGGTCCCCCTTTTTATTGGTTATATGAACCCTCTCTTGATGGAATGGTCCCCTTGAAAAATGGTTTTCAAAAATCCTTCCCCAAAGATGATTTCAAAAATGCATTCTCTCCATCTTTGCATCAAAAATGATTTTCCAAAAATTGTCCTCATCATATTGAATTTTAATCCCTCCACTCTTGTCAAGATAAAAGTTCTAATGACCATGAGGAAACCTTCCTTAGAATGGTCTCCAAGCACCACACATACAAACCATACTCTTGACTAGAGTCAAAATTTTCATGGAAATGATCTTTAAAGAGATGGCATACTAAAGTCCATGGCATAACATGTTTGGTTCTCCAAAACTTTGTCCAAAAAATGCACCAAACTACATTTTAAATCATCTTTCAATCCAACCCTAGGTTAACTTGACCCTAGTTACTTGACCCTAGGTTAACTTGACCCTAGTTAACTTGACCCTAGTTACTTGACCCTAGGTTAACTTGACACTAGTTACCTAACCCTAGGTTAACTTGACCCTAGTTACCTGACCCTAGGTTAACTTATCCTAGTTAGTTAACCGTTCGTCCTTTTAACCTTCGGTTCCCCCTAACCCTAGGCTAACCCAACCAAGGTTAATACACTTCAAGGTTCCAACTCTTGAACCCTTTTTGAAATGATCATTCAAATTTTCCAATTACCCTCCTAACCTATTCTTCCAAAACCTCCTACCCCCATGATTTCAAAAACCCAACTCCATATACTCTTCTTATGTTCCTATACTCTATCTTCAAGACCTTCCCAAGGTTGTCTCCAAAAGTCACAAACCTAAGGTATTCCTAGCCCTCTCATGGTTAGGGATTCTAAGGACAAGTGATAAATCAAGAACAACCTCTTAGGTTGTCCATGTTAGGATTCCAAACACACCATTTTCAAAGACCACTTTCAGAAATAAATTCATCAAAACATTCCAAAATCATACCTCCAAGGTTTTCAAAAACACTCTCAAACTCTCTTGAGTTATTCCAAAACATTTTCCAAAACTCTCTCAAATTGATCCAAAAATTTTCAAAGCACACCACTATTCAATTTCAAGTCAAAACTTTCAAGACCACAAAGAGTCTTCAACTTCCAAAGACCTCAAAGTGTCTTAAACTTTTCCAAAGACCTCAAAGTGTCTTAAACTTTTTCAAAGACCCCAAAGTGTCTTCAAACCTTCCAAAGGCCCTAAATGCGCCTATTTTCCATCGGGCTCTTGCCCGAACTACGAATGACCTGATTCTCGCCAAATGAGATACGTAGGTAACCTAAAATGGTGCAGTCATAACTTCTATGTCAACCCCAATCCCTTTTTCAAAAATTCTGATCAATTCAAAGTTTCTATTCCAAACTCTTTCAAAACCACCATTACTTTCCTCCAAAACTTGCATCATGCATCATTCATCCAAAAAGTGATGACTAAATCCCTTTTTCAAAGTTCTAAAGTGGATATTAAGAGGACAATGGTAACCGGTTATTCTAGTGAGTGAATCAAGGGTGATTAGACATGTAGGTACCGAAAGGGCGGGTAGGGTGATGATCTTAGGATATCTTCCCTACACGTAACCAACCCCCGAACCTTAGATTTCTGTTTTCAAAAGACCAAAATGGAGTTATTTTCAAAAAGGGCTTAAACATTCCAAAAGGTTGCCAAACAACCTATTTTCCTAAAAAATCCTCTCTTGAGAGAGATTTCAAAAACCTTTTTCAAAAAACCCTAAGTTTAATCTTCAAATTAACACTTAGTTTTAGGTGCCCTAACTCACCTTAATCAAGTTAGGTGGCGACTCCTATTTTTCTAAAAAGCCCTTAGTCAAATCAATTTTCAAACCTAGTCGCACTTGTCCTTTTAGGAGAACGAGTTCTAATAATAGAGTTCCGTGCTTTAGAGTCTCTAAGTCGAAAGGACCTTGGACACCCCAAAAACTAGGGCGCGACAGTATATCATCTTTAGCTGCTTCTGCACCAACAACAAGTCACTCGTGCCGTGTCGTTTGGTGAGTATAGTAGCCGATCTTTGGAGCGTTATCTGAGCTGGACTGGGGGTCCTTTTCCTTTGGCTGCTTTCTTTGGTCGATGTGGGTTTAGACTTCTTCTCGTTAGGGTAGCATGACTAGTTTTTGGCCTTTCTTGGTGTAGTGGAGCTACAAGTACCTTCTTGTTCGTCGCCTTGCAGTTGTTGAGGATGATCTCTATCCTCGCGCTTTGAGGTGGGCTCGTGACCGGGTAGCCCAGCGATCGGAGATTACCAATTTTGTGACGCTCTGGGCTAACCTGGAGCTGATTGAGGTGAGGGATGTGACCTGGCAGCCCTTCATTGGATCAGTCCATTATGAGACAGTCCGGTACTTGGTCCCGTTGTCCCTATCGAGAGCTACTTTTCTCAGTGATGACACTTGGGAGTCTTATCTTGGGGAGCGACATTGGCGGCAATTTCATGAGGAGTTCCGATCAGCAGGAGCTTCGCCAGAGTATATGTTTGGAGCCCTGGTGGCGGAAGTGCCTATCCCGTATCAGGAGCGTCAGCTAGGTGCCGAGTTCTTACTTCCTCCGGATATAGATTATGCTGCGCACTTTGAGGCTCATTCGGTCGATGCCTTCACCCGGTTTGAGGTAGTAGTTGGCGAGTACGCTGTTGGCTAGGAGGTGGTTAACCTGTGGCGCCGAGCTGGAGGATATATGCCCCAGGCTGAGTTTACTGCTGTGAGAGACTAGAAAGACTAGTACCAGATGGAGCGGGATCAGTACCAGGCCGAGGTAGCTTCCCTAACGGCTCGGTTATCTCAGATGGGTGGTGAGGGCTATGTTATTCTTTCTTTGCTTCTTCCTGCTTTGCTGTTGCTTAGTTCCTTTTGTATGTAGCTAATTTCGGTTCTATCTTCCCTGCAGGATGGTGGTGCTTTGAGTAGTTATCCACCTCCTCCGATGCCGGGTTTCAGGGATTTTGATCCAGATGATATTGACTTCGACCTGTGATAGATGCCCCTTATAGAGACTCTGATCCTCTTTTGCCCCTTGTCCTTGAGTTATATTTATGTTAGACAGTTTTATTCTGATATTTTGTACAAAAATGGATATTTATGGTACTTAGATGCATGGATAGACAAATACATTTATGATCTTTACAGCTAGGCATATGATCAGATGCATGTGATGTATGATGATGTTCGATATCTATTACATGAGTTGATGTTGATGACTTTTATTTCTACAGGGAGTTATATCCTATGTGTGCAAAGCCCATGTTGATTTTTTTTTTTTTAACATATGCATAAGTTAGAAGTATGTTAATAGAATGACACAGGGTGTTATTAGACTTGTAGTCTAGGGAACGGTAACTCCCTCCTCTTCGGGAGTCTAGCCTCTCCTCTGGCTCAACCCTATCTTGATTGGATGATAGCACTTTGAACCTTTCTCAACCTTTTGATCGCCTCCGGCTCTCTGCCTCAAGGTTAGTGTATATGGTTATTGGGTTGAGACTCTCGACTCTCGGGGTTTTAGCAACAGCTTACCTGGCCTTTGGCAGAGCGATAAGTGGCCAATCATTTCAATCTGAGGAGACTTTGTTTGGGACTGTAATGCAGGCTAGGTTATGGGGTTTTAGGAACAATGGGATATGCAGGCCCAAATTTGATGTTGTTTTCGATAGGGTTTAGATCCATACCATCCTTGACTACATTTTAGTAGGATTAGCATCCTTCTTTAGCTTTGGCAGCGTATCTAGCTCATTTAGATCAAGCAATCCATTTTCAATCAGAGGGGACTTTAATAGGGTTGTAATGTAGGTCATGGTTTCTATATACTTCTTGAGATAAACATGACTTTCTTTTCTTTCAATCCTCTTATTATGCCTTTGAAGATGACTCAATCATGATTTTCTTCAAGCCTTTCCTTAAAGGATTTTTTTTTTCTTCTTGCCCCATGGCAACTCCTTTCCTTTGCCTTTTCTCTCTATTCCTTTATGAAATGAATAATTCTTCGACCCTTTTCCCTTACATCTTTTCCTTAGCAGTTCAATCTATCCAGTATGGGCGGTGATCCTTAGGTTAGGGTTTTGTTAGGAAAAGGTAGGTGGCTCAACGGGTTTGGTAAGGGGTTGCTTTTGACTGTATGGGAAATGAAATGAGGGCCTCTCTTCACTTTGAATTAGATTGCTTGATCTATAAAGCTTTCATTACTGCTTTAGCACAGCGGGGGTTGATACCATTCCTAGAGTTCTCAAACTATTGTCTGCCCCAGTGTGGGGAGGACAGTCTTGGACCAGGGTTGACAAAGAAAACTTCGTTTGTTGCGAGGCTCTAGGGTTTAAACAAAGGGAATATGAGTACATTTGTTTATTTATTTAGTGATTCATTCCTTTTATTTATATGTGGGGAAGTGAAAGATGGCTCCTCTTTATTTTGATGAACTGGCCACCCATCGCTTAGCTTCGGAGTCCTGCAAGTGCCGCCTTTAGGTAATGTTCTCACTCATCCTTATCCTCTCTCTCTGTGGAAAGTTGATCATTTGGCGAGTAGTTACCTTATGCTATCATCCCTTCAAGTTGGATTATTCCAGAAGACACACCATGCCCCTTGCGTAGAAAGTAGTCACTATTCCACAGGGAAGACAAGACAACAACAATGGAATAAAAGACTGTCATTTGATTATTATTATTATTTTTACGAAAAGCATAAAGTTCTTGAGCAATAAGAAAATGTAAACATTAATTTAAAGATAGAAAATGAAAGGGATAGATAGAAAGTGGGTGAAAACACTCCTCTCTTGAACGCTTATGCAAGGAATCCATTTTTAGTAAGGTCTTGGGCCTGTGCCTTCGTCTGCATTCCATCCATGGTTGAGATTCTCAGCCAAGGCAGGATAGGTAGATGCTTCTCCCGGAGCTCCAAGTGAGTTGGCAATGATGATGTAATTGTCAGCTTTCTTGACTGTCTTGCCTTCATTTGTTTGCTCCGGAGTTTCTCTAACAAACCACTCGGGCGACTCGTATTCATCCAGCTCAATAGGTCATGCCCGGGGTTTTCTGCTCTGGCCTCCAGTTGGGGCTCGATGCTCCTCAGGTGTACACAATGGGAGATTTTTATTACCTAGTTTGGACAGCTCCTGGTCAATTTTCTTCACAGATTCATATGCGAGTTTGTCTTTGGAGGTTGGCATTTTATCGGGGTTGCATTTTAACCGAATACGACTCTATTCCATATCGTTGCATTCCATCTCCTCCCCATCCTTGTAATATATCTCTTGGCATGCAGCAAAACAAACTTTGTTGTTACCAAACTTTGTAACAATGTTGACGGTGTGGTCTAGTGGAGCGTTTGTAGGGCTGTTCGAAGAAGGATTTGCTAGGCATACCCCAATGATCTTGTTATCTATCAGGTCTTGAATTTTATGCTTGAGGGTCAAACAATCTTCAGTGTCATGTCCTTGGCTATCCGAATGATACTTACAGCTTGCTGCAGATTTAAAATAATGAGGCAGAGGGTTGGGCTAGGGTTGGGCAGGTATAGGTTTCAGATATCCTGCTACTAAGAGACTAAAATAGGTCGCGCTCTGTGAGCACGCGAGTTTAGTAAACGTCCGCTTTTTCCCACTTGTTCGCCTAGGCCGAGGAGGTGTTGCAGATGTTTTTGATGATTGGGGACCAAGCTTTAGTGAGGTCACAGCCGGGTTGATGGTTCGGGAATTGAAAGGGCTTCGGGTTCTATGTTTTAAAATGGGACAATTTTCGGTGGCAGGGCCAAATGGGTTGGGATGATATCCAAATGAGAGATTGTATAGTCCTTTTGTTTGGTTAGGGGTTGGTTTGGAAGGCATCCGAGCAAGGCCCTCGGCCTGGGGAGGTCGTTGGTAAGCAACGGTGGCGGCATAGTCATAGTCTTCCTTCTTCATCCTTTTTCGTCCATCATGGGTTTGGGCCTGCGAGGACTCTGCCTACTCATGGGTTACATGGGATAAGAGTGAAGAAAGCATGCCTTCCATTTCGGTCATCTTATGCTTGACTCCTCTTGCTTCTGCTAGTAATAGAGTTAAGGTATCAAGAGTAAGCAATTCCATGCTTGTAAGACGAGGGAACGTGGGAAGGTACCTAAAATTGACAAAAGAAAGGAGTCAGTATTTTATCTTGACAGGTCTTTATGCCATGCGTGCTCTAACGTGACCCTCTTTATGAGGGAAACTAGTCATGATGTATAGGCTCACTTTTGGAGATAGGGGACTTACTCCTGTATGCAGACACCTTACTGTCAGGTAGGAATCTTCAGCCATCCATGCATTTATTCATAAAAATAAAGAAGTACATTAAATTTTGGGTTTAAGATACAAAAGAATTGAAATACATTTTAATAGGGGGGAGGGGGAACATTTTCCTTTGGACTTCCACCTATCTACTTTTACAAAGGAAAACCCTAAAATACTCTAGAGTCTTTGGATTCGCCTTCCTTGGATTTGATGTCGAGAAGGTCGCTGAGAGATCTTGCTGATTGGTTGCCCCTTGTCTTCATGGCAATCCTATCTCCATGAGCATAGAGGAATTGGGGACCCTCTTATGGAATGAATTGAGATGCATGCAATGAATCCTTAGGGTTACGTGGGAACCCTTAGGGTTTAGGTAGGTTTAGTGCAAGGGAGAGTGACCTTGGTATCACTCTCAATGGGTTGATCATATGCATGAGAATGCAGTGACTTGAGTTAATTGGAACTCTTGTCTTGACATGGAATATTGAATGCATGAACATGGATATGCAAAGAGTATGAGGAGAGAGAATGCAGTAGCAAGATAAACGTGCATGTATGAGCAGTTAAACAAGCATTATAACAGTATGAATACAGTCAGTATAACAGCAGGAATAGACAGGTATAAATGCAAGTAAGAGCAGTCGCCCTTTCCTTTATGGTTTTGAAAACAGTGCTCGTGTCTTAAATCCGACAGAGGTTCGGCTATGCATGGTGTCTATATGAGTATGAGGTTAAGGGTTGACTAATGCGTCCTAAAAAAGCTCGGTCCCCGGATCTTCAAACCTAGGCCCACTCCCCGAGGTGGTGCCATGATCGGTTGGTGATTCGAGTGGGGAAACTATCAAGAGGCTGTAGGAAAAGAAACTGACACAGCATCTTGCCCACAACCAATATACCGTTCTCCCTTTCTAACTAGAAAGGACATATCAGGGTAATATTGCAAGTATGCAGAATGCAAGTGCACATGCAGTGTGTGTGTGATTTTGAAAAGTGGAGGAAAGAGCCCAACAACTCCCATTCATCCTGTTCATCACATTCATGCATAGCAGTTAATAAAATTTAAACAAAATGTGTACCTACAAAACAAACATGCAAGTGTTAGTATGAGGATGGCAAACATAATACAAGATAATATAAATGCATGGTTTTTTTTAAAACAATTTTGAAAATGTGGTTTTGAAAATTTAAAGTGAATAGGATTAAACCAAGTTAATTGAAGACTCTACACGGATGAAGGGTAAAGAGACATGACTAAGGCCTAACCCTCTAAGTTTCCCCAGTGGAGTCGCCAGCTGTCGCGCCCAGATTTTTCGCACTCGAGGAATACACACACAAGCGGGAAAAATACTGTACTCTCTCGTTAGAACTCACCCTCCTAGAAGAATAAGTGTGACTAGGTTTGAATTGAAAATAGATTTGAATAAAGGGCTTTTGATAAAAGATTTGGAGTCGCTACCTAACTTGACTAAGGTGAGTTAGGACCCGCTAAAAACTAAGCATAATCCGAAGACTACACTTAGGGTTTTTGAAAACGATTTTAAAAATATCTCCCCAAGAGAGGGTTTGTAAGAAAAACAAGTTATTTGGCAACCTTTGGAAAATATTTAGCCCTTTTTCAAAAAATAACTCCTTTTGGTCTTTGAAATCAGTGATTTAGGTTTGGAGGTTGGTTACGTATAGGGAAGATGCACTAAGCCATCACCCTACCCCACCCTTTCGGTACCCAAATGTCAATCTACCCTAGATTCACATATGAGAGCCTTCAACTAACATATGTTCAATCCTATCCACTTTATAAAACAATGTTTAGAAAAACATGATGCATGACATGTAAGTGTAAGAAAAGAGACTTGATTTGGAAATAGATTTAAAAAGAAGAATTTGATTTGATTTTAGAAGAGATTTGAAATTGGAATTAAAATTAGAAAGTTTTAGAAATTGGAAACAAAGATTTGAAAATAGATTTTTTAAATTGGAAACTTGAAATAGATATGGAATTGGAGATTGAAGAAAATTATAGAATTGGAGATTTGAAAAGGTTTTGTGGAGTTGGAAACTTGAAAAATGTTATGGAATTTGAAATTTGAAAAATGTGGAGGAATTTGAAATTTGAAAGAAGTTGTGGAAATAGAAATTGAAAGATGTTGTGGAATTTGAGATTTGAAAAATGTGGAGATAGGAACTTGAAAAATGTGGTGACCGCACCTATGAGGGTTGCTTGCATATCATTTTGGAGGAATCAGGTCAGTCGTAGTTCGGACAAGAGTCCGGTAGAAGGTATGATTGGAAGATTGAAAGATTGAACTTTGATTGGTAGATTTGAAAAGGTTTGATTTTGAAAGACTTGGTTTTAGGGCACCTAGAAAGACTTGAGACTTCGAAAAGAAGAATTGGATTGACTTGGAAAGATTTTAGAGAAGAATTGACTTGAACACTTGGACTTGGAAGATTAGGAAAGCTTGGATTTAGGAAATGTTCGAATCGGGAAAGGTTTAAATTAGGAAAGTTTTCAATTTGGAAAAATTTCAACTTAGGAAAGTTTTAGATTTAGGAAAGTCTTGAAATTAGAAAGTTTTGTTTTAAGAAAGGTTTTAAAATAGGAAAGTGTTGAATTTAGAAGTGTTTTGAATTAGGACAAGAGTCCGGTAGAAGGCATGATTGGAAGAAAGAAATTGAATTGGCAATTGGATTGGAAGATTGAAAGATTGAACTTTGATTGGTAGATTTGAAAATGTTTGATTTTGAAAGACTTGGTTTTAGGAAACCAAGAAAGACTTGAGACTTCGAAAAGAAAGATTGGATTTCACTTGGAAAGATTTTAGAGAAGAATTGACTTGAACACTTGGACTTGGAAGATTAGGAAAGCTTGGATTTAGGAAATGTTCGAATCGGGAAAGTTTTAAATTAGGAAAGTTTTCAATTTGAGAAAATTTCAACTTAGGAAAGTTTTAGGTTTAGGAAAGTTTGGAAATTGGAAAGTTTTGTTTTAGGAAAAGTTTTGAAATAGGAAAGTGTTGAATTTAGAAGTGTTTTGAATTAGGAAAAGTTTAGTTTAAGAATGGTTTAGAATTGGAAAAGTTTTAAGTTATGAAAGTTTTGAATTTTGAAAGCTTAAAATTTTAGAAAGATTTGGAAATTTAGAAAGTTAGGATTTTGGAAAGATTTGGGTTTAGAAAGTTTTAATTTAGGAAAGTTTTGAACTTGGAAAGATTTGAAATTTAGAGAGTTTAAGATTTAGAAAGTTTTAGAGTTTTAGTTTTAGAAAATCTTAAGATTAGGAAAGGTTTGAATTTAAGAAAGATTGGAAAACCTAGATTTGGAAAGTTAAGATTTGAAAAAGGGGTAGAATTAGGGACAGGTAGGATTAGGAAAGATGTGGAAGTTAAGTTTTAAAATTTAGGAAAGATTTCTATGTTCAAATTTTGGAAACTTAAGATTTAGGAAAGTGGAAGATTAGGAAAGAGGTGAATAAGGAAAGATTTAGATTAGGAAGGGTTAAGATTCCTATTTCCTAAAACAAAGGATTGGATTTTGTTTGTAAAAGGGAAGATTTGATTTTGTTTCCAAAAACGGAGGATAGGATCTAGTTTCCTAAATGGGAAGATTGGATTTAGCAAGGATTTAGAAAGGGGAAGTTTTGGAAACCCTAGATTTGGAAAACTATAGTTTTGACATAGAAAATGGATTTTTGAAATATGTATAGTTTGGACATAGAAAACAAGAGGCTTTGGAAACCTAAGTTTTAAGGCAAGTTTGAAAACCATGTTTTTGGAAAGAAAATTAGGGTTTCCTAATTGTGAGTTCTAGGGCTTGACTTGGGCTCTAAGGAAAGGGATTTTTGGAAAGTGTGGGTTTGGGAAACAAGTTTTTGGAATGAAATCCTAGAGAGGAGTTTCTAGAGGGAAGATTTTGGAAAGTGAGTTTTTAGAAGGATTTTTAGAAGAAGATTGTTGGACAGATTTTTTAGGAAAGTGAATTTAGGGAGTGTTTTTAGAAAGTGAATTTTGAGGAAAAAGAGTTTTTGGAAAGAGATCCTAGTGAGGAGTTTTTTTAGAAAGAGATTTTTAAGAAAGAGATTTAGGAAGAGGTTTTCTAAGAAGGAAACCTAGGGAACATTTTTGGAAAGTGGACCTTGAAGAGAGCGTTTTGGAAAGGAGTTTAAAAATAGAAGTTTTGGAAAATAGATTTTTGGAGGTAGTTTTTGAAAACAACTTTGGAAATGAGAGTTTTTAGAAAGCACGTTGAAAGAGGAGGTTTTAGGAAAAGAGATTTTTTAAAATAGAGTTTTTTGGAAAGGATAAAAACATCTCACCCTCTTAAAGCGATTCTAGCCATAAGAAGGCTAGAACCACTTTAAGAAAGTGGTTTTGAAAACAACAAGGGTTGAAAATATGGACCATAAAAGTCACTTTAAATGTAACACTTTCCTAAAGTAACCCTAGCCATGGAAAGGCTAGAATCACCCTATGATTGCGATTTTGAAAATGAGATTTTGATGCAATTTTGAAACAAGTTTAATGCAAATTTTGAAAACGAGTTTGAAAACGATTTTTTGGAAGATGCAAGATCATGATATGGACAATGCAAGTTTGGGGTTGTGAACATACAAGGTTAAGGTTTCACCACATAATCAAGGGGACTGAACCCACGTGGTCTCCGGTTAGCCTAAAGGAAAGCCCCCGACACGGTGACCCTCCGATACACATGGACCGGGAGTCCCCTTGTTTCAAGCATGCACAGAAAGGGGGGGAAAGAGATGGGGGATTAAAATAGAGAAAACTCAAGTGGGTTAGGACAGAGAAGAGAGAGGGGGAAGTGCAGAAATTTAAAGAGAAAACCTACCGTATGTCTTGTTTATTTTGCGCGCCTTGCTTGTCTTCGATCTTCGCTTCACTTCAGTCTTGATCTTCGAGGATTCGTCTTTAATCTTCAAGGCTTCAGTTTGCAGCTCTTCAAGTCTTCAAAGAAGGGTTAGAGGCTAATGTATAAGTGTGTGAGAGTGTATAGGAGTGTATATGAGGCTAGGGTTTAGTATATGGTGGCTAGGGTTTAGAAAACCTAAGGAAGCTAGGGTTTAGAAAACTCAAGCTCTGTATATCGAAATATAGGACTCTTAGATTGAGTTTACAGATCTCTTTCACGCTGGAAGAGGCTTTGTATTTATAGAGAAAGGAATGTACTAGCGCCTGTTGCAGCGGCGCTAGGCCAAACATTACACTGGCGCTAGGCCACTAGAAGAGGCGCCACACGGTTGTGTGATACAGGGGTTTGTTGGTAATTCCCTATATCGACCTGTTTGCGAGTATTTCCGCTACTCTGACGGTTCGCGATCATTCCCAAGACTGCCTGATCTCTGGAAGCTGCTAAAGGGACTTAGCGCCTGAAAAGTTAACTTTCTCAGAAGGCGTGCCTAAACAGACATTTCTGCATTGGCGGGCTAGCAGGCACCAAAGGTGGACCGTTCTACCATCTAGGGGACTTGGGGTCTCATCCCGGTCAACAGGTTTAAAGGGACTTACCGTTTCGAAGAGATTTTTTTCAAAAAACGTGCCGAACCATCTCGGGGAATAAACTTTCTCAAGAGAAGGATTGGAATATCGTCTTCGGAAAGACGTGCCTGATTTGGAAACGTCTTGAGGAAGAAATTGTCTCGAGAGAGGGATTGGAAAGGGGACTTACCGTCTTCGAAAAGACGTGCCTGATTTGGAGCCGTCTCGAGGAATAAACTATCTCAAGAGAAGGATTGGAATTGGAAAGGGGACTTACCGTCTTCGGAAAGACGTGCCTAATTTGGAACCGTCTCGAGGAATAAACTGTCTCGAGAGAGGGATTGAAAAGGGGACTTATCGTCTTCGAAAATATGTGCCTAATTTGGAGCCGTCTCGAGGAATAAACTGTCTCGAGAGAGAGATTGGAAAGGGGACTTACCGTCTTCGGAAAGACGTGCCTGATTTGGAATCGTCTCAAGGAATAAACTGTCTCGAGAGACGGATTGGAATTGGAAAGGATAATGCCCCTAAGGGCATTTTGGTTATTTTGCCTCTATTTGGGCTTGGTGGGCCCGCGAGGCGATGGACAGATGAGATTTGGACTTAGAAAGTTGGTTTTGATTAGAATACATTCATATCGACCTGAGTATAAGTCTGAACAGAGTGTAGACTGCTGAGTGGTCAAAAATGGGGTGCTTACAGAGAGTGACCTTAGTGTCACTCTCAATGGGTTAATCATATGCATGAAAATTCAGTGACTTGACTTACTTCAAACTCTTGTCTTGACATGGAATATTGAATGCATGAATATGAGTATGCAAAGAGTATAAGGAGAGAGAATGCAATATCAAGATAAATGTGCATGCATGAGCAGTTAGACAGGCATTATAACAGTATAAATACAGTTATTAGAACGACAGGAATAAGCAGGTATAAATGAAAGTAAGAGCAGTCGCCCTTTCCTCCGTGGTTTTGAAAATGGTGCTCGTGTCTTAAATCCGGCAGAGGTTCGGCTATGCATAGTGTCCATACGAGTATAAGGTGGAGGGTTGACTAATGCGTCCTAAAAAGGCTCGGTTCCCAGATCTTCAAACCTAAGCCCACTCCCCGAGGTGGTGCCATGATCGGTTGGTGATCTGAACGGGGGAACCATCAAGAGGCCGTAGGCAAGAAACTGACACAGCATCTTGCCCACAACCAATATACCGCTTCCCCTTTCTAACTTAAAAGGACATATCAGGATAATATGCAAGTATGCAGAATGTAGGTGCACATGCAGTGTGTGTGTGATTTTTGAAAGCAGACGAAAGAGCCCCACAACTCACATCCATCCTGTTCATCACATTCATGCATAATAGTTAATACCATAAAATTGCAAACCAAAGTGCACCTACAAAACAAAGATGCAAGAGTTAGTATGCGGATGGCAAACTTAATACAAGATAATATGAATAAATACATGTTTTTTTTTAAACAATTTTGAAAATTTGGTTTTGAATATTTAAAGTGAATCGGAGTGAACAAGTTAATTGAAGACTCTACATGGGTGAAGGGTAAAAAGACATGACTACGGCCTAACCCTCTAAGTGTCCCCAGCAGAGTCGCTACCTTTTGTGCCTAGATTTTTTGCACTCGAGGAATACTCACACAAGCGGGAAAAATACTATGCTCTCTCGTTAGAACTCATCCTCCTAGAAGAATGAGTGCGGCTAGGTTTGAATTGAAAATTTATTTGAATAAAGGGCTTTTAAAAAAGATTTGGAGCTGCCACCTAACTTGATTAAGGTGAGTTAGGTCACCTAAAAACTAAGAATAATCCGAAGACTACACTTAGGGTTTTTGAAAAAGGTTTTTGAAAATACCACCTTAAGAGAGGGTTTTTAGGAAAACAGGTTGTTTTGGCAACCTTTGGAAAATATTTAGCCCTTTTTAGAAAATAACTCCATTTTTGGTCTTTCGAAAATAGTGATCTAGGTTCGGAGGTTGGTTACGTGTAGGGAAGACGCACTAAGCCATCACCCTACCTCACCCTTTCGGTACCTACATGTCAATCTACCCTAGATTCAACTATGAGAGTCTCCAACTAACTATTGTTCAATCCTATCCACTTTGAAAAAGAATGTTTAAAAAGACATGATGCATGATATGTAGATGCAAGAGAAAGGTTTGATTTGAAAAATATATTTTGAAAAGAAGAATTTGATTTTATTTTAGAAGAGAGATTTGAAAGGATAGATTTGAAATTAGAAAGTTTGAAAAATTAGAAATTAGAAGTTTGAAAATAGATTGAAGATTTGAAAAGATTGTGGAATTTGAGATTTGAAAAATGTGGAGACCACACCCATGAGGGTTGCCTACGTATCCTTTTGAAGGAATTAGGTCAGTCGTAGTTCGAACAAGAGTTCGATTGAAAATAGAAGAGTTGATTGGAAGAAAGAGATTGAATTGGAAATTGGATTGGAAGATTGAGAGATTGAACTCTGATTGGAAGATTTGAAAAGACTTAACTTTGGAAAACTTGGTTTTAGGAAACCTAGACTTAAGGACTTAGAAAAGAAAAATTGGATTTGACTTGCAAAGATAGAACTTGGAAGAAAGATTTGGACTTGTTTTAGAAAGATGGAGGTTTAAGATACCTAGACTTAGGAAACACTAGAGGTTTAAGAAAGATTTGACTTGGAAGATTTAGGAAAAGATTGGACTTAGGAAGGACTTGAATTAATAAAGGTTCAAAATAGAAAAGTGTCATTTTAGGAAAGTTTTTTTAAAATAGGAAAGTTTCATTTTAGGCAAGTTTTGGAATTAGGAAAGTATTGAATTAAGAAAGTTTTGAAATAGGAAACATTTCGTTTTAAGAAAGTTTTGAAATTGGAAAGTTTCAAATTTAGAAAGCTTTGAATTTTGAAAGATTTGAAATGTAGAAAGTTTAAGATTTGGAAAGTTTTAGAGTTTGGGTTTTAGAAAATCTTGAAATTAGGAGAGGTTTGAATTTAAGAAAGATTGGAAAACCTAGATTTGGAGAGTTAAGATTTGAAAAGGGGGTGGAATTAGGAAATGGTTGAATGTCGAAGCTCAATGTTTAAGGAAAGATTTGAAAGTTTTAGGAAACTTATGGTTTAGGAGGGTAAGAGATTAGGAGAGTTGAATTAGGAAAGATTTAGATTTTGAGTTTTAAAAGTTAGGAAAGATTTTTATGTTTAAGTTTTGGAAACTTAAGATTTAGGAAAGCAAAAGATTAGGAAGGAGTTGGACTAGGAAAGGTTTGGATTAGGAAGGGTTAAGATTCCTATTTCCTAAAGATTTGGATTAGGAAGGGTTAAGATTCCTATTTCCTAAAACAAGGGATTAGATTTTGTTTCTAAAAGATAAGGTTTGATTTTGTTTCCAAAAACGGAGGATAGGATCTAGTTTCCTAAACGAGAGATTGGATTTGGTTTCCTAAAGGGAAGTTTGGATTTGACAAGGATTTGGAAAGGGAGATTTTAGAAACCCTAGATTTGGAAGACTATAGTTTTGGCATAGAGAAGAGGTTTTGGAAATATGTGATTTTGAAGTAGAAAACAGGGGGTTTTGGAAACCTAGGTTTTAAGGCAAGTTTGAAAACCATGTTTTTAGAAAGAAAATTAGGGTTTCTTAATTGTTAGCTCTAGGGCTTGACTTGGGCTCTCAGGAAAGAGTTTTTGGAAGGAAATCCTAGAGAGGAGTTTCTAGAGGGAAGATTTTGGAAAGAGAGTTTTTTAGAAAGATTTTTGGTAGAAGATTGTTGGAGAGAGTTTTTGGAAAGATTTTTAGGGAGCGTTTTTAGAAAGTAGATTTTGGGGAGAGTATTTTGGAGAGGAGTTGAAAAAGGGAGTTTTGAAAAATAAATTTTTGGAGGGAGTTTTTGAAAACAACTTTGGAAAGGAGAGTTTTTAGAAATCATATTGAAAAAGAGGGTTTTAGAAAAACAGACTTTTGAAAATAGAGCCTTTTAGAAAGTATAAAAACGTCTCACTTTCCTAAAGTGATTCTAACCATAAGAAGGTTAGAACCACTTTAAGAAAGTGGTTTTGAAAACAACAAGATTTTAAAAATATGGACCGTATCGGTCCCTTTAAATGTAACACTTTCCTAAAGTAACCCTAGCCATGGAAAGGCTAGAATTACCCTAGGATTGTGATTTTGAAAACAAGTTTTGAAAAAGGAGATTTTGATGCAATTTTGAAAACAAGTTTAATGCAAGCTTTGAAAACTAGTTTGAAAATGATTTTTGGAATTATGCAAGATAATGATATGCGCAATGCAAATTTGGGGTCATGAACATACAAGGTTAAGGCTTCATCACATAATCAAGGGGGCCGAACCCACGTGGTTTTTGGTTAGACTAAAAGAAAGCCCCCGACACGGTGACCCTCCAATAGTCCAATCCTACACATGGACCGGGAATCTCCTTGTTTCAAGCATGCAAAGAAAGGGGGGAAAGAGATGGGGGATTAAAATAGAGAAAACTCAAGTGAGTTAGGAGAGAGAAGAGAGCGGGGGGAAGTGCAGAAACGTAAAACGAAAGCCTACCTTGTCTTGTTTATTTTACTTGGCTTTGCACGCCTTTCTTCGGTCTTCATCCTGATCTTCGTCTTCAATCTTCAAGAGTTTGTCTTCAATCTTCAATGCTTCAGTTTACAGCACTTCAAGTCTTCAAAGGAGGCTTGAGGCTAGTGTATAAGTGTATAGGAGGCTAGGGTTTAGTGTATGGTGGCTAGAGTTTGAAAAACCTAGAGAAACTAAGGTTTTAGGAGTGTACGAACTTTGTATATTGAAATATAGGATTTTTAGATTGAGTTTGCGGACCTCTTTCATGCTGAAGGAGGCTCTGTATTTATAGAGATGGAATAGACCTGGCGTCTGTTGCAGTGGCGCTAGGCTAATTTTCCTCTTGGCGCCACTTGGAGTGGTACCAGGCCATTTCTTTGCTTGGCGCCACTGCTAGTGGCGCCAGCCAGTTAGAAAAGTGTTTAGGTTGGCAAGCAATGTATCTTTGACAAATTTGGGCGCCTGTCCTAGTGACTAACTACCATGCAATTTCTTACCTAGCTTCACTAGGAGTGACTTCGAAAAGTCTGAGAATGATTCAAGGGACCGGGATTGACCCGAAAGGCCAAAAAAGGGCAGGAACACTTAGAATAGTGTCCCAAAGGTATTTGACTTGAAAAATGATGATAGGATGTGTTGGAAGGATTAACCGGCCATTAGGGGCAAAACGGTCAATCAGACCGGGAAGCTACCGGGACAGACTCGGACTCTCCCGGAAGAAGAATCATGATTTGGAAATATTATTCAAAATGTTTTCAAAGGTTGCCAGTTTGATGCCTAGAGCCAGTGTGGTCGGAAAAGGTGACCGGCCTACCAGGGGCAAAACGGTCATTTCACATCGGGTTTGTCGGAACTGACTCGGAATGATCCGAAAGGATAAAGAAAGGTTGAGAATACTATAAAAAGCATTCTCAGGAATTTACTGGTTTGATATCCAGAGCCGTTATGGTCGGAAAAGGGGACCGGCCCACTAGGGGCAAAACGATCATTTTGTACTGGGTTTATCGGAACTAACTCGGAATGATCCGAAAGGATGAAGAAAGTTTGAGAACACTATAAAAAGCCTTCTCGAGAAGTTACCGGTTTGATGCCCAGAGCTGGTGTGGTCGGAAAAAGAGACTGGCCCACCAGGGGCAAAATGGTCATTTTACACCGGGTTTGCCAGAACTAACTTGGAATGATCTAGAAAGGTAAAGGAAGGTTGAGAATACTATAAGAAGCAATCTCAAAAGGTTACTGGTTTGATACCCAGAGCCGGTGTGGTTCTCGGGGTTTTCGGATGCCTAGGGACAAAATGGTCATCTTTATCGGAAAGTCTCAGAATTGGTCCGAAACTGACTAGAAGGCACCTAATCATGCCGGACTACTTTTAAGACAATCTTAGACGGTTAGACTTACCGTCTTGAGGACTCAGATGTGTTCTCGAGACATGTGTCGGAAAAGGCCCAAGTGGCAGTTTGGTCATTTTTCACCAAAGTGGGCTAGCAGGCACCGGTGTTGACCTGGGTTTTGAGTGTTTTCGTCACTCTGACGGTGGTCGCGTGATATATGAGTTTGTTGGAAATTCCCTATATCGACCTGTTTGTGAGTATTTCTGCTACTCTGGTGGTTCGCGATCATTCCCGAGACTGCCTGATCTCGGGAAGCTGCTAAAGGGACTTAGCGCCTGAGAATCAACTTTCTCGGAAGGCGTGCCTAAACGGACATTTCTGCATTGGCAGTCTAGCAGGCGCCAAAGGTGGACCGTTCTACCATCTAGGGGACTTGGGGTCTCATCCCGGTCGACAGGTTTAAAGGGACTTACCGTTCCAAAAAGATTTTCTTCGAAAACGTGTCGTACCGTCTTGAGGAATCAACTGTCTCGAGAGAGGGATTGGAATTGGAAAGGGGTCTTATCGTCTTCGGAAAGACACACCTGATTGGAGTAGATTTACTGTCTCGAGGAATCAACTGTCTCGAGAGAGGGATTGGAATTGAAAAGGGGTCTTATCGTCTTCGGAAAGATGTGCCTGATTTGGAATGGGAAAGGGGACATACCGTCTTCGGAAAGAGGTGCCTGATTTGGAATGGGAAAGGGGACATACCGTCTTCGGAAAGACGTGCCTAATTTGGAATAGATTTACCATCTCGAGGAACCAATTGTCTCAAGAGACGGATTGGAATTGGAATTGGAAAGGACAATGCCCCTAAGGGCATTTTGGTCATTTTGCCTCTATTTGGCCCTGGTGGGCTCGCAAGGCAATGGACATATGAGATTAGACTTAGAGAGTTGGTTTCGATTGGAATACGTCCATATTGACTTGAGTACAAGTCTGGACGGAGTTTAGACTGCCGAGCGGTCAAAAATGAGATGCTTACAATAGTAAGGTAAGAGATATATATATATATATATATAAAGAAAGAAAAAAAAAAAAGAAAAGAAGAAAGAAACAGTGAAAAAGATTTCAAATGTTAAGTCAAAATGAATTTCCTACAAATGTTGATTTTGAAAGTCAAGTTTCGAGTCAAAATGAATTTTCTAAACATTTTGCCGTCCAAAGGTCAATTCCAAGTCAAAATGAATTTTTTACACATTTTGTCTAAATTTCAAATCAAAATGATTCCTAAATTTCAAATCAAAATGGTTTCAACACAAATCTCGTAAATCTTCAATCAAAGTCTATTTCAAGTTTCTTCCTCAAATAGATTTTTATTCCAATCAAGGTCTTCCAAAAGCTTTTTCCTTCAAAAGTTCTCTTGAAAATCAATTCTAAGAAATTCTCAAGTTTTCAATCCTCTAAAAATTCTTATCAAATTCCAAGGTTTCCAATTTCAAAATCCATTTTCAAAAATTTTTTTAAGTATCTCCTCCAAAAGTTTTTATTCAAAATTCTATTATCCAGATTTCTTCTTAAAGTTTTTCTTCCAATAGTTTTAGGCCTCCCCGAGTTTCTCGAGGCCTTCTCCACCAAAAAAGCCCCACCCTCAAAGGTTTTATGTCTTTTCCCTTCAAAAAATCTTTCATTTCAAACAAAATTCCTAACCCTTTTCTTGGTTTTGAAAAATTTCAACAGATTTTCATTTAAAAATGACCCCTACAACACAGATGACACTACAACAAGACATAAACAGTGCACTTCACAAATCAAAATCACATAACACCAATACATATAAAACAATCTGTGCACATTCCTAAGATTTTTAATTTTTCAAACACTCATTCTATTTTTCAAAAATTTAATAGTTTTCAAAATTATCACAAAAATCTTTCAAAAGTACTTCAAATATTTTCTAAAATATTCTCATATTTTTCTAAGGGTTAAATTCAAATATTTTCATTATTTTCTTAGTTTATCTTATTTTCTAACTATTTTTCTATTTTTTGAAAAATAAAAAATAAAATTTTTTTAGAAAAATCATGAAATTGCATATGGCTACTAAATACATTTTTCTAAGGCACATACTATAAAAATCTAGCTAGAAAACCAAATACCGAGGGCTATAGAGGCAAATCCCAAATTCTTGTAGAAACCCTCTTTACACAAATTGTCCAAAACTACCCAAATTCAATCAAACAAGCTTCAAAATAACTCCATCAAAGCATTCAAAACACATCAAAGGATCAATTTTGACTATTTACGTGACTCAAATGGAGTTCTATACATTAAAATGAACATAAAACCAAAAACTTACCTCTTGGAGTTCTCCGGCGAAATCTTCTTCTTTGCCGATGGTGACTACTTCCGACAACCCTCCAAGGTCCCCAAAAGTCACTTCTTCAATGTACATGGCTCAATACTCAAAATCCCTCACAAACTCTCTCAAAATTTCACAAAATTATAAAGCTTCGAATCAGAAATTTTTTTCATTTTATTGCTAGGCTTTGGTGCCAAGGCAATTTTAAGCCTGGAGCCAAGGTCAAAATCTGGGCAACTTTGCCCTTTTTCCCGCCAAACCCCAATTTCAAACGCCCTATTGGACCGGATATCCATTTTTAAATTTCAGTCTTTAAAAATCCTCAAAGTATGTACCTCTGATCGCCTCGCGATCAACATGTGACTCTTACTTTATTGTTTTCTACCTTCGACAAGCAAAGACAGAAAAAGAAGGGTAGTTGTAAGCACCCCATTTTGTCCGCTCAGCAATCTTCGGTCTGACCAGACTCACATTCAAACAGACATAAACACATTCAAGTTAAAACTAGTCTTCCAGTTTCGATCCAGTCAATCAATCGCCTCGTGGGCTCGCAGGGCCCAACAGAGGCAAAATGGCCAAAATACCCTTGTGGCATTGCTCGGTCCTATTCCAGTTGGCACATCTTCTTAGAGATGGTGAGTCCCTGTTTTAATCTCAAATCCAAAGTGAAATCTAATTCCAAAACAAATTCAATCTGGTATGCCTTTCGAGAAAGTTGATCCCTCAGGCGGTAAGTCCATCCAATCTGGCACGTTTGTCGAGAAAATTCCTCAAAATGGTAAGTCCCTTCAAACCTATGGACTAGGACGAAACCCAAGACCTTGAGATGGTAGAATGGTTCACCTTTGGTACCTGCTAGCCCGCTGTTGCACCTAGATTTTTTGCACTCGAGGAATACACACACAAGTTGGAAAAACACTGTGCTCTCTCGTTATAACTCACCCTCCTAGAAGAATGAGTGCGACTATGTTTGAATTAAAAATTGGTTTGAATAAAGGGCTTTTGGAAAACATTTGGAGTCACCACCTAACTTGATTAAGGTGAGTTAAGTCACCTAAAAACTAAGTACAATCCGAAAACTACACTTAGGGTTTTTGAAAACGATTTTTTAAAATGCTACCTCTAGAGAGGGTTTTTAAGAAAATAGGTTGTTTGGCAATCTTTGAAAAACTTTTAAGCCCTTTTTGAAAATAAACTCCATTTTGGTCTTTCAAAAATAGTGATCTAGGTTCGGAGGTTGGTTACGTGTAGGGAAGACGCACTAAGCCATCACCCTACCCCGCCCATGCGGTACCTACATGTCTATTTGCCCTAAATTCACCAACGAGAGTCTTCAACTAACAAATGTCCAATCCTATTCACTTTAGAAAATAATTTTGAAAAGAATGATGCATGATATGTAAATGCAATAAAAAAAGAGAGTTGAAAAATAGATTTTGAAAAGAAATTGATTTTATTTTAAAAAAGGGATTTGAAAACATAGATTTGAAATTGGAAAGTTTAGAAATTGGAAATAGAGATTTGAAAATAGAAATTTGAAAAATGTGGTGAAATTGGAGATTTGAAATAGGTTGTGGAAATAGGAGTTTGAAAAAAGTTGTGACCATAACCATGAGGGTTGCCTACGTATCCTTTTCGAGGAATCAGGCCAGTCGTAGTTCGGACAAGAGTCTGATAAAAAATAGAAGGTTTGATTGAAAAAGAAATTGAATTGGAATTTGGATTTGATTTGAATTTAGAATAGGATATTGGAAATTAGAATGGAAGAATAGGGACCCTAGACCTAGGAAGATAGGATTTAGGAAAGGACTCGAGATTAAGCAAGAATTGACTCAAATGCTAGACTTGGAAGATCGAAGAAAGATTGGATTTAGGAAGGGGTCGAATTAGGAAAGTTTCAAAATAGGAAAGTGTCATTTTTTAAAAGTTTCATTTTAGGAAAGTTTCAATTTAGGAAAGTTTCGTTTTAGGAAAGTTTCAATTTAGGAAAGTGTTGAAATTAGGAAATGTTCATTTTAGGAAAGTTTTCGAATTAGGAAAGTTGTGAATTTAGGAAAGGTTTTGAAATTTGGAAAGGTTTTATTTTAAGAAAGTATTGAAATTAGAAAGTCTTGAATTTATAATGTTTTGAAATAGGGAAGTTTTGAAAGTTGGAAAGTTTTTAAATAGGGAAGCTTTGAATTTTGAAAGTTTAGAATTTTAGAAAGATTTAAAGTTTGAGTTTTAGAAAGTCTTGAAATTAGGAAAGGTTTTGAGTTTAAGAAGGGTTTGAAAACTTAGATTTGGAGAGTTAAGATTTGGAAAGGGATGAAATTAGGAAGGGGTTGAATTAGAAAAGATGTGGAAGTTGAGTCTTAAAAATTTAGGAAAGATTTTTATGTTCAAGTTTTGGAAACTTAAGATTTAGGAAAGTAGAAAATTAGGAAAGATTTGAATTTTGTTCCTAAGAAGAAGTGTTTTGATTTTGTTTTAAAAAACGGATGATTGGATCTAGTTTCCTAAACGGGAGATTGCATTTGGTTTCCTAAAGGGGAAGATTGGATTTGACATGGATTTGGAAAGAGAAGTCTTAGAAACCCTATATTTTGAAGAGTTGTAGTTTTGATGTAAAAAATAGGTTTTGGAAATTTATATATAATATATATAGTTTTGATATAGAAAATAAGAGGTTTTGGAAATCTAGGTTTTAAGGAAAGGTTGAAAATCATGTTTTTGGGAAGAAAAACTAGGGTTTCCTAATTGTTGGCTCTATGACTTAACTTGGACTTTAAGAAAAGGAATTTTTAGAAAGTGAGTTTTTAGAAAGAGAGATGTTTGGAAGGAAATCCTAGAGAGGAGTTTCTAGGAGGAAGATTTTGGAAGGAGCTTTTAGAGAGAAGTTTTTAGAAAGTGAATTTGAGATGAGTTTTAGAAAGAGGACTTTGGAAGAAGTTTTTAGGAAAGAGATTTAGGGAGAGAGTTTTCTAAGAACGAAACCTAGGGATCTTTTTTAGGAAAGGAATCCAATCTCCAATCCCACAACATTTTTTTAAGTTTTCAATTCCATAACTCTTTTCAAATCTCTTTTCAATTCCAATTTCAAATCTCTTCTAAAATCAAATCAAATTCTTTTCCAATCTATTTCCAAATCAATTCTCTTTTTCTTGCATTTGCATATCATGCATCATGTTAATTTCTTTTCAAAATTCCTTTTTCAAAGTGGATAGAATTGAACATTAGTTAGTTAAAGACTCGCATAGGTGAATCTAGGGTAGATTGACATGTAGGTACCAAAAGGGCGGGGTAGGGTGATGACTTAGTGCGTCTTCCCTACACGTAACCAACCTCCGAACCTAGATCACTGATTTCAAAGACCAAAAAGAGTTATTTTCAAAAAGGGCTTAAATGTTTTCCAAAGGTTCCCAAACAATCTGTTTTCCTTAAAAACCCTCTCTTGAGGTGATAGTTTCAAATCGTTTTCCAAAACCCTAAGTGTAGTCTTCGGATTATTCTTAGTTTTTAGGTGACCTAACTCACCTTAATCAAGTTAGGTGGCGACTCCAAATATTTTCTAAAAGCCTTTTATTTAAATCAATTTTTCAATTCAAACCTAGTCGCACTCATTTTTATAGGAGGGTGAGTTCTAACAAGAGAGTACAACATTTTTCCTGCTTGTGTGAGTATTTCTCGAGTGCAAAAAATCTAGGCGCCACAGCTGGCGACTCCACTAGGGACACTTAGAGGGTTAGGCTGTTAGTCATGTCTTTTTACCCTTCACCCATGTAGAGTCTTCAATTAACTTGGTTCAATCCTATTCTCTTTAAATTTCAAAACCAAATTTTCAAAATTGTTTTTTTAAAAAAAAAACATGCATTTATTCATATTATCTTGTATTATGTTTGTCATCCACATACTAACACTTGCATCTTTGTTTTGTAGGTACACATTTTGTTTAAATTTTATTAATTGCAATGCATGAATGTGATGAACAGAATGAATGGGAGTTGTTGGGCTCTTTCCCCCACTTTTAAAAATCATACACACACTGCATGTGCACTTGCATTATGCATACTTGCATTATTACCCTGATATGTCCTTTCTAGTTAGAAAGGGGGAACGGTATATTGGTTGTGGGCAAGATGCTGTGTCAGTTTCTTTGCCTACGGCCTCTTGATGGTTCCCCCGCTCAGATCACCAACCGATCATGGCCTCGGGGAGTGGGCCTAGGTTTGACGATCCGGGGACCGAGCCTTTTAAGGACGCATTAGTCAATCCTTAACCTCATACTCATATAGACACCATGCATAGCCGAACCTCTGCCGGATTTAAGACACGAGCACCGTTTTCAAAACCATGGAGGAAAGGGCGGCTACTCTTACTTTGATTTATACCTGTCTATTCCTACTGTTATAATGACTGTATTCATAATGTTATAATGCCTGTCTAACTGCTCATGCATGCGTATTTACTTCAACTGTATTTTCTCTCCTTATACTCTATGCATCCATTTTCATGAATTCAATATTCCATGTCAAGACAAGAGTTCCAAGTAACTCAAGTCATTGCATTCTCGTACATATGTTCAACCCATTGAGAGTGACACCAAGGTCACTCTCCTTTGCATTAAACCTACCCAAACCCTAAGGGTTTCCACGTTAACTTAAGGAATCATTGCATGCATTTTAAGTCATTCCATAAGAGGGGCCTCAATCCCTCTATGCTCACGGAGATAGGATTGCCATGAAGACAAGGGGCAACCGATTAGCAAGATCCCTCAGCGACCTGCTTGACATCAAATCCAAGGAAGGCGAATCCGAAGACTCAAGAAGAGTTTAGGGTTTTCCTTTGTAAAAGTAGAGAGGCGGAAGTCCAAAGGAAAATGTTCCCCCTCCCCCCTATTAAAATGTATTTCAGTTCTTTTGTATCTTAAACCTAAAATTTAATGTACTTCTTTATTTTCATGATTGAATGCATGGATGGTTGAAGATTTCTACTTGGCGGTAAAGTATCTGCATACAGGGGCAAATCCCTTTTCTCCAAAAGTGGGCCAATACATCATGTTTAGTTGCCCTCCTAAAGAGGGGCGCCCTAGATCATGCATGGCATAAAGACCTATCAAGATAAAATACTGACTCTTTTCTTTTGTCGGTTTTAGGTACCTTCCCTCGTTCCCTCATCTTACAAGCATGGAATTGCTTACTTTTGATACCTGAACTTTATTACTAGCGGAAGCAAGAGGAGTCAAGCATAAGATGACCGAAATGGAAGGCATGCTTTCTTCACTCTTATCCCACGCAACCCATGAACAAGCAGAATTCTCACAGGCCCAAACCCATGATGGACGGAAAAGGATGAAGAAGGAAGACCATGACTATGCCACCACCATTGCTTACCAACGACCTCCCCAGGCCAAGGGCCTTGCTTGGATGCCTTCCAAACCAACCCCTAGCCAAACACAAGGATTATATAATATTTCCTTCAAATATCATCCTATCCCATGTGGCCCTACCATCGAAAATTGTCTCATTTTGAAACATAGAACCCGAAGCCCTTTCAATTCCCGAATTATCAACCCGGCTGTGACGTCACCAAAGCTCGGTCTCCAGTCATCAAAAGCATTTGCAACACCTCCTCGGCTTAGGCAAACAAGTAGGAAAAAGTGAACGTTTACTAAACTTGCGTGCTCACAGACCGCGACCTATTTTGGCCTCTTAGCAGCTAGATATCTGAAACTTATACCTGCCCGACCCCAGCCCAATCCTCTGCCTCATTACTTCAAATCTACAGCAAGCTGTAAGTACCATTCGGATAGCCAAGGACATGACACTAAAGATTGTTTGACCCACAAGCATAAGATTCAAGACCTGATAGATAACAAGATCATTGGGGTACGACCAGCGAATCCTTCTCCGAATGACCCTAAAAACCCTCCACTGGACTACACCGTCAACATCGTCACAAAGTTTGGTAACAACAATGTTTGTTTTACTGCATGCCAAGAGATACATTACAAGGATCGGGAGGAGATGGAATGCGATGGTATGGAGGAGGGTCGTGCTCAGTTACAATGCAACCCCGATAACATGCCGACCTGCGAAGACGAACTCGCATATGAATCTATGAAGAAAATTGACTAGGAGCTATCCAAACTAGGTAACAAAAATCTCCCATTGTGTACACCTGAGGAGCACCGAGCCCCAGCTAGAGGCCAGAGCAGAAAACCCCGGGCTCGACCTATCAAGCTAGACGAAGACGAGTCGCCCGAGTGGTTTGTTAGAAAAACTCTGGAGCAAACCAATGAAGGCAAGACGATCAAGAAAGCTGACAAGTACATCATCACCGCCAACTAACTTGGAACTCCGGGAGAAGCATCCACCTATCTTGCCTTGGCTGAAAATCTCAACCGTTGATGGAATGCAGACGAGGGCACTGTCCCAAGACCTTACTTAAAAAAAAAAAGAAAAACAGGAGTCCCTTCAAAAGCGTACAAGAGAGGGGTGTTTTCACCCATAGTCTTTTTATCCCTTTTACTTTTTGTCTTTAAATTAATGCTTACATTTTCTTATTGCTTAAGAACTCTATGCTTTCCATAAAAATGATAATAATAGTTAAATGATGGTCTTTTATTTCATTGTTGTTGTCTTATCTTCCCTTATGAGTGGTAACTACTTCCTCCACAAGGGGCATGGTGTGTCTTATGGAATGATCCAACTTGAAGGGATGATAGCATGGGTTAACCACTCATCAAATGATCGGCTTTTCAAAGAGAGAGAGGATAAGGATAAGTGAGAATACTACCTAAAGGCAGCACTTGCAGGACTCCGAAGCTAAGCGATGTGTGGCCAGTTTATCAAAATGAAAATGAGCCATCTTTCACTTCCCCATATACAAATAAAAGGAATAAAAGACTAAATAAATAAACAAATGTGCTTATATTCCCTTCGCTTAACCCCTAATGCCTCGCGGAAAGCAAAAATTCTCTTTGCCAACCCTGATCCACCAACTTTCCTCCCCACACTAGGGCAGACAATGTTTGAGAACTCTAGGAATGGTATCCACCCCCGCTGTGCTAAGGCAGCAATGGAAGCTCTATAGATCAAGCAATCTAATTCAAAGTGAAGAGAGGCCCTCATTTCATTTCCCATACAGTTAAAAGCAACCCCTTGCCAAACCTGTTGAGCCATCTATCCTTTTCTCGAGAAAACCCCAACCTAGGGATCACCGCCCACACTGGATAGATTGAACCGCCAAGGAAAAGATCTAAGGAAAAAGGGTTGAAGAATTATTCATTTCATGAAGAAATAGAAAGAAAAAGCAAAGGAAAGGAGTCGCCAAGGGGCAAGAGGCCAAAAAAAAAAAAAAAAAACCCTTTAAGGAAAGGCCTAAGAAAATCATGATTGAGTCATCTTCAGAAGCATAATAAGAGGATCAAAAGAAAAGAGAGTCACGGTTATTTCAACAGGCATATGGAAAGGGTGAAAGAACAAGGTCATTTTCACCCTAAGAAATCATGTGAAAAGCAAGAAGAAAATTTAAAGGTGATCCTAGGTTATGAAGAAACCCAGTAGAAACAATAGGTTCGAGCCTTTACCCTTTCTTGCAAAACCCCAAAACCATGGCCTACATTATAACCTTACTAAAGTCCACTCTAATTGAAAGCAGATTGCTTGATCTAAATGAGCTAGATACGCTGGCAAAGCTAGAGAAGGATGCTAGTCCTACTGAAAAGTAGTCAAGGATGGTATGGATCTAAACCCTACGGAAAACAACGTCAAATTTGAGCCTATATATCCCGTTATTTCTGAAACCCCATAACCTAGCCTGCATTACAGGCCCAAACAAAGTCTCCTCGGATTAAAATGATTGGCCACTTATCGCTCTGCCAAAGACCAGGTAAGCTGTTGCTAAAACCCCGAGAGTCGAGAGTCTCAACCTAATAACCATATACACTAACCCTGTGACAGAGAGTTGAAGGCGATCAAAAGGTTGAGAAAGGTGCGAAATGCTATCATCCAATCAAGGTAGGGTTGAGCCAGAAGAGAGGCTAAATCCCTGAAGAGAAGGGAGTTACCATTCCCAGGACTACAAGTCTAATAGCACCCTTTGTCATTCTATTAACATATTTCTAACCTTTGCATATGTTAAAAAAAAAAAGAATCAGCATGGGCTTTGCACACATAGGATATAACTCTCTGTAGAAATAGAAGTCACCAATATCAACTCATGTAATAGATATCTAACATCATTATACATCACATGCATCAGATCATATGCTTAGCTGTATAGATCATAAATGTATCTGTCTATCCATGCATCTAAGTACCATAAATATCCATTTTTGTACAAAATATCAAAATAAAACTATCTAACATAAATATAACTCAGGGACAAGGGGCAAAAGAGGATCAAAGTCTCTACAAGGGGCATCTATCACAGGTCAAAGTCGATATCATCTGGATCAAAATCCCCGAAACCCGGCATCGGAGGAGGTGGATAACTACTCGAAGCACCGCCATCTTGTAAGGAAGATAGAACCAAAATTAGCCATATGAAAGCATAACTAAACAACAACAGAGTGAACAGAAGAAGCAGAGAAAGAATAACTTACCCCCCCACCACCCAGCTGAGATAACCGAGCTATCAGGGAAGCTACCTCGGCCTAGTACTGATCCCGCTCCATTTGGTACTGATCTCTCTGGTCTCTCACAGCAGTAAACTCAGCCTGGGGCACATATCCTCTAGCTCAGCACCACAAGTCAACCACCACGTGGCCAATAGCATACCCGTTGACCACTACCTCAAACCGGGTGAAGGCACCGACTGAATGAGCCTCAAAGTGAGCAACATAATCTGTATCCGGGGGAAGCAAGAACTCGGCACCTGGCTGACGCTCCTGATAAGGGATAAGCACCCCCGCCACCAAGGCTCCAAACATATACTCCGGCGGAGCTCTTGCTGATCGGAACTCCTCATGAAACTACCGCCAGTGTCGCTCTCCAAGATAGGACTCCCAAGTGTCATCACTGAGAAAAGCAGCTCTCGACAGGGACAACGGGACCAAGTACCGGACTGTCTCATAATGGACTGATCCAACGAATGGCCGCCAAGTCACATCCCTCGCCTCAATTAGCTCCAGGTTAGCCTGGAGCGTCACAAAGTCAGTAATCTCTGATTGCTGGGCTACCTGGTCACGAGCCCACCTCAAGTCACGAGGATAGAGGTCATCCTCAACAATTGCAGGGCGACGAACAGTAAGGTACTCGTAGCTCCACCAGACGAGGAAGGGCCAAAAACTAGTCATGCTACCCCAATGGGAAGAAGTCTGGACCCGCATCGATCAAAAAAAGCAGCCAAAGGAAAAGGACCCCCAGTCCAGCTAAGATAAAGCAACAAGATTAGCTACTATACTCACCAAACGACACGGCATGAGTGACTTGTTGTTGTTGCAGAAGCAGTTAAGATGATATACAAAGCAAGTCGCAGTCTCATGATGTCCCGCTTGGCAGGCAATGGCTCAGTAGCAAAAGTACAGTCATCCTGACTGATCCAAGAGACTGGAAAGGCAGAACGCTCAAGAGGAGGCAAGTCCAACAGCAAACAGGCCTCGTCCCTACTGACTGGATGCAAGGTGATCCACCGGCCAACAAAGGAGAGCCCTGTAATAATCGCCTAATCCAAAGGAGTGGGACCTAACTCGAAGCCGACAAAATGAAAGGTCCCAGTCTCCCCAAACCACCTCTTAACCAATGCCAGTACTAAATGCCGATTTAGGCGGTTAGCTTGTAATCCCATAAAGGCGCCAAATCTGATCTCTGCCAAGAAGGCACGATATGATGGGGCAGCCCGCTGCATGGTCACAAAAACCTGATGAACAGCCCCTTTAAAAGCTATATATACCCGCAGAGGAGGCAAATGTTGTCTAGAATACATAGTGGGGTGGTAAGCAAGATCCCCGAGTGGTGGGACATCCGGTATCTGCAGATCTCCCAAGTCAGCATCCGTCTGCCTATGCTAGGAAGAAGCTCTCCCGTAACCGGTCACCTGATCCCTAGGGCCTTGATCGCTTCTAGAAAGTGTGATATGATCCACAATTGCATGGCCACGATGTAGTAATACTCGGAGGAGTCCGAGGTCGATCCACAGGGAAGACGGTTGGTGTCCAAAGGAAACTCCCTTTAAACAAACAAAAACTCAAAGAATAACCTCAAAAATAAGAAATAAGAATGATTTGGTTTGAAGAGATTGTTTATCTAATGATTGAATAAAAATAAGGGTTTTACTAAATAAAAGAAGATCTTGGCTAAGAACAATTCAATTGCCCGATAGAATGATAATTTTCCAAGGTATTTATTTGTAACTCAATTCAACAACAACAACTTATGTCATTGAATCGGAAGATTTCGCGGTTAAAACCAATTTAGAATCTATCTCAACTTTATTCAGTATTTTTAGAAAATAGATTTGAAGTGTTCATATCAGGGATCTAAGCAACACCCATACGAGATTAACATCGCGTATGAACACTCAAAGATTTGATCATAAACTCTTGATTTCGAAGAGAAAGGAATGAAGAAGAGAAAGATTCAATGTTTAAAAGATGAAACAACAATGCCCATTGAAATACCTTGTTAAACAATCAATTTCCGAACAATCTTCACGTACCTTGCCAAGAAAGATGATTAGCTACTCATGAACATAATGAAATCTAAGACTTGTATTGAAAGCAATGGAATCAAAGACAAGAATATTATTAATCTAATGAAAGAAGGCAATATGAAAGCTCTCTAATATTCTCTCTAACTCTAAAGATGACGTCTAAAACTCAGCACCCCGAATTAGGGTTTACAAGGAAGTATTTATAGGTTTAAAGTTATACAGAAAATTGGATCTCCGTACGGTGTCCGGACATGTGTCCGGACACCGTATCAATTCCCAGGGGTGTCCGGACACATGTTCGGACTCTCTGTTCAAGGTTCCGAATAAGCTTGTAGAAGTTGTGCAGGGTGTCCGGACATGTGTGCGGACACTGTAACATTCCCAAAGGTGTCCGGACACGTGTCCGGACTTCCTGATTTTGTTCTTGAATTGAGTCTCTGAATTTTCAAGTGTCCGGACACATGTCCGGACATGCTTGCATCACTCGGGGGTGTCCAAACATGTGTCCGGACATCCTTGTCAAGTTTTGGCCAATTTTGCTCTTTTGTCCCAGTTTCTCTTCCGAATGCTCCCAAACACTCCCGGATGCTCCAATTCACTCCAAAACCCTACAAAACATCCAAATAAACTTTATTAGACTAAAAACATAAATATAACATTATTCTAAGGCTAACAAAGTACAAATTGAAGCGAATGAATTACACTTTAATAGTGTAATCACACCCCCCAACTTAACTTTTGCTAGACCCTAGCAAAACTTCTGAACTCTAGATGAAATCAAACTCGACATTCATAGGGATCACTGATGCATTTAGCTTATGCATCAAGCCTTTGAACCCCTAGGTTACCCTAGTGGACGAGTATAGTCTCGTGAGGGTTTCCAGTGATGATACCCACAAACATCACAACCATCCTGCACTCAAAAGTAGTTAGAACAGTTAATATCATGCAGGAGTCAAAATGAATCCCTAAATCCCAACTCATCTTAAACTGTAACATAAACGTCAGAACAAATCTCAAATAACATAGAAGGGATTTAGTACAAGTGTATAATCATCAGAACACCATAGATCAACGAAAGAAATCAAGTAATCTGAACTTTAAAGTTTTGATTCAAAACCTCACCGGGCATACACTCACAAATAATAGAAACTCAGGGTACTCATAATGGAAAGCTCATCCTTAAGAGGAAATGCATAGGGAAACGAGAGAGCAATCCGATTACAAGAACCGATAAAATGAAAGTGTATCCGACTTAACATAGCTTCATGAAGAAATATTCAATGTAAAAACTAATCGAGCATTCAAAAGTATATGAACTGAACTCAATAATTCAAAAACACCCATTATGCATACTTTGAATCAACAAGGACTTTCAAGGTTAAAACATGGTGAAGAGGTATAGGTTAGAAAAGGAAACGATAATTGGCTCAAAACATGCGTGATCAAGACATGCAATGGAAAATCAATACACATTTCCAATTCCCCAATTTCATTTAATATTTTGTTCTTTTTTCTTTTTTTCTTTCTTTTTTTATCTTCTTTTTTTTTTCCTTCTTTTATTGTTCAATCATCCAACCTCTCTATTTTTTTTCTTGTACTTCCTTTCTTTGTTGACTTCTTTTTTCACAATCTCATTGCAAACATATCACCCTTCTTTATTTTCAACTCAACTTCTGACAAATGAAGATACTTGTATTCTTATATGGGGAAATACTTTGGTATTGGTGTAATCAAGTAGAGATTAATCAAGTATAGGTTCAAGAAGGTTTCAAGGGAATGATTTCAACAAGAAAATTTGTAGCTCAAAATAAGAAAAATGGCCTAGTTTCATCTCCAAAAGTGTGCGCACTCAATCACCTTGAGTTCAGAACTTTCAAATACTCAAAACAGTTTAACATATGAATCAAACCAAAAGTAATGAAGCTATTAAATGAAAGAGATATGAAAGAATTTATTCAGAGTAAATGTAGACACTTAGAAAAATGTTATGGCTTTAAAGCTCACAAGGTATAAATCTCTACTCATTCATGGATTCAAATTACTCAACAACCAAAGTTGAAATCTAGTGTAATGATGATGCAAACAAATGTCATTCTCCTAAGCCATGTATCTCAGATAAGCTCTAACAGTTATGTTAAGGTTCAAAGAACAACTCGAAAAGTAGTAATACATTCATCACCCTGTATTAGCATTAAATATTTCAACCCTTAAGATTGCATTCAAATTTATCTATAGGCATTCATACACTAAACATCATAGACATGATCACTTAAAATGATATGATACGCTGCACAATAATTAAGCTCTAATAGGAAAAATAGGGTAGATGAGATTAAACCTGCCATCATGATTCTCTATGTAAATCAAGAAGAATATATCAACAAAACCTACATGTTTAGTCATTTAGGCAAACATTGGAGCACAGTACTCCTAATCATCCACTCAAACCAAAAAACACTCATCTATTATATCACAGCTAATTAGAATATCCATCAATACATCAAGATCAAATTCACAAATTATCCAAAGAAAACTTTTTTTTTAATTTTTTGCAAAAAAAAAAAAAAAATTCAAAACAAGACAAAATGAAAACTACTAGAACTAGTTCTCCTCCCCCCAACTAAAATCATGCAATGTCCTCAATGCGAAAAAAAAAATAAGGAGAATAACCAAAGACGCTAGGGAAGAAAGACTGGGTACACCATCCCCCCAACTAAGAGGAAACTCTAAAAATAAAATAAAAACCTAGAAGCTAACAAAAACCTAAAAATAACTAACATAATTATTATACACTACCAAGGATTGCCGGTCTTCAATCAGGAGGTGGTTCAAAATAAGGGGCCCACTGAGCTACTCGTAAGCATTGCCATACCTTCACCTTGTCACTCACTGTTTGGGTACACTCAAATTGGTCACATTCTAACCGGCCATAAGTCTCATTCATCAGCAACGTTTGTTCTATTTGACCTTTGATGCACTCACTCTCCAAATGGTTGTCCATTAAGGTGTCAATAAAGTTTATTTGCCTTATATATTCACACCCACCCAACTGTTTGCTCACATTAAAGATGTTCAATTCAGCAGTCAAATTACCGAAAGACAGTTTCATGACCCCATTCCTGCAATCAATTAGGGCATTAGATGTAGCTAGGAACGGTCTTCCTAAAATCACAGGAATTGGAGCTTGAGCACTAGGGCTCACTATAGGTTGAGTGTCAATAACGACAAAGTCCATAGGAAAGTAAAACTTATCAACCTAGATGAGCACATCCTCCACCATACCCCTAGGCACCCAAATAGACCTATCAGCGAGCTCAAGAGTGATCCGAGTGGGACGTAACTCTCCTAAACCCAGCTGTTGATAGACAGAGTAAGGGAGTAAGTTGACACTAGCTCCCAAATCAAGTAAAGCATGGTCAATTTTATGGTTTCCAATCATACAGGAGATGGTTGGACGACCGGGGTCCTTATACTTGGTAGTAGTGACCTTAGACTGTAAGATAGCACTAGCTTGCTCAGCCAACAAAACATCCCCTTTAACATGCAACCTCCTTTTGACAGTACACAAGTCTTTTAAAAACTTCGCATAGGAGGGAATCTATTTTATAGCATCAAGGAGAGGGATGTTTATCTTGACCTGTTTGAACAACTCATAGATTTCAGAATTTATTAATTCATGTTTGGGTCTATTCAATCTACAAGGGAATGGTGCATGAGATAACACATCTTTCTCACTCTCCTTAGGTTTTTCAACTTCAACAACTTTCTCTTTCTCTCTCTCGGGTTTGCTAGACTTTTCTCTTAGGTCATCCACCCCATTACCCATTGAGTCATTGACCTTAAAAGTGGTGTTTGGATTTTTAATGATTTTTCCACTTCGTAGAGTAGTGATGGCATGAACCTGCTCATGGGATGTGGTAGGGTCAAGAATACCCTCACTCATGTGTGCTTGCCTATTAGGATTAGGTTGGGGTTGAGCTGGAAAACGTCCCTTCTCGGGAACAGTCAAAGTCTGTGTCAGTAGAGTCAACTGACTCTTTATGTCATCGAGAGTGCGACTTTGTTGCTCCAAAGTCTTGTCAACCCTCACGTTTACCCCACCTTGTGTTTGCATGAATTGTTGAATGTTGTTATTCAAACCACTTTGCATTTGCATAAATTGTGACAAACTTTCCTCGAGTGGCCGCTTATGGGGTGCTTGGTAAGATGTGGAGGCTTGTGGTGGTGTTGTGTAGGGCTGTGATAGAGCTTGGTACTGTTGAGGTGGCGCTTGATATTGGTTTGGAGCAGTGTTGCCATTGGCCCCCCAACTAAGGTTAGGTTGATTACGCCACCCTGGATTATAAGTTCCCGAGTAAGGGTTCCCTTGGCCCCCTTGGTGTGGATACGGATTTCTAAACTGGTCAACTGCATTAGCTTGACCATGCAAAACTTCCCTAAAAGCAGGGATGGTGGGGCATTCACTGGTTATATGGGAAGTATTATCACATACACTATAGGGCTGTGGAGCAGGTGGATTAACGGAGACGCTTTGCACTTGCTTGAGTGTCAGTGCCTCTATTTGCTTGGTTAAAGTGTTAGCAAATGCACTAAGCTTGGCATTAACATCATCCACCGGACTCAAAGTAAACTTCCCACTAGCTCTTTGAGTAGGTTGGGACTCGATATTTCTCGTCCCTGTAGTGGCCCAATCCCTAGTAGTATCAGCTAAATAATCAAAATACCCAAAAGCTTCGTCGGGAGATTTGTCATAAAATTCTCCAGCACACATTATCTCTACCAACCGCTTAAGTTGCGGCGTCAAAGATGAATAGAAAGTATTAATGACTTGGTAAGACTCAAAACCATGGTGGGGGCAAGAATTCAATAATGTCTTATAACGCTCCCAACAGTGAAAGAAAGTCTCCCCCTCGTGAGGGGCAAACTGAGAGATGTTGTGACGAATAGCTTCAGTACGGTGCTCAGGAAAGAATTTACGCAAGAACTTGGCTTGAAGCTGGTTCCAAGTAGTGATAGATAGAGGTCTTAAGGAGTTTAGCCATATCTTGGCATTATCCTTCAAAGAAAATGGGAAAAGCTTGAGGCAGAGCATCTCAGCAGGACAACTGTTATCATGGTACATGAGGCAGACTTCCTCAAAGTCCTGGATGTGGCGGTACGGATTCTCAGACTCTAACCCGTGAAAATGCTGCAAGAGTTGGAACATACCCGGTTTAAAGTTCATGGTTTGTTGGTGAGCTGGTAAGACAACACATGAGGGTGGACTCTGTCTGACAGGGTTCATATAATCTCTGAGAGACCGAGGAAGAGGTGCCGAGCAGCTCCAACAATTTGAGCGTTAACATTCCCATTACCCTCATTACCAGCAGCAACAATGGGTGGGTCAGCCATGGTATCTACTGGGTTATGTTTATAGAAACCAGTCTACCTGTTGTATCCCGGACCCAACCAAGCATGCAATGAACAAATAAGGTAGGCAATCCGCGCCTCAACAAACAAATCACAATCCTCAACCACCAATTTCCAACTTACCTCCAATCTTCACAGAAATATGCCACCAATTTGCAATTAGCACCAATCCTATATCTCCACTAAACACCTACCCACTCTAAATAAATCAAAGAAATAAAAACTTAGAAAACTAAAAATAATCAATCCTAACAAAAAGACCTAATATGCTTGCACATAAAAGGGACGGAACGAAGTTACCGCATGAAGCGTGAGATCCTTTCGTTGTTGTAGAGGAATGTCGAGGTTATTTCCTTCTGTTTTTGCTTTTGTAATTTGTTGTTCAGCGCACCCAAAGTTTGCTTCTTGTACGCCAAAGCTGCGCCTTCCCCGGCAACGGCGCCAAAAATTGATCGCTTCCAGAAAGTGCGATATGATCCGCAATTGCACGGCCGCGATATAGTAATACTCGGAGGAGTCTGAGATCGATCCACAGGGAAGACGGTTGGTGTCCAAAGGAATCTCCCTTTAAACAAATAAAAACTCAAAGAATAACCTCAAAAATAAGAAATAAGAATGATTTGGTTTGAAGAGATTGTTTATCTAATGATTGAATAAAATAAGGGTTTTACTAAATAAAAGAAGATCTTGGCTAAGAACGATTCAATTGCCCGGTAGAATGATAATTTTCCAAGGTATTTATTTGTAACTCAATTCAACAACAACAACCTATGTCATTGAATCGGAAGATTTCGCGGTTAAAACCAATTTAGAATCTATCTCAACTTTATTCAGTATTTTTAGAAAATAGATTTGAAGTGTTCATATTAGGGATCTAAACAACACCCATACGAGATCAACGTCGCGCATGAACACTCAAAGATTTGATCATAAACTTTTGATTTCGAAGAGAAAGGAATGAAGAAGAGAAAGATTCAATGTTTAAAAGATGAAACAACAAAGCCCATTGAAATACCTTGTTAAACAATCAATTTCTGAACAATCTTCACGTACCTTGCCAAGAAAGATGATTAGCTACTCATGAACATAATGAAATCTAAGACTTGTATTGAAAGCAATGGAATCAAAGACAAGAATATTATTAATCTAATGAAAGAAGACAATATGAAAGCTCTCTAATATTCTCTCTAACTCTAAAGATGACGTCTAAAACTTAGCACCCCGAATTAGGGTTTACAAGGAAGTATTTATAGGTTTAAAGTTATACAGAAAATTGGATCTCCGTACGGTGTCCGGACATGTGTCCGGACACTGTATCAATTCCCAGGGGTGTCCGGACACATGTCTGGACTCTTTGTTCAAGGTTCCGAATAAGCTTGTAGAAGTTGTGCAGGGTGTCCGGACATGTGTCCGGACACTGTATCAATTCCCAAGGGTGTCCGGACACATGTCTGGACTCTTTGTTCAAGGTTCCGAATAAGCTTATAGAAGTTGTGCAGGGTGTCCGGACACTGTTACATTCCCAAAGGTGTCCGGACACGTGTCCGGACTTCTTGATTTTGTTCTTGAATTGAGCCTCTGAATTTTCAGGTGTCCGGACATGCTTGCATCACTCGGGGTGTTCAGACATGTGTTCGGACATCCTTGTCAAGTTTTGGCCAATTTTGCTCCTTTGTCCCAGTTTCTCTTCCGAATGCTCCCAAACACTCCCGGATGCTCCAATTCACTCCAAAACCCTACAAAACATCCAAATAAACTTTATTAGACTAAAAACATAAATATAACATTATTCTAAGGCTAACAAAGTACAAATTGAAGCGAATGAATTACACTTTAATAGTGTAATCAGGCCTAGTACCTCTTCCTCGGCACTAATCTCCTCTACAAAAGCCTGCTCAGCCAGAGGAAAAGGATCGATAGGTAGCGTACTCCCTTGCCCACTCTGACTGGAGGAGGATCATCCAGTAGATCGTCGACTACCTCTAGATCGACTAGAGCCGCCAGTGGAGTCTGTCCGAGCTGCCTTCCCCAAGCGGCGCCTCCTCTTAAAACCATCATCACCCGCGTCTGCCATCCTGAAAAGGTAAGTCAAGGTAAGAGATGTTAACATACCATACATGCAATTTAAGTAATAGTAAAATAAAATAAACAACTAACAGAAACGGAACAAATAAAGAATTTCCAATGATAAGTCAAAACAAATTTCCTACGTACACGTTTTGATTTTTCAACTTCAAATCAAATCTCAAGGGCTTTTTGTCTTTTTCCTTCAAAAAGATTTTATTTCTGAATTTTTTTTCTAATTTCTAAAAATTTCGGCAGAGTCCCATTAAAAAATGGCCCCTACAACACCCATGACATCAACACAAAAGACAAAACGGGCACTTCACATTATCACAATCACAAAACATCAGTACCTGTACACACTTTTCAATTTTTCAAATTTCTCAAAACACATGTTTTATTTTTCCAATAAATCAATGGTTTTCAAAAGTGTCCTAAAATTCCTCAAAATCATTTCAAATGTTTTTCAAAAATATTCCTATATTTTTTGAATTTTAAACTCTAAGGAATTCCATTAACTTCATGAGTTTTCTCATTTTTCTAAATTTTCTAAGTATTTTCCTATTTTTCAAAAAATCAAAAATTCACCGAGTTTTCAAAAAATCACGAAACTTCACACAGTTGTTAAACACATTTTTCTAAGACACATTGCATAAAAATCCAGCCAGAAAACCCAATGCCCAAGTTTGTAGGAATAAATCCCCAATTCTTGTAGAAAACCCCCTTCACATATTCACATATAATCACTCAAATTCAATCAAACAAGTACCAAAATGCAAAAATAATATCACTATCATGTTCAAAACACATCAAAACATCAATTTTCACTATTCACATTATTCAAACGAAGTGCTACACATCAAAATCAACAAAATTTGAAAACTCACTTTTTGAAAGTTCTCTGGCGAAATCTTCTCTTCCGGCGACTTTTCCGGCGATGTGGTCTCCTTCTAGCAATCACCTGTGGTCTCCAAGAAGTGCTCCTTCAAGGTTCAAGTCGATTTTCTCGCACAGTCTCTCGGATTTGCGAAAACTCTTTAAAATGCCGCAGCTGTTCGAACCAAAAATTTTTTGGTTTTAACTCCAAGCCTGGCGCCACTAGCAGGGCGCCAAGCATTTTCTGCCAAAGGCGCCACTGCTAGTGGCGCCAGTTGCAAATTCTAGGCAGCTTTGCCCCTTTCCCGCTAAATCTTATTTTCGAAGGCCTTTTTGCCCCGCTATCCGTTTTCAACCCCCGTTGTCGAAAGATTCCCAACATCCGTCCCTCTGACTGCCTCGCGATCAACATGGGACTCCTACTTTTGTCGTTTTCTGTCTTTGACAAGCAAAGACAGAAAAAGAGGGGCAACTGTAAACACCCCAATTTTTACCGCTCGACCGTCTACGCTCTATCTAGACTTATACTCAAGTCAATATGGATGTATTCCAATCGAAACCAACTTTCTAAGTCTCAAATCCCGTCTGTCCATCGCTTCGCGGGCCTGCTAGGCCCAAATAGAGGCAAAATGACCAAAATGCCCTTAAGGGCCTTGTTCTTTTCAATTCCAACTCCAACCCCTCTCTTGAGACAGTTGATTCCTCGAAACGGTAAATCTACTCCAACCAGACGCGTCTTTCCAAAGACGATAAGTCCCCTTTCCAATTCCAATCCCTCTTTTGAGACAGTTTATTCCACGAGACTGTTCCAAATCAGGCGCGTCTTTCCGAAGACGATAAGTCCCCTTTTCAATTCCATTCCCTCTTTCGAGACAGTTTATTCCTCGAGACAATTCTAAATCAAGCGCGTCTTTCCAAAGACAATAAGTCCCCTTGCCAATTCCAATCCCTCTTTCGAGACAGTTTATTCCTTGAGAAGATTTCAAATTAGGCACGTCTTTCTGGAGACGATAAGTCCCCTTTCCAATTCCAATCCCTCTTTGGAGACAGTTTATTCCTCGAGATGGTTCCAAATCAGGCATGTCTTTCTGAAGACGGTAAGTCTCCTTTCCAATTCCAATCCCTCTCTCGAGACAGTTTATTCCTCGAGATGGTTTCAAATCAGGCACGTCTTTTCGGAGACGATAAGACCCGTTTCCAAGTCCAACCCCTTTCTCGAGATAGTTTATTCCTTGAGACGGTTCCAAATCAGGCACGTCTTTCTGAAGACTATAAGACCCCTTTCTAAGTCCAACCCCTCTCTCAAGACAGTTTATTCCTTGAGACAGTTCCAAATCAGGCACGTCTTTCCGAAGACGATAAGACCCCTTTCCAAGTCCAACCCCTCTCTCGAGATAGTTTATTCCTCGAGACGGTTCCAAATAAGGCACGTCTTTCTGAAGACGATAAGACCCCTTTCCAAGTCCAACCCCTCTCTCGAGATAGTTTATTCCTCGAGACGGTTCCAAATCAGGCACGTCTTTCCGAATACGATAAGACCCCGTTTCAATTCCAATCCCTCCCTCGAGACAGTTTATTCCTCGAGACGGTCCAACACGTTTTTTGAAGAAAATCTCTTCGAAACGGTAAGTCCCTTTAAACCTGTCTCATCCCAGTTGACTTCTCAGGCGCTAAGTCCCTTTAGCAACTTCCTGAGATCAGGTAGTTTCAGGAATGATCGCGAACCGTCAGGGTAGTAGAAATACTCGCAAACATCACAACCGTTAGAGTAGCGAAAATACTCGCAAATAGGTCGATATAGGGAATTGCCAAGAAACCCCTGTATCATGCGGCCACCGTCAGAGTGGCGGAAATACTCAAAACCCAGGTCAGCACCAGTGCCTACTAGCCCACTTTCGTAAAAAATGACCAAAGTACCCCTTGGGCCTTTTCTAAGACTTTCCGATCAGGATGACCATTTCGCCCCTAGACATCCGAATGCCCCGGGAACCACACCGACTCTGGGTATCAAACCGGTAACCTTCTGCGAAGGCTTCTTATAGTATTCCCAATCTTCCTATGTCTTCTTGGATCATTGCGAGTTAATTCCAGCAAATTCGATACAAAATGACCGTTTTGCCCCTGGTGGGCCGGTCTCCTTTTCTAACCACATCGGCTCTGGGTATCAAACTGGTAACCTCCCGAGAATGCTTTTTATAGTGTCCTCAACCTTTCTTAATCCTTTCGGATCATTCCAAGTCAGTTTCGACAAACCCGATGCGAAATGACCGTTTTGCCCCTGGTGGGCCGGTCTCATTTTCCAACCACACCGGCTCTGGGAATCAAACCGGAAACCTTTGGAAACATTTTGAATAATGTTTCCAAATCTCGAATATTCTTCCGGGACAGTCCAAGTCCGTCCCCGTAGCTTTTCGACCAGATTGACCGTTTTGCCCCTAAAGGACCGGTCAACCCTTCCGACACATCCTGTCCTCATTTTCCAAGTCAAATACCTCTGGGACGCTATTCTAAGTGTTCCTGCTCTTTTCCAGCCTTTCGGGCCATTCCCGGTTCGTTAAATCATTCCTGAACTTTCTGGAGTCACTTCTAGCGAAGCTAGGCTAAAAATTGCATGATAGTCACTAGTACAGGCGCCCAAATCTAGTCAAAGATATGTTGCTTGCCGACCTTAAAAATTTCCTAAATGGCTGGCACCACTACTTGTGGCGCCAAGTCAAAAAATGGCCTGGCACCACTCCTAGTGGCGCTAGTGTAATGTTTGGCCTGGCGCCACTGCAACAGGTGCAAGTGCATTCCTACCTCTTTAAATATAGAGCCTCTTCCAGCGTGAAAGAGGTCCTCAAACTCAGTCTAAAAACACCAATATTCGATATACAGAGCTCGAACACTCCCTAAACCTTAGCTTCCTTAGGTTTTCCAAACCCTGGCCACCATACACAAACCCTAGCCTTACATACACTCATACACACCCCTACACACTTATACACTAGCCTCCAACCCTCCTTGGAAGACTTGAAGAGCTGCAATCTGAAGTTTGAAGATTAAAGACAACTCTTGTGGATTGAACACGAAGATCAAGTTGAAGACTGAAGATAAGCAAGGCGCGCAAAATAAACAAGACACAAGATAGGCTTTCGTTTTACGTTTTCGCACTCCCCCTCTCTCTTCTCTCACCTAACCCACTTGGGTTTTCTCTATTTTAATCCCCCATCTCTTTCCCCCCTTTCTTTGCATGATTGAAACAAGGGGACTACCAGTCCATGTGTAGGATTAGACTATCGGAGGGTCACCATGTCGGGGGCTTTCCTTTAGGCTAACCGGAGACCACGTGGGTTCGGCCCCCTTGATTATGTGGTGAAGCCTTAACCTTGTATGTTTTCGACCCCAAATTTGCATTGCGCATATCATGATCTTTCAACTTCCAAAAACCGTTTTTAAACTCGTTTTCAAACCTTGCATTAAACTTGTTTCCAAAATTGCATTAAAATCTTTTTTTTCAAAACATGTTTTCAAAATCACAATCCTAGGGTGATTCTAGCTTTTCCATGGCTAGGGTTCCTTTAGGAAAGTGTTACATTTAAAGTGACTTTTATGGACCATATTTTTAAATCTTGTTGTTTTCAAAACTGCTTTCCTAAAGTGGTTCTAGCCTTCTTATGGTTAGAATTGCTTTAGGAAAGTGTGGCATTTTCATACCTTCTAAAAGCTCTCCTTTCAACGATCTTTTTCTAAAAATCTATTGTTCAACATACTTTCCTAAAACTCTCCTTTCCAAAGTTGTTTTAAAAAATTCCCTCCAAAAATCTATTTTTCAAAACTCCCTTTTTCAATTCATTTCCAAAACATTCTCCTCCAAAATCCACTTTCTAAAAATGCTCCCTAAAAATTTTTTCAAAAACTTCTCTCCAACAATCTCCTTCCAAAAATCTTTCTAAAAAACTCTCTTTCCAAAATCTTCCCTCTAGAAACTCCTCTCTAGGATTTCCTTCTAAGAACTTGTTTCCAAAAACACACTTTCCAAAAATCTCTTTCCTTAGAGCCCAAGTCAAGCCCTAGAGCCCCAATTAGGAAACTCTAATTTTCTTTCCAAAAACATGATTTTCAAACTTGCCTTAAAATCTAGGTTTCCAAAATCTCTCTTTTCACATCCAAACTCTACATAATTTCAAAACCTATTTTCTACGTCAAAACAATAGTCTTCCAAATCCAGGGTTTCTAAGACCTCCTTTTCCAAATCCTTGTCAATTCCAATCTTCCCTTTAGGAAACCAAATCTAATCTTCCTGTTTAGGAAATTAGATAGAATCCTCCGTGTAAGCACCCCATTTTTGCCCGCTCGGTAATCTCCGGCCCGACCAGACGTAGTCTTAAAACACCACACCACGTGCAAGCTCAAGATGAGCCTTTCAATCTCCAGTCCAGTCAACTGGTTGCTTCGCTAGTCCATAAGGATCTGCTGGAGCCATAAGCACCATTATTCCAAGCATTTTTCCGGACCGGGCGGTCTCGAAAACCAATGCCATCCAGGTAGCTTCCCGGGATCGGGCGATCTTAGGGACCAACACCTCATCAAAAATTTCAGACGGTTCACTTCTACCACCTGCTAGCCCGCCAATGTAGAATATCCATCATTTGGTAGTTCTCTAAGACCGGGCGTTCTCAGGGACCAACACCACCCTTCTAGGTAGTTTTCTAGGACCAGGCGTTCTCAGGAACCAACACCACCCTACAGGTAGCTCTCTAAGACCAGGCATTCTTAGAGACCAACACCGCACAGGTAGTTTTCCAAGACTGGGCGGTCTCGGGAACCAACACATAGGTCAACACCGGCGCTTGCTAGTCCGACTTGGTGAAAAATGACCAAATCTGCCCCTTGGGCCTCCAGGCACGTTTTGGGAAAGTTCAAAACCCATCAAAACAATAAGTCCATCCTTCCAAAATGTTACCAAACCATTAGGCGTCCCCCGCAGTCCATTTAGTCCAAATCCTGTCCTATTCCGGCCCACTCCTGTCAAAATCACCGTTTTGCCCCTAAGCGCCGCGGCAAAGCACAAACCCCGCTGAACGATAAAAGAGCCTCTCAAAACCATCCCCGAACAGCCCTGCACACTTAACACAACTTACCAAACCGTTCCTGACCATTTCCAGCCAACTCCGCTCAAGATGGTCGTTTTGCCCCTGGAAACCCAAAAATGCCCCGAAACAGCATCGGCCTTGGGATTTCAAGTGGAGGTTTCACCACACACCTTTGTTTAACCCAAGGAACACCCTACGATGCTAAACTCACATGAATCGATAAAAGTTCCCTAGAGCGTCTTGCAGACGCTTCGCCTAAATTGTCTTTTCCCTCGATTCCCTGGTTATAACGCACCGTCAACCGACATGAGAAACGAGCAAATCAGGGAATTCTCGAAAGCTCGTCTATAGATCTTTCTGTCGATACGGTTTGATCGAATAGATCGCCCCTCGAAGCCCTCCATCGTACAGTGTGCAAACCATGATTTTCAGCAACCCCTAGAGCGTTCGCAGACACTTCGTCAAGGTTAACTTTTTCTCTAATTCCCTAATCAAAACGCACCGTCAAATGACTTGAGAAATACGTAAATTTGGGAATTCCAGAAAGTATTTCCAAAGTACTTTCCATCGGTACGGTCTGAAAAAGTAGATTATGTTTAGAGCTTCCTCTGAAAAAGCAGATTACATTTTCGAGCTTTCCTCTGTAAAAGCAACTATCGACCTTGAACCTCCCCAAAGAAGTAGCATTTCGTCAAACGGAGCATCTGTTCAAGAAGGCTCAGTTTCAGAATATCAACCTTGAACCACCTCTTAGAGGCTGCGTCAACAAAAATCATATTTTGCCCTCAAAAGCAAAACTCGACTGTCAAGTAAACACCGAGTATTCCAATCTCAAGAAATCTCAATGCAGAAGGGCACGAATGTCCCCCTTTCAAGCTTTGAGACATAAGAATTACAAGCGCAGAACAATCTCTGATGATTCCACCGGCTTAACTATCTCCAAATTTTTGAGGTAGAGCCCAGGTATAATTCTAACCGAATTGTCTCAAAATCAATTTAAAAAAAATAAAAAAACAAAAAAAAAAAAAAAAAAAAAAAAAGAAGAAGAAAAAATAACAACAACAACAACAACAACAACAAAAGCCCTTGCTTTCTTTGAAATCCAAAAATTCAATTTTCAAATATCAAAAAACTTGCAAGGTTTCGTCTCAAACTCAAAAGATCAAAGCTCTTGCTTACTTTCAAAAGTCAAAATCAATTTTCATACCCAAACTGAAAAAAAATTTCGCTAAGAGTTTCAAATTTCAACTCAATTTCAAAGAAGAAAAGTCTTGCTATCTTTCACAAATACCATCAAGTTTAAAAACTTTCAAAGGTTCGAGCTTCAAGTCAAGATGAATTTTGTCTTCAAAAAATTCAGATTTCAAGTCAAAACAAATTTCCTATACTGAAAGTGTCGAGTCAAAACAAATTTTCTATACATTTTGTCTTCAAAAGTTTAAATTTCTAGTCAAAATGAATCCTCTACACATTTTGTTTTCAAAAGTTCAAAGTTTGGAGTCAAAATGAATTTTTTATACATTTTGTCTTCAAGAGTTCCCAGGTTTCGAGTCAAAACAAATTTTCTAACCCTTGTAGAAAATAATAATAATAATAGTAGTTTTTGAATTTCGAGTTCAAATGAATCCCCTTCAAATGGTTTTCATCTTTCTAGGTTTTCTAACTTTTCCCTTCAAAAAAAAAGTTTGATTTCAAAAGTACCCTCTAGGTTTTCTAACTATTTCCTTTAAAAAGTTTAACTTCAAATCATTTCTCGGGTTTTTCAAAAACTCTTTCCTTTAAAAAGTTCAATCTCAAAAAATTTTTGAGCTTTTCCTTCAAAAGCTTTGTTTTCCAAAAAATTTTTGGGTTTTCAGGCGTTCAACTCAAAAGGCCTAACTTTCAAGGTTTCTCTAGCTTTTTCCTTCAAAAGCTCTATTTTCTAAAAAATATCAGGTTTTCAAGCTTTCGCCGCAAAAAGCTTAACTTTTAAAATTTCGGGTTTTCAAGCTTTCGCCTCAAAAAGCTCAACTTTCAAAATTTCGGGTTTTCAAGAGTTCGCCTCAAAAAGCTTAACTTTTAAAATTTTGGGTTTTCAAGCTTTCGCCTCAAAAAGCTCAACTTTCAAAATTCCAGGTTTTTAAGCTTTCGCCTCAAAAAGCTCAACTTTCAAAATTTCGGGTTTTCTAGCTTTCGCCTCAAAAAGCTTAACATTCAAAATTTCGGATTTTCTAGCTTTCGCCTCAAAAAGCTCAATTTTCAAAAGTCTAGGTTTTCTAGCTTTTGCCTCAAAAAGCTTAACTTTACAAAATTTCTGGTTTTCTAGCTTTTGCCTCAAAAAGCTTAACTTTCAAAATTTCAAGTTTTCTAGCTTTTGCCTTAAAAAGCGCACTATCAAAAAAGTTTCCGAGTTTTCAAAACTTTCTGCACAAAAAGTTAAATTCCAAAGTCAAATTCTAGGTTTCCAAACCTTTCTCCTCAAAAGTTTCATTCCAAGTTTTAAAAGTTTTCCAAACCCTTCCAATTCAAATCCAAATCCCTCTATTACAGAAGGCCATTTCAAAATCATTAAAAAAAAAAAATCCTTTTGAAAATTCAAAAATCCTGAATCTCCCTAAAGGAGTATCATTCCATTGGTCAGAATGTCGGTTCAGGAAAAATTTCAAAATCATTTCAAAATCGAGTTTTCAAAATTTCAAAATTCAAACAATCCAGTTTTCAAAACTCAAAATTCCAAATTCCAACCACTCTGATCCCTCCGATTGCCTCGCAGTTAACATGGGATCCTTCCTTATTATTTTTCTGCCTTCGACAAGCAAAGACAAAAAAAGAGGGGCAGCTGTAAGCACCCCATTTTTGCCTGCTCGACAATCTCTGGCCCGACCGGATGTAGTCTTCAAACACCACACCATGTGCAAGCTCAAGATGAGCTTTTCAATCTCTAGTCCAGTCAACTAGTTGCTTCACTGGTCCACAAGGATCCGCTAGAGCCATAAGCACCATTATTCCAGGTATTTTTCCGAACTGGGCAGCCCCGAAAACCAACGCCATCCAGGTAGCCTCCCGGGATCGGGTGATCTCGGGGACCAATACCTCATAAAAAATTCCAGACGGTTCACTTCTGGTGCCTGCTAGCCCGCCAACGTAGAATGTCCGTCATTTGGTAGTTCTCCGAGACCGGGCGTTCTTAGGGACCAACACCACCCTTCCAGGTAGCTTTCTAGGACCAGGCATTCTCAGGAACCAACACCACCCTACAGGTAGCTCTCTAAGACCAAGCGTTCTTAGAGACCAACACCGCATAGGTAGTTTTTCAAGATCGGGCGGTCTTGGGAACCAACACGTAGGTCAACACCGGTGCCTGATAGCCGGACTCGGTGAAAAATGACCAAACCTGCCCCTTGGGCCTCTAGGCACATTTTGGGAAAGTTCAAAATCCTTCAGAATGATAAGTCCATCCTTTCAAAATGTTACCAAACCATTAGGCGTCCTCTGCACGCCATTTAGTCTAAATCCGGTCCTATTCCAGCCCACTTCGGTCAAAATGACCGTTTTGCCCCCAAGCGCCTCGGCACGGCACAAACCCCGCTGAATGATAAAAGACTCTCTCAAAACCATCCTTGAACAGCCCTACACACTTAACACAACATACCAAACCGTTATTGACCATTTTCAGCCAACTCTAGTCAAAATGACCGTTTTGTCCCTAGAAACACAAAAATGCCCCGAAACAGCACCGGCCTTGGGATTTTGAGCGGAGGTTTCACCACACACCTTTGTTTAACCCAAGGAACACCCTACAATGCTAAACCCACAAGACTCGATAAAAGTTCCCTGGAGCGTCTCGTAGATGCTCTGCCTAAATTGTCTTTTCCCCCGATTCCCTGGTTATAACGCACCGTCAACCGACTTGAGAAATACGTAAATTAGGGAATTCTTGAAAGTTCGTCCATAGATCTTTCCGTCGATACAGTTCGATCGAACAGATCGCCCCCCAAAGCCCTCCATCGTACGGTGTGCAAACCATGACTTGTAGCAACCACTGGAGCGTCTTGCAGACGCTCCGCCATGGTTAACTTTTTCTCCAATTCCCTAATCAAAACGCACCGTCAAACGACTTGAGAAATGCGTAAATTTGGGAATTCCAGAAGGTATTTCTAGAGTACTTTCCATCGGTACGGTCCAATCGAATAGATCGCTTCCCGAAGGCCCCGGTCACACAAAACGAAGATAGCCACTTTCATACACCCCCGGAGCGTATCACAGACGCTCCACAAAAGTGACCTTTTTGGCACACTTCCCAAGATGATATCCCATGCATCCAAACATAATTTCAACTTTCCGAAAACATGAAAATTCATCGGAAGCCCTGGGAGAACATCCCGAGTGCGACCGATTTTCCCAAAACCTTCCCGATTGAACGTATGCTACATGTGCTCAAATTTTGATCAGATCGACCAAATTTTGATCAACAGTCGAGATTGAGTCAATACAATGGGTGACATGTGGTGTTTTGCCAGATGAATAGTACCCGTGCATGTAGGACATGCACTTGTGTAAAATTTACATGGGCCCATGTGCTACATGCGCCAGTGTCCGAAAGTTTTGCCTATAAATAGAGGCCTCCCCCTTTGCATATTCAAGCACTGGAAATTGATGTGAAGCCCTGCTGAAATCACTCCAGAACCTCGAATCTCTACACATATTCCATTGCTCCAACACTTAGGCCAGATTCCACCTCCCTCAAGCCTATACCCTTCACCTACATAGCCTTATACACCACTAAACACTCCATTCCAGCCCCTTAAGCCCTCTTGAAGTCATTCAAGCTCCAATCAAGGCATCCATTGAAGACTACAAGTGTGTTGAAGGCAAAAAGTGGTATCCCTTTTACATTTGTGTCTTCCCCCACTCTTCTCTTCTCCCTCCTAGCCTACTTAGGCTATTCTCTATTTTAATCCCCATCTACGCCCCTCCATTCTTGTATGCTTGAGCCAAGAGGGCTCTTAGATCATGCCTAGAGGAAAGCAAGTGAGAGCCACCATGTAGGGGGACCTCTCACTAGCCTACTTTAAGATGGTATGGCCTAAGAGCCCCTTGTTTATGTGGTGTAGCCTAAAAGCCTTGTATGTAATTATGACCCTTTGCATATCGCTATTTTGATCTTGTTTTGCATGCTTGGCTTCATTTTATGCTTATTGTCATGCTCTACAATGCTTACATTGCTCTTATTTTCATACCATTTCCAAGCTCTATATTTCTTTCAAAAATTGTTACAAGAGTTGGCCCCTTGAAGTGTTGGATAGGATTTTAGGAATTATGCCTTAGAAGACCCCTTACTAATCACCTAACTTTCATTTTGGTGTCATGACATTTTAATTTACATAAGGGTTGCTTTCTAATTCTCTAATTTTCAAGATTTCCATTCCTTTAACTGTAGTGGTTGGAATGGCCCCCATGGAACCCTCTCTTGAGTGGTCTCCCTTTTGTTTGGCCATATGAACCCTCTCTTGATGGAATGGTTCCCTTGAAAAATGGTTTTCAAAATCCTTCTTAAAAGATGATTTTCAAGAATACATTCTCTCCATCTTTGCATCAAAAATAATTTGTCAAAAATTGCCATCACTATGTTGATATTTGAAACCCCCACTCTTGTCAAGATAAAGGTTATAATGGCCATGAGGAAACTTTCCTTGGAATGGTCTCCAATCACCAACCATATAAACCATACTCTTGGCTAGAGTCAAAATTTTCATGAAAATAATCTTCAAAAAGATTGCCAACCAAAGTCCATTTCATATTATGTTTTGTTTTCCAAACTCTTTCCAAGAATGCATCAAAACAACTTTCAAAAATCATTCTCCAATCTAACCCTAGGTTAACTTGACCCTAATTATCTAACCCTAGGTTAACTTGACCCTAGTTATCCAATCCTAAGTTAACTTGACCCAAGTTACCAAACCCTAGGTTAATTTCACCATAGTTACCAAACCCTAGGTTAACTTGACCTTAGTTACCAAACCCTAGGTTAACTTGACCCTAGTTACCAAACCCTAGGTTGACTTGACCCTAGTTGACCACCCTAGGTTAACTTGACCCTAGTTACCTCACCTTAGGTTAACTTAACCCTAGTTAGTTAACCCTAAGTCTTCTTAACCTTAGGTTAACCTAACCCAAGTTAGTTAACCTTAGGTTCCCCCTAACCCTAGGCTAACCCAACCAAGGTTAATACACTTCAAGGTTCCAACTCTTGAACCCTTTTTTTAAATGATCATTCAAACTTTCAAATTATCCTCATAACCTATTTCTCCAAAATCTCCTACCCTCATGACTTCAAAAACCCAACTCCATATACTCTTCTAATGTTCCTACACTCCATCTTTAAGGCATTTTCAAAAATATTTTCAAAACGTTACCAACCTAAGGTGTCCCTAGCCCTCTCATGGTTAGGGATTCCAAGGATAAGTGACAAATCAAGAACAACTTCTAAGGTTGTCCATATTAGGATTCTAAAAACTTAGCCATTTTCAAAACCACTTTCAAAAATTAATTCATCAAAACATTCTAAAGACATGCCTCCTAGGATTTCAAAACAAGACTTCAAAAATACTTTCAAGTTCTCTTGAGTCATGCCAAAGCATTTTTCCAAAACTCCCTTGGAGTCAATCCCAAAGCATTTTCAAAACACTTCACTTCCAATTTCGAGTCAAAACTTCCAAGACCACAAAGAGTCTTCAACTTCTAAAGACCTCAAAGTGTCTTAAACTTTTCCAAAGACCTAAAAGTGTCTTAAACTTTTTCAAAGACCTCAAAGTGTCTTAAACTTTTCCAAAGACCCTAAAGTGTCTTCAAACCTTCCAAAGGCCCTAAAGCGCCTATTTTCCATCGGGCTCTTACCCGAACTACGAATGACTTGATTTTCACCAAATGAGATACGTAGGCAACCTAAATTGGTGTGGTCATAACTTTTATTTCAACCCCAATCCCATTTTAAAAAATTTCAATCAATTCAAAGTTTCTATTCCAAACTCTTCCAAAACCTTCGTTATTGTCAAAATTTTTCCAAAAACTTGCATCATAGATCATCCATTAGAAAAGTGATGACTAAACCCCGTTTTCAAAAATTCTAAAGTAGATATAAAGTGGACCATGGTAACCGGTTATTCTAGTGAGTGAACCAAGGGCGATTAGACATGTAGGTACCGAAAGGGCGGGGTAGGGTGATGGTCTTAGGGTATCTTCCCTACACGTAACCAACCCCCGAACCTTAGATTTCTGTTTCGAAAGACCAAAATGGAGTTATTTTCAAAAAAGGGCTTAAACATTTCAAAAGGTTGCCAAACAACCTATTTTCTTAAAAATCCTCTCTTGAGGGGGTTTTTTCAAAACCTTTTCCAAGAAACCCTAAGTTTAATTTTCAGATTAACACTTAGTTTTAGGTGTCCTAACTCACCTTAATGAAGTTAGGTGGAGACTCGTATTTTTCTAGAAAGCCCTTAGTCAAACCAATTTTCAAACCTAGTCGCACTTGTCCTTCTAGGAGGATGAGTTCTAGTGACAAAGTTCAGTGCATTTTCGTGTCCAAGCCGAAAGGACCTCGGACACCCAAAAATCGGGGCGCGACACTCCGTTTTTGGAAATAAAATAAAACATTTCTTCTTAGAATCAAAATCCAATCCCTTCCTAATTCAACTCTTTCTTAACTCAATTTCTTCCTAATCTTCTACTTTCCTAAATCTTAACTTTCCAAAACTTGAACACAAAAATCTTTCCTAAATATTAAAATTCAATTTTCAAACCTTTCCTAATTCAACCTTTTTCTAATTCTACCACTTTTCAAATCTTAACTTTTCAAATCTAAATTTTCAAATCTTTCCAAAATTCAACCTTTCCTAATCTCAAGATTTTCTAAAACTCAAACTCTAAAACTTTCTAAATCTTAAACTTTCTAAATTTCAAATCTTTCCAAATTCAAAACTTTCTTAAGTTAAAACTTTCTAAACCCAAACCTAGATCATTGATTTCAAAGATCAAAAGGAGTTATTTTCAAAAAGGGCTTAAATATTTTTCAAAGGTTGCCAAACAACCTATTTTCCTTAAAAACCCTCTCTTGAGGTGATATTTCAAATTGTTTTCTGAAACCCTAAGTGTAGTCTTCGGATTATTCTTAGTTTTTAAGTGACCTAACTCACCTTAATCAAGTTAGGTGGCAACTCTAAATCTTTTCTAAAAACCCTTTATTTAAATCAATTTTTCAATTCAAACCTAGTCGCACTCATTCTTCTAGGAGGGTGAGTTCTAACGAGAGAGTACAACATTTTTCCCGCTTGTGTAAGTATTCCTCGAGTGCGAAAAATCTGGGCGCTACAATTGTGTTGACCCAAGGGTTGATCTCCATAGTTAATAGATGGTTTTGATAATAACAGAACCTAGTCATTATGAACTAATGTGTTTAACTTGAGTGTGCAGCCTAGTATGATAAAACTTATTAAGATTTATGGGCAATTATGAACTGTGGAGTACCATTGAAGATCTTGTCATCACCTTAAAAGAGTGCAGACACTATTAATGGCACTTGTGAAATCTGTGACAAAAATAATACATGTAGTACCTCAGTTAAGGTGATAACACTGGAAGAAGAAGGATTTTATCTTGGATATGTATGTGATCAATAACATCTATGGCCAGTGAAGACCCTTGATCCATATGTTCATATCAATTCATTAAAAGAGTTATGAAGCTTGCGAAGGCTGTCCTTAAAGCATTGTAGAGAAAGCTCATAAAAGGAGTATATCAAAGATTACCGTCAATGCAGAAGATTGGCAACACCTAAAAGTCTGACAGAGTGAAGGTAGTTTGGTAACTTCTAAACCAGTTGACAAACAAATGGCTACCAAAGGATAAAGCTGCTTCAAAAGTTTAGAAAGCTATCAAGAAGGTTAGTAGAGCTCAGACATAGTCACGCCAATGAAGACTGATTGACAAAAAGAATAAAAGACGGTCTAAGGACAGCAACAGCAACTGCAGCAAAAAACCTAATTGCTGGCACTAACTAAGATTATTGACATCTTGTGGAAGAACAAATGCAAAAGAAGTAGAAAGATGGAGTGATAGTACAAGTGAAAGATTGCTGACAATCTTGTTGAGGGACAATGTCAAAAGAAGTGACAAGTTAAGATTTGTGATACTAAAGAAACAGATTGCTAACACTAATCAAGATTGCTGAAAATCTCGGTCAAGAACCTCTGCGATAGAATTATGGAAGCCCAATTGGCAGCACAAAACGAAGATTGCTGACAATCTCGGTAGGCGATGAAAATTTGCTCCAACGGTTAGATTTTTGAATCTTTCTTAGCTGCCCGAGCGTTTAATGCACCTTCAACAGCTCTAATGGCTATTTCTTCTAAGTGACTATAAATATATGAGTTCAAACTCATTTATGGGCAAGAGACGAGGATCTTAAAGTGCAAAAATCCAAAAGCCCTAAATCTTCTTCATTACTCTACAACTACTACTAACCGAGAAGAACTACTGAGTTGTAACATATATTATCTTCACTTCGAAGAGTGATAGTCATTACATTGCAAACTCAATACTCTTGAAAAAGCTATTGTAAACCTCCAAGAGCTTGAATGTAGCTTAGGTAACACACTTGTAAAATCGAGAGCTTGGATTGAAGCTTCTAGGTAGAAAGGATTTTGTGTGTAAATCCTTGAATGTAATAGTGAATTGGGCACTTGGAGGAAAACCAGTAATTGTGTAAGGAAGAGATTACACATTGGAATGGCTTCGAGGGGATCGAGAAAGAGAGGACATAGGCAAGGATTGGGCCGAACCTCTGTAAATCTCTTGTTCTCTACTTATTGTTGAGAGTGTGTGTCGAATGTGTATATGTTAACTGTTGTATATCTGTGTATGCCATCTATGCTTGCCAACAATCTTTAGTTGCATCTGCATTACCCGTCTTGCTACTATCATCTAAGCTATAATTTATTTTTGATTACATTGAGGTTTCAAATTAATTTTTATAGAACCCAACCCCCCCCCCCCCCCCCCCCCCCCCCCCCCCCCCCCCCCCCCCCCCCCCCCCCCCCCCCCCCCCCCCCCCCCCCCCCCCGCCCCCGGGCATATTGCTTCAGCTAACAATCGATGTTAGAGCCTAGTGCTCACATATATAGGCTTTACATCCTTGAGTAAGATCCATGGCCAACATTACTGGAACCTCTCTTGCAGAAGGTCAGTCCATAAACAGACCTCCATTGTTTAATAGCACGAACTACAATTACTGGAAAAATGAAATGAAAATCTACGTTCAATCTGTGGATTATGAATTGTGGAGAATTATTATAAATGGACCCAAAATTCTCACAAAAAGGATTGAATTTGTTGAGGTGACCAAACCTGAGAATGAATGGGATGCTGATTATTTTAGAATTATGCAAGGTATTGCTAAGGCTGTGAATGTGTTGTATTGAGCACTCGATTTGTCATGCCCAAATTTTTCACACTCAAGGAATACTCACACAAGTGGAAAAAATGTTGTACTCTCTCATTAGAACTCACCCTCCTAAAAGAATGAGTGCGACTAGGTTTGAATTGGAAAAAAAAAACTAGTTTGATTAAAGGGCTTTTGAAAAGATTCGGAGTCGCCACCTAACTTGATTACTGTGAGTTAGGTCACCTAAAAACTAAGAATAATCCGAAGACTACACTTAGGGTTTTGGAAAACGAATTTTGAAAATATCTCCTCAAGAGAGGGTTTTTAAGAAAAACAGGTTGTTTGGCAACCTTTGGAAAATATTTAGCCCTTTTTGAAAAATAACTCCGTTTGGTCTTTGAAAATAGTGATTCTAGGTTCGGAGGTTGGTTACGTGTAGGGAAGACGCACTAAGCTATCACCCTACCCCGCCCTTTTGGTACCTACATGTCAATCTACCCTAGATTCACCTATGAGAGTCTTTAACTAACTATTAGCCAATCCTATCCACTTCAGAAAAATAATGTTTAGAAAAACATGATGCATGATATGCAAGTGCAAAATGAGAGACTTGAAAAATAGATTTGAAAAGAGATTTGAAGAGATAGAATTGAAATTGAAAAGTTTGAAAATTTAGAAATAGAAATTTGAAAATAGAAATTTTGAAATTGAAATTTTGAAAATAGATTGGAATTTGAGATTTGGAAAGATTTTGGAAACCGCACCCATGAGGGTGGAATTGAAAGTTTGAAAAGTGTTGTAGCCGCACCTATGGAGGTGGAATTGAAAGTTTGTAAAGTATTGTGACCGCACCTATGAAGGTTGCCTACGTATCCCTTTGAGGGAATCAGGTCAGTCGTAGTTCGGACCGGAGTCCGATTGAAAATAGATTGACTTGAAGAGAGAGATTGGATTGGAAGAAAGAGATTGAATTGAAAATTGGATTCGGTTTGAGATTAGAAGAGGACATTGGAAAATAAAATTGAGAAGATTGGACTTGCTTTGGAAAGATTGATTTTGGAAAGACTTGGTTTTAGGAAACCTAGACTTAGGAAAGAGAAGAGACTTAGAAATATTTGACTTGACTTGGAAGGTTTAGGAAATTAGGAAAGATTGGATTTAGGAAATGTTTGAATTAGAAAAGGTTCGATTTAGGAAGGTTTTAGAATTAGGAAAGTTTCAACTTACGAAAACTTTGAATTTGGAATGTTTCAACTTTAGGAAAGTTTTGAATTAAGAAAGTTTCGAATTAGGAAAGTTTTCAAATTAGAAAATTTTTTGAAATAGGGAAATTTTGAAAATTGGAAAGTTTCGAGTTTAGAAAGTTTTCGAAAAAGGAAAGGTTTGAAGATTAGGAAAGTTCCCAAATTAGGAAAGTTTTGAAAATCGAAAAGTTTTGAATTTAGAAATGTTTTGAATTAGGAAAAGTTTAGTTTAAGAAAGGCTTAGAATTTAGAAAGTTTCAAGTTAAGAAAGTTTTGAATTTTGTAATGTTTTGAAAAAGGGAAGTTTTGAATTTCGAAAGCTTTGAAAACAAGGAAGTTTTGAAAATAAAAAAGTTTCGTTTTAGGAAAGGTTTGAAAAAGGAAAGTTTTCAGTTTAGGAAATGTTTGAATTAAGAAAGTTTTGAGTTTTAAAAGGCCCTAGATTTAGAAAGATTTTGAAGTTTTGGAAAGTTTAGAATTTAGAAAGTTTGGAAGTTTAGAAAGATTTAACTTGAGAAAGTTTCGAATTTAGAAAGTTTTGATTTTGGAAAGATTTGAAATTTAGAAAGTTTAAGATTTAGAAAGTTTTAGAGTTTGAATTTTAGAAAATCTTGAAATTAGGAAAGGTTTAAGTTTAGGAAAAGTTTGAAAACTTAGGTTTGAAAAGTTAAGATTTGAAAAGAATGTAGAATTAGGAAAGGGTTGAATTAGGAAAGATTTTTATGTTCAAGTTTTTGGAAACTTAAGGTTTAGGAAAGTGAAAGTTTAGGAATGATTTGAATTAGGAAAGATTTGGATTTGGAAGGGATTGGATTTGGTCTTCTAAAAGAAAAGATTTGATTTTGTTTCCAAAAAAGGAGGACGGGATCTAGTTTCCTAAACGGGGAGATTTGATTCGGTTTTCTAAAGGGAAGATAAGATTTGGCAAGAATTTGAAAAAGGAGATTCTAGAAACCCTAGTTTTGGAAATTTATTGTTTTGACGTGGAAAAGAGGTTTTGGAAACATGTATAGTTTGGATGTGAAAACAAGAGATTTTAGAAACCTAGGTTTGGGGCAAAGTTTGAAAATCATGTTTTTTGAAAGAAAATTAGGGTTTCCTAAATGTGGGCTCTAAGGCTTGACTTGGACTCTAAGAAAAGAGTTTTTGGAAAGTGCGTTTTTGGAAATGAAGGTTTTCTAGAAGGGGAATCCTTGGGAGGAATTTTTGGAAAGTGAATTTGAAGATAGAGTTTTCGGAAAAATATTTTAAGGAGAAGAAGTTTTGGAAAGTGTGTTTTTAGAAACGTAGATTTTAGAAGGAAAATCCTAGAGAGAAAATTTCTAGAGGAAAGATTTTGGAAAGAGAGTTTTTTAGAAAGGTTTTTGGACAGAGTTTTTAGGAAGGCGAATCTAGGGAGTGTTTTTAGAAAGTGAATTTTGAGGAAAAGATTTGGAGAGGAGTTGAAAAAGAGAGTTTTGAAAAATAGATTTTGGAAGGGAGTTTTTAAAAAAAAATTTGAAGAGGAGAGTTTTAAGAAAGTATGTTGAAAAAGAGATTTTTAGGAAGAGATTTTTGAAGAGAGCGTTTTTTGGAAAGTATGAAAACGTCTCACTTTCCTAAAGCGACTCTAACCATAAGAGGGCTAGAACCACTTTAAGAAAGTGGTTTTGGAAAACAATAAGATTTGAAAATATAGACCAAGAAGGTCACTTTTAATGTCACACTTTCCTAAAGCAACTCTAGCCATGGAAAGGCTAGAATCACCCTAGAATTGTGGTTTCGAAAACAAGTTTTTGAAAAAGAGATTTTGATGCAATTTTGAAAACAAGTTTGAAAACGATTTGAAAAACAACTTTGAAAACGGTTTTTGGAAGATGCAAGACTATGATATGCACAATGCAATTTGGGGTCGTGAACATACAAGGTTAAGGCTTCACCACATAATCAAGGGGGCCAGACCCACGTGGTCTTTAGTTAGACTAGAAGAAAGCCCCCGACACGATGACTCTTCAATAGCCCAATCCTACACATGGACTGAGAGTCCCCTTGTTTCAAGCATGCAAAGAAAGGGGGGGGGGGGGGGAAAGAGATGGGGGATTAAAATAGAGAAAACCCAAGTGAGTTAGGAAAGAGAAGAGAGAGGAGGAAAGTGCAAAAATTTAAATAGGGAGCCTACCGTATGTCTTATTTATTTTGTGCGCCGTGCAGTCTTTGGTCTTCAGTCTTCGTCTTGATCTTCATCTTCAATCTTCAAGAGTTGTCTTCAAGCTTTAGATGGCAGCTCTTCAAGTCTTTGAAGGAGGGTTGAAGGCTAGTGTATGAGTGTATGGAGGTGTATAGGAATGTATAGGAGGCTAGGGTTTACTGTAGGGTGGCTAGGGTTTGGAAAACCTAAGGAAACTAGGGTTTTTGGAGGTGCTTGAGCTTTGTATATCGAAATATATGATTTTTAGGTTAAGTTTGCAGACCCCTTTCACGTTGAATGAGGCTCTGTATTTATAGAGGTTAGACAATACTGGCGCCTATTGCAGTAGTGCCAGGCCAAATTTTATACTGGCGCCACTCCTAGTGGCGCCAGGCCATTTTTTGGCTTGGCGCCACCAGCCAATTAGGAAAGGTTTAAGGTCAGCAAGCAACGTATCTTTGACTAGATTTGGGCGCCTGTACTAGTGACTAGCATGCAATCTTTAGCCTGGCTTCACTAAGAGTGACTCCAGAAGGTCTGGGAATGATTTAAAGGAGCCGGGAATGACCCAGAAGGCCGGAAAGGAGCAGGAACACTTAAAATAGTGTCCTGGAGGTATTTGACTTGAAAAGTGAGGATAAGATGTGTCGAAAAGGTTGACCGGGCCCTTAGGGGGCAAAACAGTCAATCAAACAGGGAAGCTACCGGGGCGAACTCGGACTGTCCCGGAAAAAGACTTGGAATCTGAAAACATTATTTAGAATGTTCCCAGAGGTTGCCGGTTTGATTTCCAGAGCCGGCGTGGTCGGAAAAGGAGACCGGCCCACCAGGGGCAAAACGGTTATTTTGTACCGGGTTGGCCAGAACTGACTCGGAATGATCCGGAAAGGTAGAGGAAGGTTAAGAATACCATAAGAAGTAATCTCAAAAGGTTACTGTTTTGATACCCAGAGCCGGTGTGGTTCCTGGGGTGTTCGAATGCCCAGGGATAATACGGTTATTTAGCATCAAGTGGGCCCTACGGGCCCGAGAAGCGACTGGTGGACTAAATTCAAGTTAAATAGCCGGGCTTAGAGTCTAAATATGCATATGATGTGTGAAAGTGAGCTTGGTCAGCTCGGAGATTGCTGAGCGGGCAAAAATGGGGTGCTTACAGCTGCCCCTCTTTTTATGTCTTTGCTTGTCAAAGACAGAAAACAATAAAGTAAGGCGATCGGAGGGACTTGGAAATAATAGGAATTCAAAGAACAGTTACCTCGAGTAGCTGGTTGATGCTTGGTATTTTATCTGGTAAACATGATACTCTTCTGGGGAATTAATCCTCCTTGAACTGGCGCTCCATCTGGCATAACTATGCTCCTCTGGGGGAATTGATGCATCGTGAACTAGCACTCCTTCTGGCGAAACAATGCTCCTCTAGGGAAGTCCAAGACTGATTTTTGATACTTCTTAAATCGGCACTCCGTCTAGCAAAACGCTGCTTCACTGGGGAAGTCCAAGGTTGACTGCTGATACCTCTTGAACCAGCACTTCGTTTGGCGAAACGCTGCTCCATTGGGGAAGTCCAAAGTTGACTGCTGATACCTCTTGAACCGACACTCCATCTGGCGAAACGTTGCTCCACTGGGGAAGTCCAAGGTTAACTGCTGATACTTCTTGAACCGGCACTTCGTCTGGCGAAATGCTGCTCCACTAGGGAAGTCTAAGGTTGACTGCTAATACTTCTTGAACCGGCACTCTGTCTGGGGAACCGCTGCTCCACTGGAGAAGTCCAAGGTTGACTGGGGAGGTCGAGGGTGGGCCATTGCCCCATTCCTTGCTTTTTGTCGGCTAGGGAAGTCTGAACTTGCTGAGGTGTATGCCAATGTTGAAGATGTCTAAGTTACTTGATTGCAGGATGGCTTTGTAGCTCCATTTTGTACTTTACATTGTTCCGTATTTCCTATTTGGGAGAGAGAGAAAGACATAGGGTGAGTTTTGTACAAAAATAATTTAAAAATGCCATGGTAAAGGGTGAACGCATGTCATATATATATATATATTTTTCATGACTGCACACGGGATTAGATGCATGATCTATTTTTATGAATGCGCATAGTTTAGATAAGAATATAATTGAATGCGTGTCCTACTCTTTATAACTGCACAGGTTCACGCAGAAGTGGAATGGAATGCATGCACATATAGGAATGGAATTAAATGCAATGTCCCCTCTTTTTTCTTTTTCCTTTTTTTTTGTAATAGATGCACGAATTTATGCAAAAATTGAATTAAATGCACTACCTACTTTCTTACAAATGAATAGGTTCATACAGGAGTACAGTTGAATGCATGAATAGATACACACTACACAAGAATCCAAATGGATGTATAAGTTATACATGTCATGGATGTATCAGTATTACATGTGTATAAACTATTTACAAAGAAAGCCCCAGGATTGCCCCTTGGGCCCATACTCTCAGGATTCTGTTCCTTTCCAAGATTCTACCCCATTCAGTTTTGTCCCATTCATATCGGGGTGTGATAGCATTTGCACCATTCTCCAGGGATCTTGACCTTTTGGTTTGCTATCTTATCCTTACTTTCTACAGGGTTGCTGTTTGGTGTTTTTCTGATCTCACTTGGTTTTCGCTCTCAGATCTCCAAAATGCCACCATGGCTCGAGCGACAACTCGCATGCCCTTTGCAGAGTGATAAACAGCTAAGCCCTCAATTTGAGAAGACTTCTTTTAGGACCGTAATGTAGGCTGCGTTTAGGGGTTGTAAGAAATAAAGGGATATTCAGGCTCAAAGATCTTCTTTTAGTGGGTTGTTTAAACCGAAACCATCTGGGCACATCTTGGAGCATGAGATTGCCCCTTGCATTTCCTTCCAATTCTCCTTTCTCACCCTACTTGTCTTGGTATTGTTCAGGCTTATTTGGACTAAGCAATTTTCTGTGATCAAAGAGGACTTTAATTTGGACCGTAACATAGACTAGGTTAAGAGGTTTATGAATGAACGGGATATGTAGGCTCAAACTTGATGTTACTTCCAGTAAGGTTTAGATCCGCACCATACTTGGTTGGTTTTCCAGTGGGGGTTCATCCCCTACTATCCTCCTCTAGCCTCAGAAACATATCTGGCTCATTTAGATCAAACAATCTTTCTAAATCATAGTGGACTTTAGTAGGGTTGTAATGCAGGCCATAGGTTAGGGTTTAACAAGAAAGGGTAAAGGCTTAAACCTATTTCTTCTACTGGGTTTCTTTGTAACCTAGGATCACCTTTAGATTTCCTTCTCGTTTTTTACCATATACTTCTCATGGTGAAAACGACCCTTTTCTTTCACCCTTTCCATGTGCTTTTTGAGGGAAACATGACTTCCTTCTCATTTGATCTTCTTAATATGCTTTTGAAGATGACTCAATCATGGTTTTCTTCACGCCTTTCTTTAGATAGATTTTTTTTTTTTTTTTGGCCTCTTGCCCCTTGGCAACTCCCTTTCTTTACCTTGTCCTTTCTTTTCTTTTATGGAACAACTAATTCTTCGATCCTTTTTCTTTAGACCTTTTCCTTGGTGGTTCAATCTATCGAATGTGGGCGGGGATCCCTAGGTTGGGTTTTTTTTTTGGGAAAAGGATAGATGACTCAACAGGTTTGGCAAGGGGTTTCTTTTGACTGTATGGGAAATGAAATGATGGCCTCTCTTCATTTTGAATAAGATTGCTTGATCCATAGAGCCTTCACGTTACTTCAGCTTGATGGTCGATGGCGTTCTCTGCCAGATCTTCTGCTGCTTGACTGTCCCAGTGTGGGGGGATGGTTTCGGATCAGGGTTGACAAAAAGAAAACTTTCGCTTCCTGCAAGGCACTAGTGGTTTAAGCAAAGGGAATATTTTTGTGTATGGTAATAGAATTGAGGGCCTCTAATCATTTCAAATTGAATTGTTTACTCCATAAAGCCTTTGTACAAAATTTAGACAATATTTCTAGGGATGATGTGTTTCGGCCAGTGAATCCCTACATATTCTATCGAATCAACTACTCTATGCTTACCTCGGTGTGAGGGATGGTTATTGGTTTGGGGACATCTAAATAAAAATCAGTTACGGCTCTAGTGGGCTGAGCAAGGGGTAGTGTTTATTTAGGATAAATAGAACAATGGCTTCTCATCATTTTGGGGACTCGGCTACCCATCACCTACCCAGGACATCATGCAATTGTCGCCTTTTCAATAGAATTCGCACCTTTTTGTTGAGATTGCCTTCCTCCTATCTCTCACTCTCTCTCTCAGTCTCTCAAAGGTTTTTACCCCTTTTAAATGGGTTGCCCATGCTATCCCATCCTTTAAATCGAGTCATTTACCAGAATGGGGAAGAATCCCTAAAAGTAATAATCGTCCACAAGAGTATGAGACAAAGGGGATGAACTAGAAACTACACCTTTTCATTTAGAAATATGATTACATGGCATGCAATGTTTATTTAAAGAAGATATGCAAGAAATAGAGAGAGATGAAAAGAAAACAGACGAATTTTATGAAAACTTCCCTTTTTATTGGACTTTGGAAAAAGCCCTTCAGAGAGGTCCTAGAATCACACCAATTTCTTCTATGCTTCATCGCGTGGTTCCTCCCCTAGGTGATGGTGATTCCAGCGTCGATCAAATCTTGTATCTTGTGCTTTAGGAAGAGACAATGCTCAGTGTCATGCCCCTGTCTTCTAGAATGGTACTCACAAACAAGGGTCGGGTCAAAAGTAGGGGGTAAAGGATTTGGCAACGGTGGAGCAGGTATGGGGGTCAAGAGGTTGGCCTGTAAGAGGTCATGATAAGCCTTTGTTTGGGTGCAAGTTAGAGGGGAAAAGGCGCGACGTCGGCGGGCCTTCTTATTAGGGTTAAGATGTTGTTGGGCTGTGATGGGCCCGGAAGTAGGTGCTTGAGTGGCCACGGGGGTCTGAGATTGGTGTTGGGGGTGACATTGCGGTTGTTGAGCGAGCAAGATGGCAGACACTTGTCCCTCCTTTCGACCCATTTCCGATGCTGTGGGCGCCTTCCTTGCTAAGCTTGCAGAAACTTGTTTAGCATAGGGGTCAACAATCCTTCCAGTTTTTAGGCCATTTTCTATTATCTCCCCTTGTATGATAAGCTCAGAAAAGTTTCTCCCAACACTCATGCAGAGCTTTTCGTAATATATGCCCGAGAAGGTATGTATGAACAGTTGCACATATTACTTATCTTCTAAAGGGGGATTGACTTGTGCTGCTGCTTCTCTCCATCTAAGGGCATAGCTTTTGAAACTTTCTTTCTCTCCCTTACTCATTGCCATCAAGGACCAACGGTCAGCAGTGAGGTCTATGTTGTGGCGATATTGGGCTTTAAATGCGTTGACCAGCTCAATCCAAGTGGTGATCCTCCTTAGGTCTAGACGGGCAAACCACTGCAAAGCAGACCCAGTGAGACTATGTTAGAACAGTTGCATGAGGAGCTTCGGGTCGTTGCCATAACCATTCAGTGCCCCGGCATACAAGCGAAGATGAGCGATAAGGTCACCAATGCCGTCATACCTCTGGAAGTCAGGCATTTTGAACTTAGCAGGTCTCGGGTGATTTGGAAAGAAGCAGAGCTCATCATAGGAAGTAGACCCATAACTGTCATGGCCATGGAGACTTCGCAGTGAATCCTCTAGACCTTGGATTTTCAAACTGAGAGGATCTAGGGAAGTCTTCTGTACGGAATGTGGAAACAACATATTGTCCTATTCTTCAGTGTTGATCCCCTTGGCATCTTCCTTAGTCTCTCTTGCATTGTCGAACTAAAGCATGACCCTTGGATTGGCAGGTTCAAGGTTCTTGGATGAAGTCATAGATGATGACGGGACTGCAGTAGCATCCTTCATGACCATAGTATACATGAGTTTGAGCATCTCATCCATCTTAGTCCTCATTTCGTTGACCTCCTCCCGAGAGACTTGAGAGGATTCTTCAGGGTTAGCAGCCATCAGTGATGCTCTTAGTCAGGTAATAATGGGATCCCTAGGTGGATGTTGCCTTTTCTTGGGAGCAATGTTGACTCAGTGCGAGATGACTTCTGTAAATAGAAATAGAAGAGGAAGAAAGAAAAAGACAAAAACACAAGTCCTAAGTCAGTTTTTGGTTTTTAGAAAGCTTTATGCAATGCATGTTATAGGGTGCCCCTTTTTAGGAGGGAAACTAGTCATGATGTATTGGCTCACTTTTGGAGATAGGGGATTTGCCCTTGTATGCAGACACCTTACCATCAGGTAGGAACCTTCAATCATCCATGCATTCATTCATAAAAATAAAGAAGTACATTAAATTTTAGGTTTGAGATACAAAAGAATTGAAATACAATTTAATAGGGGGAGGGGGAACATTTGCCTTTGGACTTCCACCTATCTACTTTTACAAAGGGAGATCCTAAACTACTCTTGAGTCTTCGGATTCGCCTTTGTTGGATTTGATGTGAAGGAGGTCACTGAGAGACCTTGTTGATTAATTGCCCCTTGTCTTCTTGGCAACCCTATCTCCTTGAGCATAGAGGGATTGGGGCCCCTCTTATGGAATGAATCGAGATGCATGTAATGAGTCCTTAGGGTTACATGGGAATCCTTAGGGTTTGGGTAGGTTTAATGCAAGGGAGAGTAACGTTGGTGTCACTCTCAATGGGTTGATCATATGCATGAGAATGCAGTGACTTGAGTTACTTGGAACTCTTGTCTTGACATGGGATATTGAATGCATGAACATGAATATGCAAAGAGTATAAGGAGAGAAGGTACAATTGAAGTAAACAAGCATGCATGAACAGTTAGACTGGCATTATAACATTATAAATACAAGCATTATAACAGCAGGTATAAATGAAAGTAAGAGCAATCGCCCTTTCCTCCGTGATTTTGAAAACGGTGCTCGTGTCCTAAATCCGGCAGAGGTTCGGCTATGCAGGGTGTCTATATGAATATGAGGTTGAGGGTTGACTAATGCGTCCTAAAAAGGCTCGGTCCCCAGATCTTCAAACGTAGGCCCACTCCCCGAGGTGGTGCCATGATCGGTTGGTGATCCGAGCGGGAGAACTATCAAGAGGCCGTAGGCGAAGAAACTGACACAGCATCTTTGCCCACAACCAATATACCGTTCCCCCTTTCTAACTAGAAAGGATATATCAGGGTATGCAAGTATGCAGAATGCAAGTGCACATGCAGTGTATGTGTGATTTTTAAAAGTGGAGGAAAGAGCCCAACAACTCCCATTCATTCTATACATCACATTCATGCAATGCAGTTAATAAAATTTAAACATAAAGCGCACCTACAAAACAAAGATGCAACTGTCAGTATGTGGATGACAAACATAATACAAGATAATATGAATAAATGCATGTTTTTTTTTGTTTTTTTGTTTTTTTTTTTTTAAAACAATTTTGAAAATTTAGTTTTGAAAATTTAAAGTGAATAGGATTAAACCAAGTTAATTGAAGACTCTACATGGGTAAAGGGTAAAGAGACATGACTAATGGCCTAACCCTCTAAGTGTTCCTCAGCGGAGTCACTAGCTGTCGCGCCCAGATTTTTCGCACTCGAGGAATACTCACACAAGTGGAAAAAATGCTGTACTCTCTCGTTAGAACTCACCCTCCTAAAAGAATGAGTGCAACTAGGTTTGAATTGAAAAAAAAAAAAAAACAGGTTTGAATAAAGGGCTTTTGAAAAAGATTCGGAGTTGCCACCTAACTGGATTATGGTGAGTTAGGTCACCTAAAAACTAAGAATAATCCGAAGACCACACTTAGGGTTTTGAAAAACGATTTTTGAAAATATCTCCTCAAGAGAGGGTTTTTAAGAAAAACAGGTTGTTTGGCAACCTTTGGAAAATATTTAGCCCTTTTTCAAAAATAACTTTGTTTGGTCTTTGAAAACAGTGATTCTAGGTTCAGAGGTTGGTTACGTATAGGGAAGACGCACTAAACTATCACCCTACCCCGCCCGTTCGGTACCTACATGTCAATCTACCCTAGATTCACCTATGAGAGTCTTTAACTAACTATTAGCCAATCCTATCCACTTTAGGAAAATAATGTTTAGAAAAACATGATGCATGATATGCAAGTGCAAAATGAGAGACTTGAAAAGTATATTTGAAAAGAGATTTGAAGAGATAGAATTGAAATTGAAAAGTTTGAAAATTTGGAAATAGAAATTTGAAAATAGAAATTTTGAAATTGAAATTTTGAAAATAGATTGGAATTTGAGATTTGGAAAGATTTTGGAAACCGCACCCATAAGGGTGGAATTGAAAGTTTGAAAAGTGTTGTGGTTGCACCTATGAAGGTGGAATTGAAAGTTTGAAAAGTGTTGTGACCGCACCTATGAAGGTTGCCTACGTATCCCTTTGGGGGAATCAGGTTAGTCGTAGTTCGGACTAGAGTCCGATTGAAAATAAATTGACTTGAAGAGAGAGATTGGATTGGAAGAAAGAGATTGAATTGAAAATTGGATTCGATTTGAGATTAGAAGAGGAGATTGGAAATTGAAATTGAGAAGATTGGACTTGCTTTGGAAAGATTGATTTTGGAAAGACTTGGTTTTAGGAAACCTAGACTTAGGAAAGAAAAGAGACTTAGAAAATACTTGACTTGACTTAGAAGGTTTAGGAAATTAAGAAAGATTGGATTTAGGAAATGTTTGAATTAGGAAAGGCTCGATTTAGGAAGGTTTTAGAATTAGGAAAGTTTCAACTTAGGAAAGCTTTGAATTTGGAATGTTCCAACTTTAGGAAAGTTTTGAATTAAGAAAGTTTCGAATTAGGAAAGTTTTCAAATTAGGAAATTTTTTGAAATAGGGAAATTTTGAAAATTGGAAAGTTTTGAGTTTAGAAAGTTTTCGAAAAAGGAAAGGTTTTAAGATTAGGAAAGTTCCCAAATTAAGAAAGTTTTGAAAATCGAAAAGTTTTGAATTTAGAAATGTTTTGAATTAGGAAAAGTTTAGTTTAAGAAAGGTTTAGAATTTAGAAAGTTTCAAGTTAAGAAAGTTTTGAATTTTGTAATGTTTTGAAAAAGGGAAGTTTTGAATTTCGAAAGCTTTGAAAACAAGGAAGTTTTGAAAATAAAAAAGTTTCGTTTTAGGAAAGGTTTGAAAAAGGAAAGTTTTCAGTTTAGGAAATGTTTGAATTAAGAAAGTTTTGAGTTTTAAAAAGCCTTAGATTTAGAAAGATTTTGAAGTTTTGGAAAGTTTAGAATTTAGAAAATTTGGATGTTTAGAAAGATTTAACTTGAGAAAGTTTCGAATTTAGAAAGTTTTGATTTTGGAAAGATTTGAAATTTAGAAAGTTTAAGATTTAGAAAGTTTTAGAGTTTGAATTTTAGAAAATCTTGAAATTAGGAAATGTTTAAGTTTAGGAAAAGTTTGAAAACTTAGGTTTGAAAAGTTAAGATTTGAAAAGAATGTAGAATTAGGAAAGGGTTGAATTAGGAAAGATTTTTATGTTCAAGTTTTTAGAAACTTAAGGTTTAGGAAAGTGGAAGTTTAGGATGGATTTGAATTAGGAAAGATTTGGATTTGGAAGGGATTGGATTTGGTCTTCTAAAAGAAAAGATTTGATTTTGTTTCAAAAAACGGAGGACGGGATCTAGTTTCCTAAACGGGGAGATTTGATTCGGTTTCCTAAAGGGAAGATAAGATTTGGCAATGATTTGGAAAAGGAGATTCTAGAAACCCTAGTTTTGGAAAATTATAGTTTTGACGTGGAAAAGAGGTTTTGGAAACATATATAGTTTGGATGTAAAAACAAGAGATTTTGGAAACCTAGGTTTGGGGCAAAGTTCGAAAATCATGTTTTTTGAAAGAAAATTAGGATTTTCTAATTGTGGGCTCTAAGGCTTGACTTGGGCTCTAAGAAAAGAGTTTTTGGAAAGCGCATTTTTGGAAATGAAGGTTTTCTAGAAGGGGAATCCTAGGGAGGAATTTTTGAAAGTGAATTTGAAGATAGAGTTTTTGGAAAAAGATTTTAAAGAGAAGGAGTTTTGGAAAGTGTATTTTTAGAAACGTAGATTTTAGAAGGAAAATCCTAGAGAGAAAATTTCTAGAGGAAAGATTTTTGAAAGAGAGTTTTTTAGAAAGGTTTTTGGAGAGAGTTTTTAGGAAGGTGAATCTGGGGAGTGTTTTTAGAAAGTAAATTTTGAGGAAAAGATTTTGGAGAGGAGTTGAAAAAGAGAGTTTTGAAAAATAGATTTTGGAAGGGAGTTTTTGAAAACAATTTGGAAGAGAAGAGTTTTAAGAAAGTATGTTGAAAAAGAGATTTTGAGGGAGAGATTTTTGAAGAGAGCGTTTTTTCGAAAGTATGAAAGCGTCTCACTTTCCTAAAGCGATTCTAACCATAAGAGGGCTAGAACCACTTTAAGAAAGTGGTTTTGGAAAACAATAAGATTTGAAAATATAGACCAAAAATGTCACTTTTAATGTAACACTTTCCTAAAGCAACCCTAGCCATGGAAAGGCTAGAATCACCCTAGAATTGTGGTTTTGAAAACAAGTTTTTGAAAAAGAGATTTTGATGCAATTTTGAAAACAAGTTTGAAAACGATGTGAAAAACAACTTTGAAAACGGTTTTTGGAAGATGCAAGACTATGATATGCACAATGCAATTTGGGGTCGTGAACATACAAGGTTAAGGCTTCACCACATAATTAAGGGGGCCGGACCCACGTGGTCTTTGGTTAGACTAGAAGAAAGCCCCCGACACGGTGAATCTTCAATAGCCCAATCGTACACATGGACCGGGAATCCCCTTGTTTCAAGCATGCAAAGAAAGGGGGGGAAAGAGATGGGGGATTAAAATAGAGAAAACCCAAGTGGGTTAGGAAAGAGAAGAGAGAGGAGGAAAGTGCGGAAATTTAATTAGGGAGCCTACCGTATGTCTTGTTTATTTTGCGCACCGTGCAGTCTTCGGTCTTCAGTCTTCGTCTTGATCTTCGTCTTCAATCTTCGAGAGTTATCTTCAAGCTTTAGATGACAGCTCTTCAAGTCTTTGAAGGAGGGTTGATGGCTAGTGTATGAGTGTATGGAGGTGTATAGGAATGTATAGGAGGCTAGGGTTTAGTGTAGGGTGGCTAGGGTTTGGAAAACCTAAGGAAACTAGGGTTTTTGGAGGTGCTCGAGCTCTATATATCAAAATATATGATTTTTAGGTTAAGTTTGCAGACCCTTTTCACGTTGAATGAGGCTCTGTATTTATAGAGGTTAGACAATACTGGCGCTTGTTGCAGTAGCGCCAGGCCAAATTTTACACTGGCGCCACTCCTGGCCATTTTTTGGCTTGGTGCCAATACTAGTGGCGCCAGCCAATTAGGAAAGGTTTAAGGTCGGTAAGCAACATATCTTTGACTAGATTTGGGCCCTTGTACTAGTGACTACCATGCAATCTTTAGCTTGGCTTCACTAGGAGTGACTCCGGAAAGTCCGGGAATGATTTAAAAGAACCGGGAATGACCCAGAAGGCCAGAAAGGAGTAGGAACACTTAAAAATAGTGTCCTGGAGGTATTTGACTTGAAAAGTGAGGATAAGATGTGTCAGAAAGGTTGACTGGGCCCTTAGGGGCAAAACAGTCAATCAGACCGGGAAGCTGCCGGGGCGAACTCGGACTATCCCAGAAGAAGACTTGGGATCTGAAAACATTATTTAGAATGTTCCCAGAGGTTGCCGGTTTGATTTCTAGAGCCGGCGTGGTGGGAAAAGGAGACCGGCCCACCAGGGGCAAAACGGTCATTTTGTACCAGGTTGGCCGGAACTGACTCGGAATGATCCGGAAAGGTAGAGGAAGGTTGAGAATACCATAAAAAGTAATCTCAAAAGGTTACTGGTTTGATACCCAGAGCCGGTGTGGTTCCCGGGGCGTTCGAATGCCCAGGGACAATACGGTTATTTAGCTTTAAGTGGGCCTTACGGGCCCGAGAAGCGACTGGTGGACTAAATTCAAGTTAAAAAGGCGGGCTTAGAGTCTAAATATGCATATGATGTGTGAAAGTGAGCTTGGTTAGCTTGGAGATTGCCGAGCGGGCAAAAATGGGGTGCTTACACGATCCTATTGAGTTTGATAGAATATCAACTTGTGATACTGCTAAAGAAATTTGGGATAGGTTAGAAATCACTCACGAGGGCACAAATTAGGTAAAAGAATCTAAAATCAATCTCCTTGTGCGTAACTATGAAATGTTTAAGATGAAGTCAGTGGAATCTATTACCGAAATATTTACTGGATTTAATAACGTTAAAAATGGATTTATTCTAATCTATTTTGAATGCAAGAAACTTGGGCATATCAAATCTGAATGTTCTCAACTCAAGAAGAGAAGAAAAAGAAGCAAGGAGGCGGCAGCCATGGCAGCAACTCTGAGTGGAAGTCAAGTGTCTAGCTTAGAGGATGAATTTGACACTGAAGAAATTGCTAACCTCTGCTTGATGGCTTAGGAAGAAGACGAAATGAGGTACTTACTTCAGACTTTACTCTAAATGAACTTTAAGATGCTTTTCATGATTTGATGGATGAATTCAAAAAATTAGGAGGCAAAAATTGTTTTGTAATGAAGATGCTTTCTATCTTAACCAAAGAAAACGAAGCCATAATTTTTGAAAATAAGTCTTTAAAATAGAAGATCAAAGACCTGGAAAATATGCTTGAAATATTCATGAAGGGAAAAGAAAATTTTGACTCAATTGTAGGAAATCACAAATACACCTTTGATAGAGGAGGAATTGGTTATAATCCTTATGTTAAAAAGAAGTCACACAAAAATATTTTTGTGCAACCAAATGCTTCTGAAAACAGATGTTTTTACTGTCGAAAGTTTGGACACTATGTTAGTCAGTATTGGTTAAGGAGAACTTCTAAGAATGACAATAAGATGAGGTGGAAACCAAAGATGATTGCTAGCACTAACCCTGCAGTACCCAACATGAAGTGGATACCAAAAATTAGAACTTAAATTATGCTTTACGCAGGTTTGTTTAAAGTCCCAACTAAAGAAAGAAATGTGGTATTTGGATAATGATTGTTCAAGGCACATAATAGGGGGTGAAAGCCATTTCTCTTTCCTTTCTCCCAAAGACGGAGGAATGGTGATTTTTGATGACAACAGCGAGAGTAAGATCATTGGAATTTGTAGCATTAGTAAGAACTTTTCAACTGTAATTGAAAATGTCCTTCTAGTTAAAGGTCTTAAACACAACTTACTGAGCATCAATTAGCTGTGTGATAAAGGTTTCAAGGTAGTTTTCGAACTTCAAAATGTTCTGTGGTTAAGACTTTTGATGGCTTTATTACTCTGACTAGGATAAGACAAGGGAACATATAACATATATGTTTTTAACTTGAATGATTTGTCTACGTCTAATTTAAAATGCCTATTTGCTGTAAATAAATCTAATACTTGGTTATGGCATAGAAGGTTACAACACACCAACATGAGCATAATTTCTAAAGCTATAAAACATGACATGGTTGTTGGTTTGCCTAAGATCAAGTTTGAAAAAGATAAAATGTGTGATGCATGCCAAAAGGGTAAATAGATTAGAGAATCTTTTAAATCAAAAACAAAGATTTCAACCACAAGACCTCTTCAATTGCTACATATGGACTTGTTTGGACCAACCAGTACACTTAGCTTTGGAGGGAAATAATATACTTTTGTGATTGTGGATGATTATTCTAGATATTCTTGGACTTACTTTCTTGCTCACAAAGATGAAACTATATCTATGTTTGTCAAATTTTGCAAAAGGGTCCAAAATGAAAAGGGTTTTGCCATATCTGCTATTAGTACAGATCATGGAGGAGAATTTGATTGCTCCTCATTCAAAATCTTCAGTGATGAAAATGGTATTGAACTCAACTTCTCAGCCCATAGAACTCCACATCAAAATAGTGTAGTTGAAAGGAAAAATAGGAGTTTAGAAGAAATGGCTAGAACTATGCTATGTGAAAATGCTTTACCTAAATACATTTGGGTCGAGGCAGTAAATACTGCTTGCTATGTTCTAAATAGAATCCTTGTTAGAAGTCATCTGAAAAAGACTCCATATAAGCTTCAGAAAGGAAGAAAGCCAAATATCTCATATTTTCATGTTTTCGGTTGTAAATGTTTTGTTCTAAATAATAGTAAGGAAAATCTATAAACATTTGATGCTAAGTTTGATAAAGGTGTTTTTCTTGGTTATTTTATGCATAATAAAGATTTTAGAGTGTTCAACAAAAGAACCTTGGTAGTTGAAGAGTCTATTCATGTTACATTTGATGAAACTAACATTCTTGCAAGTAGAAATGATGAAGTAGATATATCAGTCCCAAGTGCTTTAATATCAATGAAGTGTCAGCACCTGAAGCAACACTACCAAGAAAAATCATAGAAGCAGATATTGAAGAAAAAGAACCAAGTCCAACCATATCTCATCAGCAAATAGAGGTAAATGAGCGGTTGCCAAAAGGAATAGAAATTTGTGCAAAATCATCCTCAAGATCAAATACTTGGTGATCCATTGAAAGGAGAAAGAGCAAGAGCTTCCATCAAAATCTGTGTGCACACTTTGCCTTCTTATCACAAGTGGAACGAAAGACCTTTCAGAAGCTGAAAGAGATGAATGCTGGATTAATCCTATGCAAGAAGAGCTAAATTAGTTCGAAAGAAGCAAAGTGTGGAACCTTGTGCCCAGACTTGAAGAATATCCAATCATAGGTACCAAATGGGTTTTCAGAAATAAAATAGATGAAGCTGGTACTGTCATCAGAAATAAAGTAAGGTTAGTTGCTCAAGGGTACTGTCAAGAGGAAGGTATTGACTATGATGAAACCTTTGCACCTATTGCTAGATTATAAGCAATTAGAATGTTACTTGCATTTGCATGCTTTAAAACTTCAAGCTTTATCAAATGGATGTCAAAAGTCTTGCTCTAAATGGAATTATAAGGGAAGAAGTTTATGTTGAGCAACCACTAGGTTTTGAGCATGATAAATTTCCTGATCATATTTTCAAATTGTGCAAAGCTTTGTAGGTTTAAAACAAGCATCTAGAGCATGGTATGAGAGACTAAGCAGATTTTCGCTAGAAAATGGTTTTTCAAGAGGCAATGGTGATACCACTCTATTTATCAAACACAAAAATTTTGATATGCTTATTGTGCGAATATATGTAGATGATATCATCTTTGGATCCACTAATGAAAATTTATGCAAGGATTTTGCTAAGAAAATGCAGGGGGAATTTGAAATGAGTATGATGGGAGAACTAACTTTCTTTCTTGGACTTCAAATTAAGCAATCCAAATATGGAATATTCATAAATCAGTCCAAGTACATCTAGGATCTAAAACCGATTAGAACACCTATGAATGTATCAACCAAAATGGAGACTGATGATGTAGGTAACTCTATTGATCCAAAACTGTTTAAAAGTATGATAGGATCTCTGCTATACTAAACTACAAGTAGACCTGATATCATGTTTAGTGTGTATATGTGTGCTAGATTTCAAGCTAATCCTAAAGAGTCACACCTTATTGCTATAAAAAGAATTTTTAGATACATAAAACAGACTTACAATCTTGGTAGTTGGTACCCAAGTGGTACAACATTCGAACTTGTTGTATATACTAATGCTGATTATGCTAGAAGCAGAACTGATCAAAAAAGCACTAGTGGTGCATGTCAATTTCTTGGAAACATGATTGTGCCTTGGTCTAACAAGAAACAAAATTCAGTGGCCATCCCAACTGTAGAGGCTGAGTACATAGCTGTTGGCAGCTGCTATGCATAAGTGTTGTGGATTAAACATCAACTTAAAGATTATGGACTCACCTTTGACCATATATTCGTATCACGTGTGACAACACTAGTGCAATAAACCTGACCAAGAATCCTATTCAACACTCTAGAACCAAACACATTGAGATTAGGCACTATTTCATTAGAGACCATACACAAAAAGGTGATGTCAATCTAAAGTTTGTCCGCACTAACCATTAGTTGGCTGATATTTTTACCAAACCTCTAAGCGAAGATAGATTTTGCATGATTCGAAGAGAATTTGGTATGTGTGATCCCTTTTGATAAGTGTTATTTATTAAGATGTGTTTCTACTTATTTTTAATTCCTTAAATCATCTTACTTTAAGTAATGTCAAACATCGAAAATACTAATAATGATAACTAAACTTGGTGTTTGAGAATACATGAGTGTTGCCAATATTTACTAGTGCTAGCAATAGCTAACTCTGTGTTGAAAATTCTACATTATCATTACACATTGGCAGCACCTGTCAAAAGTGCCAACACTACTTCATATTTATGTTTGTCTTATCTTAGCATATCAAAACATAAAGCCCTAGAATGTCGATCCATTCCGATATTTCAATCTTCCAAATTTGAAAATAATCATTCCCTCTATTTCTCAAATCCTCAAAATCACCATCCCATACATTGATTCAAACCTCAATCCAACCGAAATCTCTCAAGAAACATTTGTAGAAATAGAAATCGAAGGAATGGTAGTAGTTCCTCAAAATCTGAGTATTGAACAAGCAATAACTGATCCTTTTGCCATTGATCGAGGGAAGAAAAGGAAAACCAAAAATGAAAAGGGGGAATCAAGCGCAATGGGAGAGAAATCGAATAAAGGAGGAAAGGATGACAAGGGAAAGGGTGTGGCAGAAGTTGAACCAGACTCTGATGTTCCGGAAAATGAGCCCTATTTCAATCAGGTATAAAACTTCCTTCTATATCCGAAAAGTTATCAAAGGTAAACTTGTAGACTTTAATTTCTTTGAAGAGTTGGGAATCAGTTTTAGAGAAAAGTTTTCTTATTTGGGTTGGTTAGAAATGGCAAATCTAAAAGAAAAATTGTATCCTAAATTGGTGAGACATTTTTATGCCAATCTTCAGCCATCCATGAAGAACCCCAATAGATTGGCCAGCTTTGTAAAGGGTAAAGAGATCAAAATCAGTGAAAAAATTCTGGAGAAAATTTTTGGATTACTTAGGGCAGGTATTGAGAATCAACCTGAGAATCTAAGGGAAATATTTACTGTGATTTTGGGTAAAATGATACAAAGCAAGAACAAGAGGATAATAACCTCTGATAAGCTTTCTTTGGAGCTCAAATTAGTCTATCACTTTCTTAATCACTGCCGAGCTCCAAGGATTGACATATTTGATTATGTTTCTGAAATATAGTTGCTTCTACTATGGTGTTGTGCTAGTAAGGATAAGAAGCTTCTCATGACCACCATCCTCATAGACAAAATGATGGCATCTTCAACTCACAAAACTACTAGCCTACCGTATGGTATGGCGCTTACCAAAATCTTCAAATATTTTGGAGTTAAGCTCTTTGGAGAAAAAGGAGAAGCAGTCGAAGAAAGACAAGATGAGATTAATAAGTTTACCTTAAAGAGTATGAGATATGAGAAAAATACGCAGAAACAAACTAATGGGTTGGGAAAAAGGATGGCCAATCCAATGCTGCCTCATCCTCACAGGTAGAACTAGAGGAACCTGAGGACTTTGACCTTGAAACCTGGTTGAGTTGCTAGATCAGTTTGATTATAAAATTGGTCACTATTTGACTATGGTTGAGAACCTGGGGACAAAAGTGGACCAACTCTCTAAAGAAGTAAAAACCATCAAGTTGGAGATAAAGGAAGCTATTCTAAAAGCCACGGAGGAAGGAAATCCCTCTGCCTCTGATAAGGCACACCTTAATCTATAAAAAAAGATTTTGACGGGGAGGCTTCTAAAGAAGGGGACTCTGAATAAGAAGATTCTGAGAAAATATATTCTGAAGAGGAATAATCTATAGAAAAATAACTCAGTGACGAAGAATTAGAAAAAGGGAAAGGACAGGAAGTTATAAAACCAGAAATGGAGAAAGAATATGAAGAATTAGTTGTTGAGCAGCCTATAGAGAGTGAGATAGACAAGCAAGTGCTAACACCTGAGATTTCTAAAGCCACAGATAAAGGGAAAGCACCTACTGCAAGTGCTAACCCATCTGAACCTCATCCCTCTTTTTCTCCTCCTTCCAAACCTAGGTACAAGCATCGAGCCCAAAAGAAAATAGCTTACTTTCCTATCACCAAAGCTTATGGCCTTAGAGACCAACCTGGAAAGGGTGGCTCTTACACCCCTGATGATCCTGTTAGTGTGTGACTCTGCATTGCATTTCAGTTTTTATGTTTATTATCTAAAACTTTTAGTTGTTTTTCTTTTGTTTTATCTATGTTGTGTTTTGGATATTGCTGGTAATGAACCAGCTTGTAAGACAGTTTACTTATGGTTCAATGCAAATATCTATATTTTTGTCGATTTTGCTTGAGTAATTACTAATGGGTTGTTTGATAATTAGTTATTTACTGCTTGATTCATTGTTGAATGGTTGCTCGCTAAATGATTACTCACAAACTGCCTATTTGATGCTTGGTTGCTAGCTACACTTTCAATACTGTCAATTCTATTTTTTCATTTTTGTTGTTGTACCTGTCAAAATTCTTTCCTATATTCTTTTTGCTTCCTTGACAAAAAGGGGGAGAACTAACTTATAGAATGGTTCATTGCTGAATAAGGAAAAATTAGAACTCTTTTATTAAGGGGGAGGATCTTATATTAAGTGGGAGGATAATGTTTCTCATTTATCATGATTTTTCATATTCAAATAGTGTTTTGTCATCATCAAAAAGGGGGAGATTGTTGACCTAAGAGTTAATCTCCATAGTTAATAGATAATTTTGATGATAACAAAATCTATTCATTATGAACTAATGTGTTTAACTTGAGTGTGCAACTTAGTATGATAAAACCTGTTCAGATTTACGTGCAATCATGAACTGTGGAGTGCCATAGAAGATCTTGTCAGCACCTCAGAAGAGTGTAGACACTATTAATGGCATATGTGAAGTCTGTGACAAAAATAATACCTGCAACACCTCAGTTAAGGTGATGACACCAGAGAAGAAGGATTTTGGCTTGGATATGTATGTGATCAATAACATCCATGGCCAGTGAAGACCCTTGATCCTTATATTCATATCAATTCATTAAAAGCATCATGAATCTTGAAAAAGCTATCCTTAAAGCATTGTAGAGAAAGCTCGTAAAAGGAGTATATCAAAGATTGCCGACAAAATAGAAGATTGGTAACACCTGATAGTCTAACTAAGTGAAAGTCTTCACCAACACAGGTAGTTTACTAACTTCAAAACTAGTTGATGAACAAACAGCTACCAAAGGATAAAGATACTTTAGAAGTTCAAAAAAGTCTCAAGAAGGGTAGTAGAGCTAAGACATAGTCACACCATTAAAGACTAATTAACAAAAAGAATAAAATATGGTCTAAGGATAGCAATAGCAACAACATCAAAAAACCTGATTGCTGACACTAACTAAGATTGCTGACAATCTTATGGAAGAACAAATAGAAAATAAGTAGAAAGATGGAGTGACAGCACAAGTGAAAGATTGTTGACACCCTTGTTCAGGGGCAATGTCAAAGGAAGTGACAAGCCAAGATTGGTGATACCAGAGAAACAGATTGCTGACACTAATCAAGATTGCTGACAATCTCGGTCAAGAACCACAATGACAAAATTGAGGAACCTCGATTGGCAGCACTAGATGAAGATTGCTGACAATCCTAATAGGCGACGGAAATTCGCTCCAACGGTTAGATTTTTGAATTTGTCTTAGTTGCTCGCACAATTAATGCTCCTTCAACAGCTCTAATAGCTATTTCTTCTAAGTGATTATAAATATATGAGTTCAAACTCATTTACAAGCAAGAGACAAGGATCTTGATATGCAAAAATTCAAAAGCCCTGAATCTTTTTCATTACTCTACAACTGCTACTAATTGAGAAAAGCCACTGAGCTGTAACATTTATTGTCTTCACTTCTAAGAGTGATAGTCGTTACATTGCTATAAGCACCCCATTTTTGACCGCTCGGTAGTCTACAGTCCGTCTAGAATTGTATTCAAGACGGTAGGTCCCCTTTTTCAAGTCCAATTCCAATTCCAATCCCTCTCTCGTGAAAGTTGAGTCCTCGAGACAGTAAGTCTATCATTTTTGGCACGTTTTTCGAAGAAAGTCTCTTCAGAATGGTAAGTCCCTTCAAACCTATCGACTGGGACGAGACCCCAAGTCCCTTAGATGGTAGAACGGTCCACCTTTGGCACCTACTAGCCCGCCAATGCAAAAATGTCCATTTCGGCATGCCTTTCGAGAGAGTTAATTTCTCAGGCACTAAGTCCCTTTAGCAGCTTCCCGAGATCAGGCAGTCTTAAGAATGATCACGAACCATCAAAGTAGCGGAAGGACTTGCAAACATCACAACCGTTAGAGTAGCGAAAATACTCGCAAATAGGTCGATATAAGGAATTGCCAACAAGCCCCTGTATCATGGGACCGTCGTCAGAGTAGCTGAAACACTCAAAACCCAGGTCAACACCGGTGCCTGCTAGTCCACTTCGGTGAAAAATGACCAAACTGCCCTTAGGGCAATTTTCGGCACATTTCTTGAAAAAGTACCTACGTCCTCAGAACGATAAGTCCACCTTTCCAAAATTTTCTTCAAAGCAATCTGGCATGATTAGGTCCCTTCTAGTCAGTTTTGGGCCAATTCTGAGACTTTTCAATCAAAATGACCATTTTGCTCCTAGGCATCCGAGCGCCCCGGGAACCACACCAGCTCTGGGTATCAAACCGGTAACCTCCCGAGAATGCTTTTTATAGTATTTTCGACCTTCCTTTATGTTTTCGGATCATCTCAAGTCAATTCCAGCAAACTCGATGCGAAATGACCGTTTTACCCCTAGTGGGCCGGTTGCCTTTTCTGACCACACCGACTCTGGGTATCAAACCGGTAACCTTTGGGAACATTCTAAATAATGTTCCCAAATCTCGAGTCTTCTTTTGGGACATTCCGATTCCGTCCTGGCAACTTTTCAGTTTGGTTGACCGTTTTGCCCCTAATAGCCCGGTCGACCTTTCTGACAATTCTTGTCATCCTTTTTCAGGTCAAATACCTTTAGGACCCTGTTCTAAGGGTTCCTGTCCCTTTCCAGCTTTCCGAGCTATTCCCGGTCCCTTAAATGCTTCATGGACCTTTCGAAGTCACTTCTAGTAAAGCCAGGCTAAAAATTGCATGGTAGTCACTAGTACAGGTGCCCAAATCTTCTCAAGATACGTTGCTTGCCGATCTTAAAACTTTCCTAACTGGCTGGCGCCACTCCTTATGGCGCTAGAAGGCTTTTTGGCCTGGTGCCATTGCAACAAGCGCCAGGTCATTCTTCTCTTTATCAATACAGAGCCTCCTCCAGCGTGAAAGAGGACCGCAAACTCAGTCTGAAAATCCTACTTTCCGATATATAGAGCTCGTAGCCTCCCTAAATCCTAGCTTCTTTAGGTTTTCCAAACCCTAGCCTCCTATACACTCATATACACTCTCATACACTCATACACACTCTCATATACTCAAACGCTAGCCTCAAACCCTCCATTGAAGACTTGGATTGCTGCAACTACGAAGCTTTGAAGATCAAGACAAGCCTTTAAAGATTGAAGCGAAGAACGAAGCAAAGCAACAAAACAAAGCGCGCAAAGCAAAGCAAAATAAATAAGACATAAGGTAGGCTTCCTATTTACGTTCACGCATCTGCCCCCCTCTCTTCTCTCTCCAAACCCACTTGGGTTTTCTTCTGTTTTAATCCCCCATCTTCTTCTCCCCTTTCTTGTATGCTTAAAACAAGGGATTTCCCGGTCCATGTGTAGGATTAGGCTATTGGAGGGTCATTGTGTCAAGGGATTTCTTTTAGTTTAACCGGAGACCATGTGGGTTCGACCCCCTTGATTATGTGGTGAAACCTTTAACCTTGTATGTTCACGACCCCAACTTGCATTGTGCATATCATGATCTTGCATTCTTCCATAATTCATTTTCAAACTTGTTTTCAAAAGCTTGCATCAAAACTGTTTCAAAACTTGCATCAAAATCTTCTTTTTCAAATCTTGTTTTCAAAATCACAATCTTAAGATGATTCTAGCCTTTCCATGGCTATGGTTGCTTTAGGAAAGTGTTATATTTAAATTGACCAATATGGTCCATATTTTCAAATCATGGTTGTTTTCAAAACCACTATCCTAAAGTGGTTCTAGCCTTCTTATGGTTAGAATCGTTTTAGGAAAAAGTGAGATATTTTATATACTTTCAAAAAACTATCTCCAATCTTTTTTCCAAAATTGTTTCAAAAACTCCCTCCAAAAATCTATTTTTCAAAAAATCATTTTCAAAATCATTTCCAAAACACTCTTCTCAAAATTCACTTTCTAAAAATGCCCCCTAAATCTCTTTCCTAAAAACTCTTTCCTAAAAGCTTCTTCCAAAGTCTTCTTTCTAAAACTCCTCTCAAGTTCACATTTTAAAAACTCCTCTCTAGGATTTCCTTCCAAAACTCTCCTTTTCTAAAAACTCACTTTCCAAAAATCTCTTTTCTTAGAGCCCAAGTCAAACCCTAGAATCCACGATTAGGAAATCCTAATTTTCCTTCCCAAAAACATGATTTCCAATCCCTTATTTTGGCCTTAAAACCTAGGTTTCTAAAACCTCTTGTTTTCTACATCAAAATTATATATATGTCCAAAACCTATTTTCTATGTCAAAACTATAATCTTCCAAATCTAGGGTTTCTAAAACTTTCCTTTCCAAATTCATGTCAAATCCAATCTTCCCTTTAGGAAACCAAATCCAATCTCCCCTTTAGGAAACCAAATCCAACCTCCCGTTTAGGAAACTAGATCCTATCCTCTGTTTTTGGAAACAAAATCAAATCACCTCTTTAAAAACAAAATCTAATCCCTTGTTTTAAGAAATAGGAATCTCAGTCCTTCCTAGTCTAAACCTTTCATAATTCACTCTTTCCTAATCTCATACCTTCCTAAACCATAGGTCTCCAAAACTTAAACTTTCAAATCTTTCCTTAAACTTTAAGCTTCCAAATTTTTCCTAATTCCATACCTTTCCAAATTTCGACTTTCCAAATCTAAGTTTTTTAAATCTTTCTTAAACTCAAACTTTTCCTAACCTCAAGAATTTCTAAAACTCAAACTTTGAATTTTCCAAAATTCTAAACTTTCCAAAACTTCAAATCTTTCCAAATCTAAAACTTTTCTAAACTCAAAACTTTTTTACTTTAAAAACTTCTCTATTTCAAAACATTCCAAATTTCAAACTTTCCAATTTCAATACTTTCTTAAAACGAAACCTTTCCTAATTTAAAACTTTCCTATTTCAAAACCTTTCATATCTTAAACTTTCTTAATTCGAAATCTTTCCTAAATTGAAACATTCCCAAATTGAAACTTTCCTAATTCGAGACTTTCCTAAAATGAAACTTTCCTAAAATGACACTTTCCTATTTTGAAACTTTCCTAATTCGAATATTTCCTAAATTTCAATCCTTCCCTAATCTTCCAAGTTCAACACTCGAGTCAAATCTTTCCCAAGTCTCAAGTCTTTCTTAAGTCTAGGTTTCCTAAAACCAAGCTTTCCGAAATCAAATCTTTTCAAATCTTCCAATCAAAGTTCAATCTCTCAATCTTCCAATCCAAATTTTAATTCAATTTCTTTTTCCATATCAAATCTTCTATTTTCTATCGGACTCTTGTCCGAACTACGACTGACCTGATTCCTCCAAAAGGATACGTAGGCAACCCTCATGGGTGTGGTCACAACCTTTTTCAAGCTTCTATTTCCATAACTATTTTCAAATCTCCAATTCCATAATCTATTTCAAACTTCCAATTCCAAAAATCTATTTTCAAATTTTTGTTTCCAATTTCTAAAACTTTCCAACTTCAAGTTTGTCTTTTCAAATCTCTTTTAAATCAAATCAATTTCTTTTCCAAGTCTATTTCCAAATCTATTTTTAAACTCTCTTTCCTTGCACTTGTATATCATGCATCATGTCTTTTTAAACATTCTTTTTCTCAAGTGGATTGGATAGGATATTTGTCAGCTGAAGACTCTAATAGGTGAATTTAGGAAAAATAGACATGTAGGTACCGCAAGGGCAGGGCTTAGTGCGTCTTTTTTTTTCACTGTTTTCGAAAGACCAAAATGGAGTTTATTTTAAAAAATGGCTTAGTTATTTTTTCAAGGTTGCCAAACAACTTATGTTCTTAAAAACCCTCTCTTGAGGAGATATTTTCAAAATCATTTTCAAACACCCTAAGTGTGATCCTCGGATTGAGCTTAGTTTTTAGGTGACCTAACTCACCTTAATCAAGTTAGGTGGCGACTCCAAATATTTTCCAAAATCCCTTTATTCAAGTCTATTTTCAATTCAAACTTAGTCGCACACATTCTTCTAGGAGGATGAGTTCTAACGAGAGAGTACAGTATTTTTCCCGCTTGTGTGTGTATTCCTTGAGTGCAAAAATCTAGGCACGACAATTGCAACCTCAATACTCCTAAAAAAGTTGTTGTAAACCTCTAAGAGCTTGAGTGTAGCTTGGGTAACATACTTATAAAATCGACAACTCGGACTGAAGCTTCTTGGTAGAAAGGATTTTTTGTGTAAATCCTTGAATGTAATAGTGAGTTGGGCACTTGGAGAAAAACCAACAGCTATGTGAGGAAGAGATTACATAGTGGAATACCTTCAAGGGGATCGAGAAATAAAGGACATAGGCAAGGATTGGGCCGAACCTTTGTAAATCTCTTGTTCTCTACTTACTATTGAATGTGTGTGCCGAATGTGTATGTATTAACTGCTGCATATCTGTGTATGTTATCTCTGCTTGCCAACAATCTTTAGTTGCATCTGCATTACCTGTCTTGCTACTATCATCTAAGCGAGAATTTATTTTTGATTACATTGAGGTTTTACATTAATTTTTATAGAACCCAATTCACCCCCCTCTTGGGATATTGCTTGAGCTAACAGATTGCACGGTCAACAAGTCCAGCCACTCCCCCTCTCGTGCAGCCACACCCCCCAAGTTCTCGTCACATCAGATGCCACAGTCATTCGGTTCTACTAGGTCACACTCATCGCATGTGACTCTGATGATGCCAGCGTACACATAGCATAGTGAGTCACGAGATGCACCTTTTTCATCAAGTGTGACTAGTTGCGCGGTGAGACCATATCGCACCAACCCCTACCACATTACCTCTCCTATTGCGTATGACCAAGGATCTAGGTACTCGACACCAGGCGATGACAAGGACTTTGACGCATATGTTGACCCATTATTAGCATCAGGGTAGTATATAAAGACGCCTTTCATGCATACAGAGGGGCACGTTTCACCTCCCATGTTGTCCCAGTATGCACCTCCATATCCACCATCATACCCAGATGGGCTATCTAAGGAGGCTTCACAGATCATGCAGGCGGAGCCACAGCCAAAGCCATAGAGACTACGTTAGATCAAACGTGTCTACAAGAGCCGTAGGCCGAGGAGAGGTAGGAGGCCACCCCGATGTTGTATGGGAGGTCATGTATAGTAGTACTTAGTTTTTTGTTTGTTTTTTTGTACACTGCAATGTTGGTTGTGGAAACTTGTTTTGAAGTAATTTTATATTATGGTTTTTTGTAAAAAAAAATATTGTTGCAAAATAAATAAAGTATAGTTCATATGCTATGTCAACCTTTATTATTAGTTATCATGTCAATAATAAAGCCTGGCTTGTCCTTGAGTTTTCACGTGAAGCTTGCACAAAAGGCTTATCCTACAACCCAAAAAATTCACACAAACTCTTTACTCATGCATTGTACCGTATTGCCTATATATACATCACGTAATTACGTGAAGAACTGCTAAATCATACTTCCAAATATGCTGAATCAAAAAGGATTATTCAGGGCATCATCCAATCGTTCGGTTCCAAATGGCGACATAGATGAAAACCAATCCTCAGCTATCCATATGGTGCATACATATACGAATCAAATGGTATGAGCGAAAGCGTTGCTTTCTTAACAAACCTATCCTAATGCACAATACGATGGGTTCAGTTAGTCACATCTTCATTGGCAATACATCCTTACATCCACCCCTCAGAGTGACCAATGACCAATGGATAAGGTTGCCGTGGGAGGCCTTGTTTGATAAACGGTACGAACAAGAGATGTATTGCCGATGGCATGGCCTGCGTGTCCCAAAGGCCCGTTCAACTAAGTTGTTCGGCAAGTCATCTTATAGCAAGGTCATGAAAGGGCTTAAACGTGAGATCGATCAAATGCAATGAAGGTTCAAAAGATATCATTTACATATCATACAAAGAAAGAATGTGTTAATCCAACGCAACGATTAATAGAAATTATTGAAGATTCGTTGCTAGTTTCTAACACGGAACTTTCAGACTTCTCAGAAGAAGGTCATGATGACTTTGTTAACTATCTATCTAGTAGCTTTAGCATTGCTGACAAACCATTATATTGTTATGAACATGGTCCTTAAAGCTTGATCTGGTTTTTAGTTTAGTATGATGTAAAATAAGTTATTATGTTTTCATGTAATATATGTGTGAGTTTGGTTTGGGTCATATTTGTTATTTTTTATTTCATATCATCTATATTCATATTATTCAACTCGGCCGTTAGGGTCCCAAAATAGGGAGGAAGGGTCTGAGGAGTGCGAACCTTAACGAGAGACACCAGTGTGACACGAGTGACGTGTGGGATTGACAGCACGTCAATCGGTTTCCTGGTTTGGAAGTTTTAGAAATTTGACACTTAGGTTTTTGAAGGTAGGCCAACTTAGCCGTTAGGGTCCCGAAATGGGGAGGAAGGGTCTAGGGAGTGCGAAACTTTATGGGAGGCACCGGTGTGATAGGAGTGACGTCTGGGAGTTGACAGCACGTCAATCGGCTTCCCGATTTGGAAGTTATACAAAGTTTTAGAATTTCAAAACTTAAGTTTTTGGAGTTAGGCCAACTTGGCCATTGCGGTACCAAAATGGGGAGGAAGGGCCCAACGAGTGCAAAACTTAACGGGAGGCATCGGTGTAACATGAGTGACATGTGGGAGTTGATGGCACATCAATCGGTTTCTAAGTTTGAAAGTTATGCAAAGTTTTAGAATTTTGAAACTTAGGTTTTGGGAGGTAGGCTAACTCGGCCGTTGGGGTTCCAAAATGGGGAGGAAGGGTTCGGGGAGTGCAAAATTAGATGAGAGGCACCGGTGTGACACGAGTGACGTGTGAGAGTTGATGGCACATCAATTGGTTTCTCGGTTTGGAAGTTATATAAACTTTTAGAATTTCGAAACAAAGGTTTTCGAACCTAGGCTAACTCGGCCTTTGCGGTACCAAAATGCAGAGGAAGGGTTTGGGGAGTGTAAAACTTGACGGGAGACATTGTTGTGACACGAGTGACATGTGGGATTTGATGGCACGTCAATCGGTTTCCCAATTTAGAAGTTATGCAATGTTTTAGAATTTCGAAACTTAGGTTGTTGCAGGTGGGCCAACTCGACTGTTGGGGTACAAATATCGGGAGGAAGGGTCCGAGGAGTATGAAACTCAACGAGAGGCATCGGTGTGACATGAGTGACGTGTGGGAGTTGACGGCACATCAATCGGTTTCCCAGTTTGAAAGTTGTGCAAAGTTTTAGAATTTCGACACTTAGGTTTTTAGAGGCAGGCCAACTTGGCCGTTGGAGTCCCAAAATTGGGAAGAAGGGTTTGGGGAGTGTAAAACTAGATGGGAAGCACCGGTGTGGCACGAGTGACGTGTGGGAGTTGACGACACGTCAATCAGTTTCGCAGTTTAAAAGTTATGCAAAGTTTTAGAATTTTGACAGTTAAGTTTTTGGAGGTAGGCCAACTCGGTCGTTGGGGTCCCAAAATGGGTAGAAAGGGTCTGAGGAGTACAAAACTTTATGGAGGCACTAGTGTGACACGAGTGACGTGTGGGAGTTAACAACTCGTCGATCGGTTTCCCGGTTTGGAAGTTATGCAAATTAAGTTCAACATCTTTACACAGATAGGGGGGCTGATTTCCCTATATAATCCCCATTTCAAATGGCATTTTTTCCCATGAAAAAATGCCATTTGAAATAGCATTTTTTTTAAACGCTATTTCAAATGGGATTTTTAGGTGGTGTATATACACTACGTATTCTATACAGTTCGTATTTTCGTTTATTTTTTTCCTTATCTTCGAAGAAATATAACGTAAAAATGTCATTTGAAAAGACATTTTTATTATGCTAAGTTAAGTTGAATCAGCACTCAGGTTGGGAATAAAGGGCAAAAGCTGCCTACGTCACTAAAATTAGCCTTAGTTTCACTCAAGTACATAAAGCAATGCCCAATACAGTCTGGAAAATTTCTAGTACATCTCAAAATTAGCATGTATTCTTGTGCATAGTGGTAAATTGCAAGATGAAGCAAAAAATTAAAATTAACTATTCACTGTACCATTATTTACACTATATGTACCGATCAGTTCTAGCAGGTTCAAAATGATTTTAATAACTATGGTCAGACATGAGATTACTAGTCCAATTCCACATCCTTATCTTGCAAAACAAAAATGATATAGTTCATTAACCAAGTCGGCAATCATAGGATCATCATCAAGCATGAGAGAGAGAGAGAGAGAGAGAGAGAGAGAGAGAGAGAATACTAGATTTATATGAACATGAATAACACGTAATCTTTTACTTCATAAAAGTCAGGATTTATTAACGTTTTAGTTAATAAAAGTTGGCAATCATAATAACCATCAAGAAATATGCGATGCTATGTTAATAGTGTTTTTAGCAGACTGTTAAGCTTGGCTAGTTGAAATAATTTCATTCTAAAGTGATTTTAATATCACGTATCCTCCGTTGTACACATGTTTTGATTGTATCCTTTCTTGTGCACTAGCACAAACCTATTCTGCATTGTTTGATTGTCTCTATCACATATCCTTCCTGGTGAACTAGCACAAAGGTTTGACAATCCAAAAGCTTTCCTTGTTCTACAACCAATATATTTTGGCAGGTCCAACAATACTAAGAGAAGCTCAAGAGGAAGGGAAAAAATATATGTTTATGGTGTATTGGTGTGGTGGCTGGTCATCTAGGTTATCAAACAAAAACGACTGAATACTGATTTCATCTAAGGGTGTTTACAAGTTGGGTTGGGGAGTCACCCGCCGCCCGACCCGACCAGAATGGGTTAAAGAAATTTGAAACCGTATTCGACTCATAGGATGATTGGGTTGGGTCAGTTGGATGAAAAAATTAAAGTTTTAGTGTAAAAATGCCAGGTTAGATTAGAGTAATAAAGGGCCCACACCCAAACAAAATATAGCCGGGTTAGTCAAAATTCAGCCGTCATTCACCCAAAACTAATGGATGGAACCGCAAAGTCGAGTCAGGCAATTTTTTGAACAGCCCTAATTTCATCCATTGCATTGCTAGTTATTTCATTTTCTAGTTAGCCAAAAGATTCTTGCCTTGGAACCCAATCAATCGGGCCAAAAAAATTTTCCCTAAAAAGTACCACATGGACATGGACATGAGTCGTGATAATGCTACCTACCAAGTTCGATTGCACTCCAAGTCTGTTTTAGGATTTAATACTATAAAATCTCAAAACATTTCACTCAAGGGTAAAATGTCCTACGTCCTACGTGTTGGGATTTTGCTTCCTCAAAATCATGAAAGGAGATATGTAATAAAACCAAATATGCATAGAGTGAAAAAATTGCTCGAACTCATAGACCGGGTGTTCGGTTGAGTGCAACTCATTATTTTGATAAGATTTGCTGCAATATTTCAGATAGTAGTCCATTTGAAAAGGTGAAGATTTATACAATTTTGCATATGATCTTGCTTAGAAGACTGTGAATATAATTAATAGTATTAAATCGACATATAATTTTTTAAATATAACACATTTTTTGAATATGAATGTAGTGCATGCTCATCTACTTAAAAAATTGGATTTGCATAAATTTATATTTTATATATCATATATAAGAATATTCTAAGCAAAGAAAATGAAAAATACAAGATAATACTAATTAAAAGTAAAACCTATGAATTTTATAGATTAAACATTATATTAGGTATAAAGTCTTATGGTTTTATATTACAATTGGATCCAAAATTATTCTTTTTCAAATTTGCATCGTATTTCATATCTCTAAATAATACACACATCTCCAAGTGAAAGACATGCGTGTCTCCCAAGTGTCTAAAACATGTTTGATTTAAAACAAAAAATAAAAAAATAATGGCACATCTTTTTAAAATGTTGTAATTGACAAAATATGACACAGGCACAGTATCTTTTTGAAAGTGTCTGTACTACTTAGGTTTTTCCTAAACTGGATCAATGTTTGAATTAATATAAAGATTTTGGAAAGGAAGGACATGTTCTATCATTTAATTTGCAAAAATGCAAAATGCAAAGAAGCAAATGAGGGAGCACGAGATTGCGCACCCTTTGTTTATCCTGAAATATGATTGCACCATAAATGTAGTCATAATCTCCTCATTAGCCTTTTGTTAGGGTTAGAATAGTTATATATGAGTTGAGTTAATAGGTTTTTTGTTCTAACACACTTTTGGTGAACTTTTGTAGGTTTTTAAGGTAAAAGGGGGTAGAAGTGTAATTTTAAAAAGTAAAGATCGTCAGGACGACACCTTTGTGCATTAGGACGCTTAGAGAAGAAGAAAAGCTCACATTGGCCTGGCGGGCGGACAATGGTTTGTAATGTTTAGAGATCAAAGAGGGTGCTGAATTCCACCTTGGCTTAGTGTCCAGACGACAGTGGAGCACTGTCCTTGTAACTATAAAGAAAAAACTTAATTAGAACTTAAGGGTTACAAATTTTGATGAGAGAATACAGTTTTAAGAGCATATTTGGGGTTTTTGCAAGTTTTCTTACACAATTTTTGTAATCAATTATTCGTTCTTCAATACAGTTGATGTTTTCCATTATCATAAGTAGCTAATTCTCCTCTTGGTGAGGAATGTGATGGATGTGCGAAGTTTGATTGTCTCATAAAGAATTCAATTGGATTCTACTATTTCATCTTTTGTTATCAACCAAACGTTTGTGATCATATCTTTGAGTGCCCATGCACAACGTCAATTTCATATAAGTGTTGCTTGGATCCCTAATATGAATGCATTGAAAGTATTTTCTCAAATATTCAATGAAGTAGAAATTATCCTAATTTTGTTTTAACCTCATAATCTTCCAATTCAATGGTATAAGCTGTTGACGTTGAATTGAGTTAACATAGTACCTTATGAAGTTATCAAATGTTTAGGCAACTGAACCGTTCTTAGCCAAGATCTTTCTTTATTTATTAAATCTTTATTTTCATTTAGTTATTAGTTAAACAAACTTTTCACACAAAATCACTTTTATTTTCTTTTGTTGAGGTTATTCTTATGAGTTTTTGTCCGTTTAAAGTGAGTTTTTCCTATAAACCTATCATCTTCCTCGTGGATCGACCTTGGACTTCTGTGAGTATTACTATACCACAGCCGTACACTTACGGTTTTTATCGCACGTTTTTGGAGCAATCAATTTTTGACGTTGTTGCTAGGAAAGCACAGTTTTGGTGTACAGAAAGTGAACTTTGGGAAAATAAATTGGAAAAGCAAAACAAAAAGAACTTAGCCATTCATCTTCAACAACGAAGGAACTTCAAGCTTCACTTGTTAACTTTGTTCCATCCCTTTTATGTGCAAGCATATTAGGTCTTTTTCTTAGGATTGATTGTTCTAGTTATTTTTTTTTTTTTTTAAGTTCTTTCTTTCATTTCTAGATTGGGTAAGAATTTAGAGGAGACCTAGGATTGGTACTATTTGCAATTTGGTGGTGAATATTCTGTGGAGATTGGAAGTTGGCTAGAAATTGAATTTGAATCAGTGGTATAATTTAGGTGGGTTAGAAATTGGTGGTTGAGGATTGTAATTTGCTTGTTGAGGTGCCAATTGCCTAATTATCATTACATGTATTATTGGCTCTGGGATTTAACACATAGGCTTATTCAAGTTAAACCCAACCAATTAGATACTATGGCCAACCTTCTAGCCATCAATAATGGCAATGGTAATGTTTAGGGTGGAGGAGGTGTGCAAGCACCACCTGTTTGGTCTCTACGAGATTATTTGCACCCTACTCGACAAAGTCTACCATCGTGTATAGTCTTACTAGCCCACCATCGGAATTTGAACTTCAAAGTGGGTATTTTCAAACTGATCCAACTTTTTCACGAGATGGATTCCAAGAATCTATACCAACACATTAAAGACTTGAAGGAAGTTTGCCTCATGTTCTTAGACAACAATTGCATTGAAAAGGTTCTCCGCCTCAAACTAAACTCCTTATGGTCTATGTCCATCCCATCTTGGAGCACGTTACAAGCTGAGTTTCTATGGAAGTTCTTTTATGAGCACCAAGCTGAGATAATTCATCTCTAGATTTCTCAGTTCACTCGGTAAGGGGTGAAACATTCTTTTAGTGTTGGGAGCGATACAAAACTCTATTAAACTCTTGTCCCCATCATGCCTTCGAGTCCTACCATGTGATCGACACATTTTGTTCATCCTTGATGCCACAACTTAAGCATCTGGTGGAAGCCATGTGCAATGGGGATTTTTATGATAAATCTCATGACGAAGCCATTGGTTACTTTGATTACCTAGTAGATACAGTTAGAGATTGGGAAACCACAGGATTAAGAATATAAATTCCAAATACACTGCATAGGGTAGTGGGAGGTTTACTTTGAATCCAGTCGATGATGTTAGTCCTAAGTTGAGCACTCCCACTAGACATATAGGAGCACTAGCACTCAAGCAAGTGCAAAGTGTTACTATGGAGCCAAAAGATTTGTCGTCCTATAGTGTGTGTGACAATAACACCCATGTTACTAGTGAGTGTCCCACTATTCATGCTGTTAGGGAGGTTTTACATGGTCAAGCTAATGCAATTAACCAGTTCAGAAATAACCAGTTCAGAAAGCCTTATGGAAACCAACAAGGGCAAGGGAATTCTAATCAGGAACTTAAAATCTAGGGTGGTGCAATCACCCTAACGTAAGTTGGGGGAGCAATGGGAACACTACTCCACCACAATATCAAGCACCATAATATCAAGCCCCACCACAAGCTTCCACATCTTACCAAGTACCCTATAAGAGGCCTATTGAGGACACCCTGCATTAGTACATGTAAACACAAGGTACACTGAATGTGAGGGTTGATAAAACTTTAGAGCAACAAAGTCACACATTAGATAACATAAAGAGTTAGTTGACTCTGTTGACACAAACTTTGATTATTCTGGAAAAGGGACGTTTCCTAGCTCAACCCCAACCTAATCCTACTAGGCAAGCGCACATGAGTGAGGGTGTTATTGATCTTACAACATTCCATGAGCAGGTTTAGGCTACCGCTACTCTGCGGAGTGAAAGAATCATTGAGAAACCAATCACTACTTCTAAGGTTAGTGAACCACCAACTGGGGACATGACAGATAAATTAAGAAAGGAGTCGACTACGAGAAAGAGAGAGAGAGAGAGAGAGAGAGAGAGAGAGAGCGAGAGAAAGAGAGAGAGATAGAAATTAAAGAGCAAAAGAACACCCCAGGGAGATGAGAAAGAAGTTCTAGCTCATGCCCCATTCCCTCATAGATTGACCAAACCTAAGCATGAGTTAATCAATTTTGAGATCTATGAGCTTTTTAAGTAGGTAAAGATTAAGATTCCTCTCCTTAATGCCATCAAAAAAATTCCCTCCTGTGCCAAGTTTTTAAAAGACTTATGTACTGTCAAAGGAGGTTGGAAATCAAAGAAGATATTTTGTTGGCCAAATAGACAAGTGCAATCTTGCAGTTAAAAACTCCACCAAAGTACAAGGACCCTAGTTTCCTGACTATCTCTTGTCTAATAGGCAACCACAAAATAGACCATGAATTACTTGACTTGGGAGCTAGTGTAAACTTGCTCCCTTATTCTATCTACCAATAGCTTGGTTTAGGAAAGTTACGCCCCACTCGGATTACTCTCCACCTGGCTAACCGGTCTATAAGGGTGCCTAGGAGTATAGATAAGGATGCACTTATCCAAATTGACAAATTCTACTTCCCTGTTGACTTTGTTATCCTCGATACACACCTGGTTATAACTTCCAGTATACAACCATAGATTCCAATCATATTAGGCTGACCTCTTCTTGCTACTTCTAATGGTTGTAGGAATGGAATTATAAAGATGTCATTTGGAAACATGACTATTGAGATGAACATCTTTAACGCTGGGAAACAACTGGGTGAGTATGAATACATAAGGGAGGTAAGTTTTATTGATATGTTGATGCAAGAGCACTTTAGAAGGGAGTTTATTGTAGACCCATTGGAGCGTGCGTTAGTTTTGAGTGAACGATTAGACAATCCCTAACTTGGGGAGATACCTTTAAGTGATGGAATGTTGGGACTTGAGATTATGCTGGTTATTCCAGTGGGTCAATGGACCCTAACTTTTGAACCTTTGTTCCCTATTCCTACAAAACCTGAACCTTCGAAGCTTAAGGCTCCAATTCTTAAAAGAAAACTACTTCCAGCCTCTTTAAAGTACATATTCTTAGGAGAGGGGGAGTTGTATTCTATTGTGATATCCTCTAGACTTACTATAGGCCAAGGGGAGAGTTTGATAGTGGTGTTGAAATGGCATAGAAAAACAATGGGTTGGATTATAACAAACTTGCATGGTATTAACCCTTTTCTGTGCACACACATGATTTATCTTGAGGTAGAGGCTAAACTCATGCAACAGATGCAGAGGCGATTAAACCCTAACATGAAAGATGTCGAGCGAGGAAGGTTTTGAAACTTCTCAATGCAGGTATCATATACTGTATCATCGATTCTAGGTGAGTTAGTCTGACCCAAGTGGTTCCAAAGAAATCGGGAGTCACTGTAGTTAAGAACAATAAGAATAAGTTAGTGCCAGCCAGATGCAAAGGCATTTAAACCCTAACATAAAAGATGTTGTGCGAGTACAGGTTTTGAAACTTCTCGATGCGGGTATCATATACCATATCGCCGATTCTAGGTGGGTTAGTCCGACCCAAGTGATTATAAAGAAATCGGGAGTTACGGTAGTTAAGAATGATAAGAATAAGTTAGTGCTAACTAGAGTTTAAACTAGTTGGCAAATGTGTATTGACTACTGACGACTGAACGCTGTAACAAGTAAGGACCACTACCCTCTCCCATTTTAGATCAGGTCCTTGAAAGAGTTGCATAGGGCTTTTTATTGCTTTATCGATGGGTATTCCAAGTACAACTAAATAGAGATTGCCTTAGAGGACTAGGATAAGACCACTTTCACATGTCCCTTTGGGAAATATGCTTATAAACGCATGCCCTTTAGGTTCTATAATGCACCAACGACTTTTCAACAGTGTATGATGAGGATTTTTAGTGATATGGTTGAGTTTATTGTTGAGGTCTTCATGGATGATTTCTATGCATATGGAGATACCTATAGCGAGTGTCCCGAAAATCTAGAAAAAGGTGTTGGAAATGTGTTTTAAGAGCCATTTAGTTCTTAATTGGGAGAAGTGTCACTTCATGAGCTCGCCCAGAAACTTCGAACCCCTTGAACTATTAAGAATATTCATTTTTTTCTTGGGAATGCCAGTTTCTACAGGCGATTGATTCATGGTTTTAGTGATATCACCTAACCTATGTGCCCTCTCATATCCAATGGTGTTCCTTTTGAATTGACATCAACTTGCCAATCAGCTTTTGATAAGCTTAAGGGGCTATTGATCACAGCCCCCATCATACAGTCCCCTAAATGGTCATTGCCCTTCAAGTTAATATGCGAGTCGAGTAATTTTGTTATAGGAGCTATTTTAGTGCAACGGGTTGATGAGAAGCCTTATGTGATCTACTATGCTAGTAAAACCCTAAATGAGGCCCAGTTTAATTACATGACTATTGAGAAACAATTGTTAGTTGTCATGTTTGCTCTTGACAAGTTTCGGTCCTATTTAGTCGGTTCGTTGGTCATTATGTACACTGATCATACCAAACTAAAGTACCTGCTCACCAAGTAGGATGCTAAACCCTATTGGATCCAATGGATCCTTATACTCCATGGGTTCAACTTAGAAATCTATGAAAAAAAAGAGTAGAACACATGGTTGCCGATCACTTCTCTAGGATCTTTCTTGAGAATCATATCACTGACCCCACTCCTATTAATAAGCAGTTTCCCGATGAGCAGCTGTTTCATGTGCATACTATCACCACTGCTCCTATCACACTGTGGTACGCTGACATAGCAAACTTTTTGGCTACTGATAAGATTCCTCCTCATCGGTCTCGCCTTGATTGGCAAAATTCTTTTAGGATTGGTAGAGTTTTCTTTTGGGATGAGTTGTATGTATTCAAATACTATCCTAATTAGGTAATACGTTGATGTATCCCCGAGATGAGTTCCATTCGATTATGGAATTATGTCATTCTCATGCGTGCGATGGCCATTTCTCTTCTCAGAAAACCGTTACGAAAATTTTACAAAGCAGTTTTTATTGGCCTATAATATTCCGTGGTGTTCACTAGTTTTTCACTTCATATGATAGATGCCAACACTTAGGAATCTTGTTTAGGAGAAACATGATGCCTTTAACCCTTATTATTGTATCAGAGATCTTTGATTGTTGGGGTATTGACTTCATGGGGTCTTTTCCTAGTTCTTTTGGCAGTCTTTATATCCTTATGGGAATTAACTACGTGTCTAAGTGGGTCAAGATTATTATCTCGCGTACCAATGACTACCCAGTTGTGGTCAAGGTTTTAGAAGAAAATATCTTCTCGCATTTTGGCATGCCCTGCGCCATCATTAGTGATGGTGGCAAGCATTTCTACAATAAGCCCATTGGGGTGTTAATGCGTAAAAATTAAGTTTTGCACAAGGTTGGTGCTCAGTATCATCCTCAAACTAGCGACCAAGTTGAATTAGCCAATAAGGAGATCAAGCAAATTCTAGAGAAAACTCGTAAAGGCTGGTCTTTGAGATTGGTCGACACTCTTTGGGCTTATAGAATCACTTATAAAATGGCATTAAGGATGTCTCGTTATCGACTAGTCTATGGCAAACCTTACCACCTCCTAGTTGAGGTCGAACATAAAGCTTACTAGGCCATTAGACAATTCAAAGAGAACTTAGATGATACAGGGACCCTTAGAAAACTCAAGTTATCTGAATTGGAGGAGTTGCGAAATGATGCATTTGAGAATGTACTTATTCCCAAGACTAAGATAAAAACATTGCATGATCGACACATCCTTCAAAAAATGTTTCATGTTGGTCAAAAAGTCTTACTCTATAATACCTAATAGCATCTCTTCCTGGGTAAGCTCTGTAGTAAATGGACTAGCCCTTTTGTTTTGCACAATGTTGTTTCTCATGGAGCCATTACAATTGTTAATCTTGATAATAGAACTGAGTTCAAGGTAAATGGGCATCGGCTTAAACCTTATCTCAAGAGTTTTGTCAACGAAGTGGAGAGTTTGGACCTCTAGGACGCTCCACGATTTCACTAGTCCCATGTCGCTTGTTGTGTTGTACTTTAGATAGCTATTTTCCTTTCAGAGTTTGTCTTGCATCAGTGTTCTACCCCTCCAGTTTTGGGAAGGATGCCTATAATCGCTTTGTCCAACCCTACTTCTTGCATTGAGAGCCTACTTCTTGCATTGAGAGCAATACCCAATTCCAACTGGGGGGATGTGAATTTTAAAGTCTCGAGCTCATGTAGGGTTATTTCTTTGTTTTTCCTTTGTTTCTTTTTTTTTTTTCTTAGTTTCTTAGATTTTCCCTAGTTTCATAGGTTTCAAAAGTTTTCCTCTCTGACCAACGATTAGAGAGGTTCCATTTTTTATATTTTGCCTATCATTAGGACGGTCAACTCTATTGTCCGGATGCTTTTCATATGACAGCCCATTTTTGCTTACCATTTGAACACTCAATTACATCATTTGGACGATGTAAGCACCCCATTTTTGCCCGCTCGGCAGTCTCCAGTCTGTCCAGACTTGTATTCAAGTCAATATGAACATATTCTAAGTCAACTCAATTTTCGAAGTCTAATCCCGTCAATCAATCACTTCGCGGCCCCATTGGGCCCAAATAGAGGCAAAATCATCAAAATGCCCTTGGTGGCATTGCTCGGTTCAATTCCAATAGGTACATCTTTTCGAAAATGGTAAGTTCCCTTTCCAGTCCAATTCCAATTCTAATTCCAAATCCACTCCGGCATGTCCCTTGAGAAAGTTGATTCCTCGAGGCAGTAAGTCCATCCCATCTGCTACGTTTCTAAGTGAACTCTTCGGAACGATAAGTCCCTTCAAACCCATCGACCAGGACAAGACCCCAAGTCCTTGAGATGATAGAACGGTCCACCTTTGGCGCCTGCTAGCCCGCCAATGCAGAAATGTCCGTTTCAGCACGTCTTCTGAGAAAGTTGATTCCTCCGGCGCTAAGTCCACCTAGCAGCTTCTAGAGATTAGGTAGTCTCTAGAATGATCACGACCCGTTAGAGTAACGAAAATACTCGTAAATATCGCAACCATCAGAGTAGCAGAAACACTCGCAAATAGGTCGATATAGGGAATTGCCAGCAAACCCCTATATCACGGGACCGCCGTTAGAGTGACGGAAACACTCGAACCCCAAGTCAACACTAGTGCCTGCTAGCCCACTTCGGTGAAATATGAACAAACTGCCCCTAGGGCCATTTCGAGCACATTTCTCGAGAAAGTACCTAAGTCCTCAAAACGGTAAGTCAACCCTTCCAAGATTGTCTTAAAGACACTCTGGCATGATTAGGTGCCTTCTAGTCAGTTTCAGGCCAATTCCGAGACATTTCGGTCAAGATGACCATTTTGCCCCCAAGCATCCAAGTGCCCCGGGAACCACACCAACTCTGGGTATCAAACCGGTAACCTCCCGAGAATACTTCTTATAGTATTCCTGACCTTGCATTACCTTTTCGAATCATGCTGATTCAGTTCCGGCAAACTCGGTGCTCAATGATTGTTTTGCCTCTAGTGGGCCAGTTGCCTCTTCTAACCACACCGGCTCTAGGTATCAAACCGATAACCTCATGGAACATTCTAAGTAATGTTTCTAAACATGGAGTCTTCTTCCGGGACATTCTGAGTCCATCCCGGTAGTTTTCTAGTCTAATTGACCTTTTTTGCCCCTAATGGCCCAGTCAATCCTTCCAACACATCTTGTCATCATTTTTCAAGTCTACTACCCTCGAGACACTGTTCTAAGGGTTCATGTCCCTTTTCGGCCTTCCGGCCATTCCTGGCCCTTTCAAATCATTCCCAAACTTTTCGGAGTCACTCCTAGTGAAGCTAAGCTAAAAATTGCATGGTAGTCACTAGTACAAGCACCCAAATCTTCTAAAGATATATTGTTTGCCAACCTTAAACATTTCCTAATTAGCTAGCGCCACTAGTAGTGCCACCAAGCCAAAAAAATGGCCTAGCGCCACTAGGAGTGGGGCTAATGTAAACTTTTGCTTGGCACCACTATAACAAGTGCCAGGTCAATCCTCTCTCCATAAATGCGGAGCCCCTCCAGCGTGAAAAGGGTCTGCAAACTCGGTCTAAAAACCCTATTCTTCGACACACAGAGCTCGTAGCCTCTCCAAAGCCTAGTCTTTTTTAGGTTCTCCAAACTCTAGCCTCCATACACAAACCCTAGTTCCTATACACTCCCATACACTCACATACACTCATATACACTCATACACTAGCCTCCGAAGCCTCCATCAAAGACTTGAAGTGCTGCAACTCTGAAGTTTCTGAAGATCCAAGCAAGCTCTTGAAGATCAAGGTGAAGATCGAAGCAAAGCAAGAAGTAGAAAGCAAGCAAAACAACGCGAATAAAACAAGACACAAGGTAGGCTCTGTCTTTACGTGTACGCATCTTCCCCCCTCTCTTTTCTCTCTCCTAACCCACTCGGGTTTTCTTCTATTTTAATCCCCCATCTTCTTCCCCCCCTTTCTTGCATACTTGAAACAAAGGACTTCCCGGTCCATGTGTAGGAGTAGGCTATTGAAGGTCACCGCCTCTGAGGCTTTCTTTTAGTCAAATCGGAGACCACGTGGGTTCGGCCACCTTTATTATGTGGTGAAGTCTTTAACCTGTATGTTCACGACCCCCTTTGCATTGTGCATATCATGATCATGCATCTCTCCAAAATCCATTTTCAGACTTGTTTTCAAAACTTGCATTAAAATCGTTTTCGAAGTTTGTGTTAAAATCTTCTTCTCCAAAACTTGTTTTCAAAATCACAATCCTAAAGTGATTCTAGCATTTTCATGGTTAGGGTTGCTTTAGGAAAGTGTTACATTTAAAGTGACCAATATGGTCCATATTTTCAAATCATTGTTGTTTTCAAAATCACTATCTTAGAGTTGTTCTAACCTTCTTATGGTTAGAATCGCTTTAGGAAAGTAAGATATTTTATATACTTTCTAAAAACTCTCTTTGCAAATCCCTTTTCTAAAAAATCTCTTTTCCAATACACTTTCTAAAAATTCTTTTCAATCTCCTTTCCAAAGTTGTTTTCCAAAACTTCTCTTCGCAAAACTCAGTTTCCTAAAAACTCCTTTCCAAAACGCTATCTTCAAAATTCACTTTCTAAAAATGCTCCCTGAGTTTCCTTCCCAAAAATGCTTTCCAAAATCCACTTTCTAAAAGCTCCTTTTTAGGATCTCTTTCAAAAATCTTATTTTCTTTTTAAAAATTATACTTTTCAAAATCTCTTTCCTTAAAGCCTAAGTCAAGCCCTAGTGCTAACGATTAGGAAATCCTAATTTTCTTTCCTAAAACATGATTTTCAATCTTGCCTTAAAACCTAGGTTTCCAAAATCTTCTTCTTTACATCTAAGTGATAAGTTTTCAAAACCTATTTTCTACATCAAAACTATAGACTTTCAAATCTAGGGTTTCTAAAACTTCCCCTTTCAAATCCATGCTAAATCCAATATTCCCTTTAAGATGCCAGATCCAATCTTCTCGTTTAGGGAACTAGATACAATCCCCCATTTTTGGAAACAAAATCAAAACACCTCTTTTAGAAACAAAATCCAATCCTTGGTTTTAGGAAATAGGAATCTCAATCTTCCAAATCCAAATCTTTCCTAATTCATATCCTTCCTAATCTCGTACTTTCCTAAACCTTAAGTCTCCAAAACTTAAACTTTCAAATCTTTCCTTAAATTTTATGTTTTCAAACCTTTCTTAAACTCAAACCCTTCCTAATCTCAAGCATTTCTAAAACTCAAATTTCAAATCTTTTCAAATCCTAAGCTTTCTAAATTTTAAAACTTTCTTAAGTTAAAACTTTCTGAATTCAAAACTTTCTTAAGTTAAAACTTTCTAAATTCTAAACTTTCCAAATTCTTAATCTTTCTAAATCTGAACTTTTCCTATTTCAAACATTCCAAATTCAAAACTTTCCAATTTTAGTTCTTTCTTAATTTGAAACTTTCCTAAAATGAAACCTTTCGTAAAACGAAACTTTCTTAAGTTAAACCTTTCTTATTTCAAAACTTTCCTAAATCAAAACCTTCCAAATTCGAAATCTTTCCTAAAATGATACTTTTTTAAAATGAAAACTTTCCTAATTCGAACCTTTCCTAAACCCATTCTTTCCATAATCTTTCAAGTCCAACATTCGAGCCAAATCTTTCTTAAATATCAAGTCTTTCCTAAGTTCCATCTTTCCTAAGTCTATGTTTCCTGAAACCAAGTTTTCCAAAATCAATCTTTTCAAATCTTTCAATCAAAGATCAAAGTCTAATCCTTTCAATTCCAAATTCAAATTTCCAATCTTCTATTCCAAGTTCCAAATCAAACTCTTTGTCAAGTCAAACCTTCTATTTTCCATCAGACTCTTGTCCAAACTACGACTGACCTGATTCTCCAAAAGGGGTACGTAGGCAACCCTCATGGGTGCGGTCATAATTTTCTTCAAACTTCCAATTCCAAAAATTTACTTTCAAATCTCTATTTTCAATTTCTAAAACTTTCTTTCCAAAATCAAATCAATCTTTTCAAATCCATTCCAATTTCAAATCAAATCTATTCCTAAAATTGAATCAAGTCTTTTCAAATCTATTTTTAAAATCAAATCTTTTTCTTGCACTTGCATATCATGCATCATGTCAATTCCTTTCTAAAGATTCTTCTCAAAGTGGATAGTGTTGGACATTTGTTAATCAAAGATTTTAATGGGTGAATCTAGGGTGAATAGCCATGTAGGTACCGCAAGGGCGGGGTAGGGTGATGGCTTAGTGCGTCTTCCCTACACATAACCAACCTCCGAACTTACGATCACTGTTTTCGAAGGACCAAAATGGAGTTATTTTCAAAAATGGCTTAAATATTTTCTAAAAGTTATCAAACAACTTGTTTTCTTAAAAACCCTCTCTTGAGGAAGCATTTTCAAAATCTTTTTTCAAATACCCTAAGTGTGGTCTTCGGATTGTGCTTAGTTTTAGGTGACCTAACTCACCTTAATCAAGTTAAGTGGCAACTCCAAATTATTTTCCAAAAGCTCCTATTCAAAATCATTTTTCAATTCAAAACTAGTCACACTCATTCTTCTAGGAGGATGAGTTCTAACGAGAGAGTACAATATTTTTCCCGCTTGTGTGTATTTCTCGAGTGCGAAAAATCTAGGGTACGACAGATGATGTTTATGTGGCCACCCATTTTTGTCCTATCGTTCGGACGATCGAGCTAACTGTCCGAATTCTCACTCTCGGTTTCTTTAAAAGGGATCCCTGCGACCTCATTTTTTCATTCGTGTTATTTTTCATTTGAAAAATATATATATATATATAGAGAGAGCTTGAGGCCTTAGGAGCCTCTAAAAGCCTTAGTGAAGCCCTGTTAGAACCCTAACTCATCCTGACTCTCGTGTTAGGTAAGCTTTTGACTTTCTTTGATCTTACCTTAGCTTTCCTTTCGGCATCACTCTTGTGCTTTGTAATGGAGGTCAGGGTTGTGTTGGATTGTTGTTGATTAGGATTGTTATCGATTATTGAGCTAGAGTTTGGAAATGTGAATTTGTGAGTTTCACAGTAATGACTTCTGGAACCTAGAGGCAGAAGGCTGATGAGGTGTGCCCTCCCACACCCAAAGCCCAACCTAGTGTTCAACCTAGTTCCCTACTTGATTTTGATTCTAAGTGCTTTATCACTAAGAAGGCACAAAATGGGTTTACTAAGACTTGGGGTAGGAAGGCGACAACCGTGGAGAGAATGATTAACCTATATACCTCCCAAGCGAAGCCTTACTATTGGAAGGCTGCATTTAAGAGACGGGGATGGGGAGCATTAGCTGACTATGCTGGGGGAGTTGTAGTAACCCTTTGTACGGAATTAATTACTAATATCTCTAAAATGTATATTGCACCTGGGGCTCAGTGGATAGAGTCGTGGGTGAGGGGTCATCTGGTGGTCATCACCCTAGACACATTTGCCAAACACTTTGGGCTAGAAAGAACACCCAATGCTCAGTTCAGTTATCCTGGTGATGAGAAGCTTGATATATTTGTTGTGGCCAAAGAGATTCTTAGAGAGGGGGAGCCTTAGGTTAGGAGTCAGGTCAGAAAGAATAAGCTAAAGGATAGGTATCTCCCACTCTTTCTGTGGTCATGCCACAATTTTTTACCCATAGGCCGTTCATCTGAGGTGAGTGTCATGAGGGCTCAACTATTTTGGGTTGTGGGCACTAGGTGTTCCATTACCCTTCTATTGTACATGTGGTCACAGTTGTATAACAATCGTCGCCTAGCATCCCATATGACTAGTATACCCTTTGCTTGCTTTCTTTCAAGTGTTATCCATTAGGCAGGAGTGTCTAAGTCAGCTTTTATATTCCAAGAGTTTTCTAAAAAGCCCATCGATGCAACTACAATCATTAAGTCCACCGCTCAGTGCACTAACAAGAAGAAAAAGCAAAAAACTTGGACACTATCTCAGGGCAATCCTCTCAGTCATCTTAGCCATCAACAGCTAGTGACCTGACCTTGACGATTCTTGTTTAGATGATGGAGTAGCAAAACCTAAGGATGGACCGGCAGAGCACGAGGATGGATTAGTTGGGAGTGGCTCTTTAAGCACACAAGATAGCTTTTGGAGTGTTTAAATAGATGATAGTGGGTCGGTTTGACTGTTTGGACTTATAGCAGAAGCAACAGACTAATATGTTAAGAGAGATGTCATGGCAGATAGCACGACAAAACCAGAGTCAGTAGGAGGAGGATGGTGATGAGTAGAGAGTCAGTATAGGTTTAAGGTTTAGATCACGTTCTCTCTACTTTGAGTATATCTTGTTTTGGTCTAAACCCCTGTTATTGGTTTTATCATTTTGGATTATCATTGAAGTTTCTTTTTGTTACTTTTGTTATATTTTCCTGGTGTTGCTATGCTTATCAATGTTTTTGTTTGATTCTAGGATTTAGTAGCAGGTGTCACATGAGACTAAGGTCTGTCTATCTTTATTGTTGCCCTATGCTTAAGTTGGTTGACATTTCCTTATCCTGATGTTTCAATGTTATATCTTGTCATGGATGTGTTGAGGTGTTATTATGTGACGCTATGTATTATGATTTACTTTAATTAGTATATGGATGAATAGTGCCTTGCATTCACATATTTGAACTTGTGCTTCTGAGTTAAACTTATAGCTTTAATGCTAATATAGATCTCATCTCATTGGAAGAAGTTGAAAGAAACAACTTTCGTGCAAAACCATAGCACCATAACAACTAGTTGCTTGGCTTTAACATCGAAATCCTTACATAAGTGAAGATTTTGGCCTTATGAGTTTTGGAGTTGTTATCATCATTCAAAGTGTTTTACAATTACTCAAGATGAAATTGTTCCATGTCTTACCTGTTCAATAGTTTCATTATTTTTGGACTTGATTCATTCATTGAGAATGGTTGATGTGATTGTCATGTTAGAACATTGAGTCAAGAACACTTTGGAGAGGATATTAGGCTTTTTTTCAACCTATTATGCTAAGGATTTGATTGCTTATACCTTACCCTTGTGACATCCAGTTGAGCCATAACGGAGAGTAGTTGGTTAAATTGTCGAGTCTTTATGTGTTTTCCTCAATTTATGGAAAGGTTCATTGTAGTCAAGGAGAGTTGCAAAGTAAAAAAAGGTGTAGTTTTGATGATAAAATGTTCATAATGAAAGTTGCTTTCTTGAGCAGGACTGCTTCCAAAAAAAAAAAAGGGAGTCAAATAGCAGTCAATAAAATTTTAATGAAGAAAAGGGTTGATGAGTTGAGGAAAAATAGCAAAGAGGAAACAATAATGGAATATAATTTGCATCTCTCATAAGCTGTTGTTCTTTCTATACCACTCTTCTGTTGAACCTTTTGTTGCATGGCCAAGTTTCAACCATTAAAGGTTCTAGTAAATCCAAAGTGTGTGCACTCCTTGTGAACTGATGCATGTGAATTCTTATGTTAATTGCTTCAACTGATTTTCATTGTGAATATTCTCCCATAAAGCTGTATCAATCCATTTCTTGCACATTATGTACGTTCTTCATGATTGGATTTCTCTGATTGATCATATATATTTACTCCTTTTAGAACAGTAATCCATGAGTGCCACCAATTAATGTGAATTTTTCTAAATTATGTATTATTTTAATGTGCATTTGGGTCAAAATAACCAATAGTAATGTATATTGTAACGTATGCCTTATGTGGAGGACACATGGGATAAATTCCCATTGGTGTCTTCTACACACACACACACTCGTAATACACACACACACCTACTGTGCAAGAGGAAGAGGAGGAGGAGGAGGAGGAGGAGGAGGAGGAGGAGAAGAAGAAGAAGAAGAAGAAGAAGAAGGAAGAGAAGATAAGAGGTTGAAGAGCTCAACACAAGCTTGAAAGCCATTGTTGGAGCTTGGAAAGCTTGAGAAAGAAATATATGAACTCCAAACCTTGTGTACGCTTATGTATGTGTGTAATAATTGTGTTTGGTGACTCCTTTGAGTTCTAATTACTTGGGTTTTGAGAGTTTGTAAGCTCCCATAAATGGATTGGGTGTTGGGGTTTGAAAACCTCCAAATTTGTGTATGTTGGGTTTGAGATTTCAACACTATATCCTTTTGATTGGCTTATTTATTTTATCATAGTTTGAGATATTGTAGTCTTATTGGGTCAATCTTTAAACCCTAGAAGCATTGGTAGAGTTTGCGAGAGGTTTGATTGAACTTTGGTTGGAAAAAAGATCCATTTCTTTGCACCAGTCACATATCTAGGTGCCAGTGTGCACCCTAGTGAGCCTAGTGGCGCAGTCTCCAGTCAGAACTTTGACACTCTTTAGTAAAATGGGTATAACTTGCTCTAAAAAATTCAGATTGATATACTGTTTGAAGTGATGAAAAGTAAACTCATAGACCTTTCGACCCATATATAGTTTGCACTTTAATTCCTTATAGATTGTGAGATATTAAAGTTTAAAGTTAACCCAAAATTTCTATAAGCAACATTGTTTTTCAAAATTTTAGTCCATTTTCCATGGGACATAACTTCTTCATCCGAAATGTATTTTTGACCAATGACCTATCATATTAAAGGTTTTTAAGCCTATTTGCAAGTTGTCACGCCCCGATTTTTGGGGTTTCCAAGGTCCTTTCGGCTTGGAGACCCTAAAGCACAGAACTCTGTCACCAGAACTCGTCCTCCTAGAAGGACAAGTGCGACTATATTTGAAAATTGATTTGACTAAGGGCTTTTTAGAAAAACAGGAGTCGCCACCTAACTTGATAAAGGTGAGTTAGGGCACCTAAAACTAAGCGTTAATCTAAAGATTAAACTTAGAGTTTTTGAAAAGTTTTTTTTTGAAAACTCCCTCAAGAGAGGGTTTTTAAGAAAATAGGTTATTTGGCAACCTTTCGAAATGTTTAAGCCCTTTTTGAAATAACTCCATTTTGGTCTTTTGAAAACAGAAATCTAAGGTTCGGGGGTTGGTTACGTGCAGGGAAGATATCCTAAGATCATCACCGTACCCCGCCCTGTCGGTACCTACATGTCTAATCACCCTTTTGCTCACTCACTAGAATAACCGGTTACCATTGTCTACTTAATATCCACTTTAGAATTTTGAAAACGGGGTTTAGTCATCACTTTTTGGATGGATGATGCATGATGCAAGTTTTTGAAAAAATTTGAACATAATGGAGGTTTTGAAAGAGCTTGGAATAGAAACTTTGAATTGATTGGAATTTTTGAAAAAGGGGATGGGGTTGAAAAAGGGAACAGACCACGCGCATGTGCTGCATGCTGTAAGCACCCCATTTTTGACCGCTCGGCAGTCTACACTCCGTCCAGACTTGTTTTCAAGTCATTTTGGGCATATTCCTATCGAATCTAATTCTCTAGTTTCAAATTCTATCTTTCCATCGCTTCGTGGGCCTGTCAGGCCCAAATGGAGGCAAAATGACCAAAATGCCCTTAGGGGCATTGTCCTTTCTTATTCCAATTCCGATCCCTCTCTCGAGACAGTTTATTCCACGAGACGGTCCGAGTAGTAAAACACTCACAAAACTGTCAGAGTGGCGGAAACACTCACAAAACCGTCAGACTGGCGAAAACACTCACAACACTGTTAGAGTGGCGGAAACACTGAAAACCCAGGCACGTCTCTTCGGAGTCGGTAAGACCCCTTTCCAATCCCTCTCTCGAGACAGTTTATTCCTCGAGACGGTTCCAATCTAGGCACGTCTCTTCGGAGATGATAAGACCCCTTTCCAATCCCTCTCTCGAGACAGTTTATTCCTCGAGACGGTCTGAGTAGCAAAACTACTCACACAACCGTTAGAGTAGCGGAAATACTCCACCGTTAGAGTAGCGGAAATACTCATAGACCCGTTAGAGTAGCGAAAATACTCATAGACCCGTTAGAGTAGCGGAAATACTCACAAAGCCATCCGAGTAGCGGAAATACTCAACCGTTAGAGTAGCGGAAGTACTCACGGAGCCGTCCGAGTAGCGGAAATACTCATAGAACCGTTAGAGTAGTGGAAGTACTAACAGAGCCGTCCGAGTAGCGAAAATACTCACAGAGCCGTTAGAGTAGCGGAAATACTCATAGAACCGTTAGAGTAGCGGAAATACTCACAGAACCGTTAGAGTAGCGGAAGTACTCACAGAACCGTTAGAGTAGCGGAAGTACTCTCAAATCGTCAACCTCGTCCGACTAGCGGAAATACTCAACCCCGTCCGAGTGGCGGAAACACTCAAAACCTAGGTCAATACCCATGTATGTTAGCTCACTTCGGTGAAAAATGACCAAATTACCCTTTGGACTTTTTCCGGTCAAGATGACCATTTTGCCCCTAGGCATTCGAATGCCCTAGGAACCACACCGGCTCTGGGTATCAAACCGGTAACCTTCTGAGAATACTTTTTATAGTATTCTCAACCTTCCCTTCTCTTTCCGGATCATTCCGAGTCAGTTCCGGCCAACTCGGTACAAAATGACCGTTTTGCCCCTGGAGGGCCGGTCTCCTTCTTCGACCACACCGGCTCTGGGTATCAAACCGGTAATGTCCCGAGAATACTTTTTATAGTGTTCTCGACCTTCCTTTACCTTTCCGGACCATTCCGAGTCAGTTCCGGCAAACCCGGTACAAAATGACCGTTTTGCCCTTGGTGGGCCGGTCTCCATTTCCGACCACGCTGGCCCTGGGAATCAAACCGGCAACCTCTGGGAACATTCTAAATAATGTTTCCAGATCCCAAGTCTTCTTCCGGGACAGTTTGAGTCTGTCCCGGTAGTTTTCCGGTCCGATTGACCGTTTTGCCCCTAAAGGCTCGGTCAACCTTTCCGACACATCCAATCCTCACTTTTCAAGTCAAATACCTCCAGGACACTATTTTAAGTGTTCCTGCTCATTTCTGGCTTTTCGGGTCACTCCCGGCTCCTTCAAATCATTCCCGGACTTTCCGGAGTCACTCCTAGTGAAGCCAGGCTAAAATTTACATGGTAGTCACTAGTACAGGCGCCCAAATCTAGTCAAAGATACGTTGTTTGCCGACCTTAATTGTTTCCTAAATGGCTGGCGCCACTAGCAGTGGCGCCAAGCCAAAAAATGGCCTAGCGCCACTCCTAGTGGCGCCAGTATAAATTTTGCCCTAGCGCCACTGCAACAGGCGCCAGGCTTGTCCAACTTCTATAAATACAGAGCCTCGATCAACGTGAAAGAGGTCTGCAAACTTAACCTAAAAATCACACAATTTGATACACAGAGCTCGAGCACCTCAAAAACCCTAGCCTCCCTAGGTTTTCTAAACCCTAGCCACCCTACACAAACCCTAGCCTCTTATACACTCATACACACCCTTATACACTCATACACTAGCCTTCAACCATTCTCTCAAAACTTGAAGAGCAGCCATTCAAAGCTTGAAGACAATCCTTGAAGACTGAGGGTGAAGATCAAGACCAAAGACCGAAGACCGAAGACCGAAGACTGCACGGCGCGCAAAATAAACAAGAAACAAGGTAGGCTTTCTATTTAAAATTTCCGCGCTTCCCCCCTCTCTCTTCTCTCTCCAACCCACTTGGGTTTTCTCTATTTTAATCCCCCATCTCTTTCCCGCCCTTTCTTTGCATGCTTGAAACAAGGGGATTCCCGGTCCATGTGTAGGATTGGACTATGGGAGAGTCACCGTGTCGGGGGCTTTCTTCTAGTCTAACCAAAGACCACGTGGGTTCGGCCCCCTTGATTATGTGGTGAAGCCTTAACCTTGTATGTTCACGACCCCAAATTGCATTGGGCATATCATAGTCTTGCATCTTCCAAAATTCGTTTTCAAACTCGTTTCCAAAACCGTTTTCGAACTTGTTTTCAAAATTGCATCAAAAGCTCTTTTTCAAAAACATGTTTTCAAAATCACAATTCTAGGGTGATTCTAGCCTTTCTATGGCTAGGGTTGCTTTAGGAAAGTGTTATATTAAAAGTGACCTTTTGGTCTATATTTTCAAACCTTGTTTTCAAAACCACTTTCTTAAAGTGGTTCTAGCCTTCTTATGGTTAGAATTGCTTTAGGAAAGTGAGATGTTTTTACACCCTCTAAAAACTCTTTCTACAAAAATATCTTCCTAAAAATCTCTTTTTCAACATACTTTCCTAAAACTCTCTTCTCCAAAAATTGTTTTCAAAAACTCCCTTCCAAAATCTATTTTTTAAAACTCCCTTTTTCGACTCCTTTCCAAAATCTTCTCCCTAGATTCACCTTCCTAAAAACGCTCCTTAAAAATTTTTCCAAAAACTCTCTTTTCCAAAATCTCCCTTCTAGAAATTTCTCCCTAGGATCTTCCTTCCAAAATCTACGTTTCCAAAGACATGCTTTCCAAAAACTCCTTCTCTCTAAAATCTTTTTCCAAAAGCTCCCTCTCCAAATTCACTTTCCCAAAAACTCCTCCCTAGGATTCCCTTCTACAAAACCTTCGTTTCCAAAAACGCGGTTTTCCAAAGAAAACTCTTTCCTTAGAGCCCAAACCAAGCCCTAGAACCCACAATTAGGAAACCTTAGTTTTCTTTCCAAAAACATGATTTTCAAACTTTGCCCCAAACCTAGGTTTCCAAAAATCTTTTGTTTTCACATCCAAACTATACACGTTTCCAAAACCTATTTTCTACGTCAAAACTATAATTTTTCAAATCTAGGGGTTTCTAGAATCTCCCTTTCCAAATCCTTGCCAAATCCTATATTCCCTTTAGGAAACCGAATCAAATCTCCCCGTTTAGGAAACTAGATCCCGTCCTCCATTTTTGGAAACAAAATCAAATCTTTTCTTTTAGAAACCAAATCCAACCCCTTCCAAATCCAAATCTTTCCTAATTCGAATCCTTCCTAAACATCCACTTTCTTAAACCTTAAGTTTCTAAAAACTTGAACATATAAATCTTTTCTAAACTTTAAAACTCAACTTTCAAATCTTTCTTAGTTCAACCCTTTCCTAATTCTACCCTCTTCCAAAATCTTTTTCAAATCGAAGTTTTCAAACCTTTTCTAAACTCAAGCTTTTCCTAATTTCAAGATTTTCTAAAACTCTAAAACTTTCTAAATCCTAAACTTTCTAAATTTCAAATCTTTCTAAAATTCTAAGCTTACAAATTCAAAACTTTCTAAATTTGAAACCTTCTTAAGTTAAATCTTTCTAAACCTAAAAACTTTCTAAATTCTAAACTTTCCAAAACTTCAAAATCTTTTCAAATCTAGAACTTTTCTAAATTCAAGACTTTCTTAAGTTAACATTTCCTTTTTTTCAAACATTTCCTAAATTGAAAACTTTCCTTTTTCAAACCTTTCCCAAAACAAAACTTTCTTATTTTCTAAACTTCCTTGTTTTCAAAGCTTTCCAAATTCAAAACTTCCCTTTTTCAAAACATTTCTAAAATCAAAACTTTCCGATTTTCAAAACTTTCCTAATTTGGGAACTTTCCTAATCTGAAAACCTTTCCTTTTTCGAAAACTTTCCTAAACCTAAAACTTTCCTAATTTCAAAACTTTCCGAAAACGAAACCTTCCTAAAACGGACCTTTCCTAATTCGAATATTTTCTAAAATCCAATCTTTCTAAATCTTCTAAATCCAACATTCCAATCCAATCTTTCTTAATCTCAAGTCTTCCCTAGGTCTCCTATCTTTCCTAAGTCTAGGTTTCCTAAACCTCCATCTTTCCAAAACCAAATCTTTCCAAAATCAATCTCTTCAAATCAAAGTCCAATCTTTTCAATTTCAATTTCCAATCTCCTCTTCTAATCTCAAATCAAATCCAATTTTCAATTCAATTTCTTTCTTCCAATTCAATCTCTTTCTTTCAAATCAACCCTTCTCTTTTCAATCGGACTCCGGTCCGAACTACGACTGACCTGATTCCCCCAAAGGGATACGTAGGCAACCTTCATAGGTGCGGTCACAATACTTTTCAAACTTTCAATTCTACCCTCATGGGTGTGGTTTCCAAAATCTTTCCAAATTTCAAATTCCAATCAATTTTTAAATTCCAATTTCAAAATTTCTATTTTCAAACTTTTACTTTCAATTTTCAAACTTTTCAATTTCAATTCTATTTCTTCAAAATCTATTTTTAAATCAAATCAATTTCTTTTCAAATCAATTTCTATTTTCCAATTCTTTCATCTTGCACTTGCATATCATGCATCATGCTAAATTAGTTTTCAAACATTGTTTTTCTAAAGTGAATAGGGTTGAACTATAGTTAGTCGAAGACTCTCATAGGTGAATCTAGGGTAGATTGACCTGTAGGTACCGAAAGGGCGGGGTAGGGTGATAGCTTAGTGCGTCTTCCCTACACGTAACCAACCTCCGAACCTAGATCACTGTTTTCAAAGACCAAAAAGGAGTTATTTTTCAAAAAAGGGCTAAATGTTTTCCAAAGGTTGCCAAACAACCTGTTTTCCTAAAAAACCCTCTCTTGAGGATGTTTTCCAAAATTGTTTTTCAAAAACCCTAAGTGTAGTTTTCGGATTATGCTTAGTTTTTAGGTGACCTAACTCACCTTAATCAAGTTAGGTGGCGACTCCGAATCTTTTTCAAAAGCCCTTTATTCAAATCTATTTTCAATTCAAACCTAGTCGCACTTATTCTTCTAGGAGGGTGAGTTCTAACGAGAGAGTACAACATTTTTCCCGCTTGGGTGAGTATTCCTCGAGTGCGAAAAATCTGGGCGCGACACATGTGAATGGCCAAACATTGGCCGTGCGCACGTAGGACATGCGCAGGTACTGTTCCATTGCAAAAATAACACGTGGCACCCTATGTACTGGTTAAATCTCAACCGTTGATCAAAAGTCGGTCGATCTGAACAAAATTTGAGCGCATATAGCATATGCTCCATCACCGGGAAGATTCGCCCAAACTTTGCCTCGATAATTGGGCCAACCGGGAAGGTTCCAGGGGAATTGGTCGCACTCGGGATGTTCTCCTAGTGCATCCGATGAACTTTCATGTTTTTGAAGAGTTTGAATTATGTTTAGAAAAGTGGAATATCGTCTTGGAAAGCGTGCCAAAAAGGGCACTTTTGTGGAGCGTCTGTGATACGCTCTGTGGGTGTTTAAAAGTGGCTGTTTTCGTTTGATGTGATCGAGGCCTTTGAGAAGCGATCTATTCGATCGGACCATTCCGATGGAAAGTGCTCTGAAAATACTTTCTAGAATTCCCAAATTTACACATTTCTCAAATCGTTTAACGATGCGTTTTGATTACGGAATCGAAGAAAAAGTCAACCTTGGCAGAGCGTTTGCGAGACGCTCCAGGGGTTGCTGAAAGTCATGGTTTTCGCACCATACGATGGAGGGCTTCGGGAAGTGATCCATTCGCTCGAACCGTATTGGTGGAAAGGTCTATGGACGAGCTTTCGAGAATTCCTTGATTTGCGCGTTTCTCATGTCGGTTGACGGTGTGATATAATCAGGGAATCGGGAGAAAAGACAATTTGAGCAGAGCGTAGGGTGTTCGTTGGGTTAAACAAAGCCGTGTGATGAAACCCTTTGCTCAAAATTCCGTGGCTGGTGCTGTTTCGGGGCGTTTTTGGCTCCCAGGGGCAAAATGGTCATTTTGACCAGAGTTGGCTGGAAATGGTCATGGATGGTCTGGTATGTTGTGTTAGGTGTGTAGGGCTATTCAGGGATGGTTTTGAGAGAGTCTGTCACCGTTCAGCGGGGGTTCGTGTCGTGTTGAGTCGTTCAGGGGCAAAATGGTCATTTTGATCAGAGTGAGCCAGAATAGGACCGGATTTGGACCAAATGGTGTGCGGGGGATGCCTGATGGTTTAACAACATTGTGGAAGGATGAACTTATCATTTTGAGGGATTTTGAACTTTCCCAAAACGTGCCTGAAGGCCCAAAAGGGCAGGTTTGGTCATTTTTCACCGAGCCGGGCTAGCAGGCGCTGGTGTTGACCTAGGTGTTGGTTCCTGAGACTGCCTGGTCTCGAAAAACTACCTATGCGGTGTTGGTCTCTAAGAATGCCTTGTCTTAGAGAGCTACCTGTAGGGTGGTGTTGGTTCCTGAGAACGCCTGGTCCCAGAAAGCTACTTGGAAGGGTGGTGTTGGTCTCCGAGAACGCCTGGTCCCGGAGAACTACCGAATGACGAACATTCTACATTGGCAGGCTAGCAGGTGCCAGAAGTGAACCGTCTGGAATCTTTGATGAGGTGTTGGTCCCCGAGATTACCCGATCCTGGGAAGCTACCTGCATGGCGTTGGTTTCCTGGACCACCTAGTCTAGAAAACTGCCTGGAACAATGGTGCTTAAGGCTTCAGCAGATCCTTGTGGGCCTGAGAAGCTACCAGCTGGTTGGATTGGAGATTGAAAGGCTCATCTTGAGCCTGCACGTGTTGTGATGTTGGAGACCGAATCCAGTCGGGCCGGAGATTGCCAAGCAAGCAAAAATGGGGTGCTTACAGCTGCCCCTCTTTTTCTGGCTTTGCTTGTCGAAGACAGAAAAATAATAAGGAAGGATCCCATGCTGACCACGAGGCGATCGAAGGGACGATGTGTTGGTGAATTTGGGAATGCTTTGAAACCTCTTATGGGTTACTGGTCTGGAAGATTTTGAAAATTCTTAGGTCTAGGTTGGGAACTGGGTTACCGGCCTAACACATTTTGGTCCAGGGCAACTGATTCTTGCCGGTGAAAGTTGAAGGCTCGACTTTTGGCTTTTAACAAGGCTGTTACGAGCGAATTCGGGTTTCTAGGAAGCTAGAAATTGGTTTTGGCGGAAAACCGGATGACTGAGCGCATGTATCACATGCGCATTTCGTGGAATAAGCCATGCGCATCTAATACATGCGCCAGTAGATTTTTTGTTTTGGCGCATCTGCTGCATACGCGAGCCCGTGGCCCTTAAAACAAAGCAGGTTTGCATTTTAGCATTACGCTCTGTCAGGTTTTTGTTGATTTTGGGATTTTCTCTGAAGTGTTTCGTGGAGTTTCGATCGGGAATCATCAGAGGAGTGTTAGGTGATATCGGGCACGTGCCGGATATCACCACCGTCACCGGATTCTTGCCGGAAAGTTAGGTTTTCGCTGGAGAACCCAAAGGTTAGTTTTTGAAAATTTCTTTGATTTTGATGCATGTAGCTCCGTTTTTTGCAAGTGATCAGTGTATTCCTATGCTTTAAGATGTTTAGAACACAATGATCAGATCACTTTTGTGATTTGACGGAGATTTGAGTGTGTTTTGAATGAGTTTGCATGTTTATGGAAGAGGGTTTCCTGCAAGATTCAAAAAATCGCCTCCATGGGCCTGGGTATTGCATATTTTCGTGTGATTTTTCCACCGGGAACCTTAGAAAAATGTGTAGAATAACCGTATGAAGTTTTGTAATTTCCCAAAAAGTTTTGAATTTTTGAATTTTTAGAAATTACAAAAAATTGAAAAAATTGAAAAAATTATAAAATGAATCTCGCCGATGGTTGAAAAATCATAAAACACTTTTTGAAAATTGTAGTGATATTTTTGCATGTTCTGGGGAATTTTGTGAAATTTTTTGAAAATATAGATGAAATGAGAAAAATTGAAGAGATTGAAAAATTGGCTTGAAAATTGTGTTTGAGAACGGGACGTGCGTTTTGGAGGATGGGATTGTATGGTTGGATGGTTTGAGGTGTTTCAGGCTGTGTTTGTGACTTGTAAAATTTCGGGGTAGTGACTTTTTAAGACGAAACTCTGCTGAAATTTTCAAAAATTTTAAAAACCTTTCAATAAAGCAAATCTTTTTGAGAAAGGGGCTTTTGAGGGAGAAAGCCCAGAAAACTGGCTTCGAAATTTAGAAATAGAACTTTTTGAGGAAAAAGCTTAAAAACCTGTGGAGGATTTTTGAACCAGGGTTTTTAAAGGAGAAAACCCGAAAAACCAGATTTGAAATTTAGAAACCAAACTTTTTTTTGGGGAAAAAGCTTGAAAACCTGTAGAGAATTTTCAAACCAAGGTTTTTGAAGGAGAAAACCCAGAAAACCTGTTTGAATTTAGAAACCAAACTTTTTGAGGAAAAAGCTTGAAAACCTGTTAGAAAATTTTGAACCAGGGTTTTTGAAGGAAAAAACCCGAAAAACCGATTTTGAAATTTAGAAAACAAACTTTTTGGGGAAAAGCTAGAAAACCGTGTAAAAATTTGAATCAAGGTTTTTGAAGGAGAAAACCCAAAAAACCGGCTTTGAAATTTAGAAACCAAACTTTTTAAGGAAAAAGCTTGAAAACCTGTAAAGGATTTTCGAACTAGGGTTTTTGAAGGGGAAAACCCAAAAAACCAGTTTTGAAATTTAGAAACCAAACTTTTTTTTTTTTTGGGAAAAAGCTTGAAAACCTGTAGAGAATTTGAATCGTGATAGATGGGGCCCTCGCTCTTTCACCTTTTTCCTTTTTCTTTTTCTTTTTCTCCTTTTTTCTTCTTCTTTTCTTTTCTTTTCTTCTTCTTTCTTTTTTTTTTCTTTCTTCTTTTCTTTTCTCTTTTTTTTTTTCATTTTTTTTTCCTTTTTTCTTTGTTTTTCTTCTCTTCTTTTTCTCTTTTTTTTTTTTTTTTTTTTCTTCTTTTTCATTCATTCATCATTTTTTTTTTTCTATGTATATACATTGATGCATTTATCTTTGCACTTTTCGTATATTAGTGATTGACTGATCCTCTTGAATGTTGTCACTTTTCAGGATGTCAGAGGCTGGAGACGATGGTTCAGACAGGAGGCGCCACGAATAGAGTTTGAGGAGGGTGGTAGTAGTCGGGGTAGCTCGGCTAGAGGTGGCAGCGGCAGTGGTCCCTTTACTCTGGGAGTGGGAGCGGACGAGGGCAATGTAGTCATGTCTCAGCTCCGGGCTTGGTATGCCAGCTACACTGAGGAGGAGCGGCAGATTTTTTGTAGGGCATTCGGGTATCTGGGATCGCTTCTTTCTGTGAGACTGGTATCGGGCTTGGTTGAGGCCTCAACCGCTTTCTGGTGCCTGGAGTTGTGTTTATTCCATTTTAGTGATTTCGAGATGACGCCGACACCTCACGAGTATGGGCGCTGGGTTTAAGGAGTGGCCAGGAGGGCATAGTAGGCCCAGACTTTCCCCGAGGCTTTATGTCTATTATCTTTGGTCAGTTGGGGCTTAGACGTCAAGCTCTGGATTCGGCTTCTCACCCTGCTTTTTCGGCACTGGAGGTGGGTTTTTTGTTGGGTCACTTTGAGTTTTGCACTGGTCAGACTGTTTATTCCGATGTTTGGCATACTTCCACGGAGTGGCCCATTGCTCGGATGAACGCGCTTGCCCTCATCTTGTTGAGTCATTTGGTGTTCCCTCGGGGGGATGGTCGGGTGGATGGCAGGCTTTGTTCCTTGTTGTTTTCGATCCGTCAAGGGTATTCTTACACCCCGTTGGCCGTGGGTGAGACATATGTGAGCTTTTCCAGGTTTCAGAGTGGGGAGGACGCCCTTTTTTGGGGGTCTAGGCCTCTTTTCCAGCTGTGCGCTCTTGAGCACTTGTTCATTCATCGCATTACCTGTCATATATGGTATTCGGAGGTTGATCCCATCTGTGCTTTGGTGAGGTCTCAGCAGGAGATTACTAACAGGGTTGATTGCCCAGATTCTCAGATGTCATGGGTGACCTTCCTCCAGATGAGGAGGTCCGATTCGGTCCAGTGGTATGTGGGTTTATGTAATGTTGACTCGCTGCGGGTACGGACTTCAAGTCAGGTTTTTATCCCTTTGATTGGCTTGAGGGGTGTTGCGCCCTTCTTTGGCATTCAGGTTCTCCGCCAGTTGGGTCAGACGCAGGATGTTCCATATACTACCGCGGTGACAGGGTATCCAGCTTATTTTGGTGATGAGGTTCCGAGGGGCATAATGACTGAGTTGACAGGGCTGTGGCAAACTCTTGGGGCGCATGATACTTCGGACGGCTCATTCTCTTTCGTGCCGACAGCCACCATTGATTACACCAGATGGTTTTGGGAGTCTGTTTTGGGGGGTGCCTCGGTCTGGGATCCTCTTCCAGAGTCGCCTTTGCCTCCTGTAGGGTACGCCGATCTCTTGGCTATTGCTACCATTAGGGGGAGGCGACTACGGAGAGTTTATCGTGCCCGTATGAGTTAGTTGGAGACTCAGCTGGAGACGAGTAGAGGCCGAGTGAGTGATTTAGAGAGACAGCTGGAGAAGGCATCCAGGGCGAGAGACTCTCCTCTAGTTGATGTTTCCTGGGGGCTTAGACGCCCTCGGGGATCCAGAGATACTTCCTCTTCGGTAGAAGGTGACCCGCGGGACACATTGATAGTCCAGTTGAGGGCTATGGTACACACCCTGTCACAACCCGACTCCGCTCTCACTAGGCCGCGACAGTGATGATTTTGTCTAGAGTTGGGTTCGAAAGTAGGCGATGGGGTTTATGATTCTAACAAAATAACGTAAATAGGAACATAGCATAGATGATTTAGAAATATTACATTAAGGACGTAAAACCAGTGTAAGTCTCATAATGTTATAGTCCAGCACAAACTAACTCAAGAATTTAAAAGACATAAGATAATAGGAAGACTTGATCTCGTATGCTCACTTCCTTGAAAGTCAGTTGGGTGGCTCTATCCCTGAAAATGTCTCATAAGATAGGAATGAGCGGCGAAGCCCAGTAGGAGATCAAAGATTTCTATAAGGTGCAGGATAAAAGATAATGTGATAAAAGAATGTCATGGTATGCATATGACCCTTGCAATTTCTTCTTTTTTTTTTTCTCATCAATACCCGGATCCTTGCAGGTATGTCCTACCAGGGCCAATTCAAGCCAATGGGGTCCACCCAAGATTCATCCTCCATCATCAAGTTCAGTGGGACCCATCCATGATCATCTAGCCCGATATCAAGCCAGTGATACTGACCCATGATGGCCCCAATATCAAGCCAGTCAGGTACACCCATGATATAAAAAAAAAACTCGGGGTCTTTTTCTTTCTGGTTGTACCACCCTTATACCTCCACAGTGATGTAGTCATACAAGCAAGAATGCTATTTTTGCATTTAATGAATAAAAGACATTTAGAACAAAAAGATAAATTGACAGGAAAGCATAAAACACGACAATATACAAATCACTTAATAAAGAAGAGATATGAGCATGAATCTTAAGGAAATGTATAGATCCCTACCCTTAGTATCTTTCCGGAATTCAAGATGGTTCGGTATTTTCTGCAAAAGAGAAGGAAGAACATCCAGGCTTAGTCTAGAGTTTGCTATAAAAATCTTGTTTAGGTATAGTTAAGTGGGGAGGGTAAGTTAAATTAGAGATGGCGAAATTAAAATGAGGTGGAAATTTCAAACTTCCCCTTTGGGGCGATATACGTCGTCGAGCTGGGTACTAAAACTACCAGTGATTCAAAGTAGGAGGATTCTGGAAACTTCTATTCTGAGGGGATATTAAGGCCACTCTCCCATTTTTGGGTTCCCCGAATATCTAGGGGCATCCCGGTAATTTTTTAGAATTTTTCTACTTATAATTTATTTTCTGTAAATTTTTATTCTTTAAATCGTAAATAAACCATGGAAATTCACATAAGTCTCCGATTGACCTGAAATTTTTATGGAAGCCTCTTGAAGTAATTTAATAGCTGCCATAAAAATTTCAGCCTCATCGGACCTCACACGCGCCTGCACGCGCCACCAGTAGCGCGTGGGGGTGGAAGGCTTGGCCTTCTTCTTCCTCCCGCGCGACTAGCAGCGGTTCCGCTTCATTTTCCGGCCATTCCCCGCACCCCCTGGCCATTCATGTGTGACCCAGAAATTGGCAAGGACCTGGGTCACACATCCATGGTCGAAGCTTGGCCAGAGATGGTCGGAGGTGGCCAGAATGGCCTGAAACGCCGGCTGCATGGCGGAACCCTAGGGTTACCGACCTGCAACAGCATTTTTGGCCATCTTCCCGTGATAATTCAGCCATGGTTCCTTCACGACTTTTGTTCCTTGCCCAAAGACGCTTCTTCCCCAAGTGATCCGGTCGGCAAAGGTTGCCGGTGGCCGGAGTTATGATTTTCTGAACCTTTTCCAGCAGTTTCGGCTTTGCAGAAGACTTTGGTGCACGCACAGAGGTCGTGGACCTCTCTAGGACACTCAGAAAGAGTCCCCAAGAAGTCCCAAACTCCTGTGATAGCCCTCGGTTCCTGGGTTTTTCGGAGTGGGTTGGGTAATGTATTTTTCGGTCTCCTTCTCACTCTAGGTTCTCGGCTATTGTGGTGGAGCTTCGGGGCCAAGGTTGCTGGGTTTAGGGAGCTTACAGGGTGGTGATGATGGGTTCTGTACCTGTCTTTCGAATGCCACAGCCTCAGCCCGATTCTTCCCCGTCTTCCCTTTCTTCTTTCTCTAGGTTTCTTTCTCTCTCTCTCTCTACAGCTTCCTCTCTTAACTTCTTTCGCACCCTGAATGAGGGAAAGGGAGGGTGCATATATAGGTGTTGTGGGTTTTGGGCAACAGAAGTGAACTCTCTCTCTCAGTTTCTCTCTTGAGTCTCCCAGCGTCTTTCACTCTCTCTCTCTCGTTCTTAGTTTCTATAGGTTGCCAAGGTCGGTTGCAGCATGGATTTGATGACCTTGTGCTACGTGTGTGTGTGTGTGTGTGCGTTTTAGAGGTTAAATCCTAAGTTGTATTCTTATATATAGTTGACAGCTTGGATAGGTAAGTCTATACGCATATGTGGGTGGTATTTTCTGCTAGGTAGTGCATGCATGCATGCATGCTTATATATATACTCCTATATATGTGCTATACGTGGCATTAAGCAAGGCTGGCCATGCAAATTGGTGGGGGGGGGGGGGGGGGGGGGGGGGGGGGGGGGTAGTTTCGTAAAAACGTACGAGTACGAAGCGACTAAATTCAAGGCTCTAATTTTTCATCGAACGCCTGACTCAATATCGTAAGTAGAAAGCCCTTGAAAAATTAATAATTTTAGGCTCCAATTTCGTACAATTCCGACACCGGGTGAGCGAGAAAGCTCGAATTGAAGTTACGGGAGATTCGGGCACGAATCTCCAGGTGCAACGGCTTGCGGGGGCTTTTCGGCAAACCGACACTCTCCAGAATGGAGTTCTGAGATTACCAAGGTGTCAGGCTTGAAAAGGTGATAATTTTAGACATCTAATTCGTCGAAATCTAACGGAAGAAGAGGGAGAAATCTCCGTTCAAAGTTAAGGTGCCGTTTTGGTGCGAATTGTCGGGTGACGAATTTTTTAACCCTTTATTTATTTATTTATTTATTTATTTGTTTATTTATATATATATATATATTTCTTTTCGGGGACTCGAGTTTTGACATATGGACAGGGTTGGGTTTAAAAAGGCCTTGTTTCTGACTTGCGACCCTATGGTCATACCTTAATCGGTCCTGTTAGGGGTAATTCAGTCAAAGAAAATTACGGGTATTACAACCTTACCTCCTTTAGGAATTTTCGTCCTCGAAATTAGCCTGGAATAGGTGTGGATACTTTAATCTCATATCTGCCTTAGCTTCCCACGTTGCTTCCTCCTCCCCGTGATGTTGCCATATTACCTTGGCCAGGGGAATCTCCTTATTTCTCAATATTTTCACCTGGCAATCCACTATCTTACTGGGTCCCTCGTCATAGGAATGGTCAGGTTGTATTGTCACGGTTTCCCATTGAATTATGTGAGTAGGGTTGGGGTGGTATTGTCTCAACATCGACACATGGAATACGTTATGTATTCGTTCTAATTCGGGAGGTAATTCCAGTCGGTATGCCACTTGTCCAATTCTTTCTAAAATGCGGAAAGGTCCGATGTATCGGGGTGCCAATTTCCCTTTCTTTCCAAAACGCATCACCCTTTTGTGGGGCTTAACCTTTAAAAACACTTGGTCATCTACTTGGAATTCCAAGGCCCGTCTACGCTGGTCTGCGTAGCTCTTTGGCCGGCTTTGGGCAGTCTTAAGCCATTCTTGTATGAGCTTAATCTTTTCTGTGGTTTCCTGAATGATTTCAGGCCCAAATAAAAACCCATCGCCAGTCTCTAACCAACAATTTGGTGCTCGGCAGGGTCGCCCATACAATGCTTCGTAAAGGGCCATTTCTATACTTGCTTGGTAGCTATTGTTATAGGCGAACTCGGCCAAAGGTATATGGTCACTCCAAGTCCCCCGAAAATCTAATACACAAGCGCGAAGCATATCCTCTAAAGTTTGGATAACTCGTTCGGATTGGCCATCCGTTTGTGGGTGGTAAGCGGTACTCATGCATACCTGGGTTCCTAATGCTTTTTGCAGGCTTTGCTAGAATCGCAATGCGAACCTTGGATCGCTATCCGACACGATGGTCTTAGGCACTCCATGCAATCGTAGTACCTCTTTCAAATACAGCTGACTCAAGGTACTAAGACTATTAGTAGATTTGATAGGTAGGAAGTGTGCAGTCTTCGTCAAACGATCTACAATAACCCAAATCGTGTCGCACCCTTGTCTGTTCCTCGGTAGTCCAGTGACAAAATCCATGGTGATATGTTCCCACTTCCATTCAGCTATGGGCAAGGGTTGTAGCAGCCCACCGGGTCGTTGGTGTTCCGCCTTCACTTGTTGGCAGATGAGACAATGTGTTACAAATTTCGCAACGTCCTTCTTCATTCCTCTCCAGTAATACTGTCTTTTAAGGTCTTGGTACATCTTGGTGTTTCCGGGATGTATTGTGAACTTAGAACGATGTGCTTCAGATAGAACGTTTCGTTTCAACTCTTACTTATCCACCACCAAGTACCTACCTTTGTATTGGAGTTCACCTTCGGCGTTAATGGCCCATCCCGGTTCCATTGTTCCCTTCTCCGTTTTCTCTTTTATCTCTTGCACTTCTGGGTTTCCCTGTTGGGCCTGCCGAACTTCCTCTAGGGTTTGGGATTGTAGCTGAAGGCTAGATAGTACTCCTCCCTTCTCTTGCAGCCCTCCATAGGATTCAAGCAATTTCACCGCTTTCCATTTCTTTAATACAATGTTACTCATAAGCCCTTGATTCTTCCTACTTAAGGCATCTGCCACGACATTTGCCTTACCGGGGTGGTATTGTAAGGTGAAGTCGTAGTCTTCCATGTATTCTACCCACCTTCTTTATCTTAGGTTCAAGTCCTTCTGGGTGGTGATGTATTTAAGACTCTTGTGGTCCGTGAATAGCTCAAATTTTTCTCCATACAAGTAACATCTCCAAATCTTAAGGGCAAATATTACCGCGGCCATCTCTAGGTTGTGAGTTGGATAATTTTGCTCATGTTTCTTGAGTTTTCGCGACCCATAAGCGACTACTTTTCCTTCTTGCATCAAAACACACCCTAACCCTCGATGTGAGACGTCAGTGTAGACTATATAGGGCTTCCCACTTGCAGGAAGGGTGAGTATGGGTGCAGTAGTGAGTTTTTCCTTTAACAATTGGAATGCTTCCTCACACTTGTCTATCCAGACATACTTCACTTCTTTTCTGGTTAACTAGGTTAGGGGGCCTGCTATTTTAGAGAACCCTTCCACAAATCTCCGGTAATACCCAGCTAAGCCTAGGAAACTTTGAACTTCGGTTACAGTAAAGGGCCTCCAATCCATTACTCCTTCTATCTTGGCAGGATCTACTGCTATCCCTACTTTTGACACCACGTGCCCTAAGAACTTTACTTCCTTCATCCAAAAGTCGCATTTACTCTTCTTAGCATAAAGTTGGTGTTTTCTCAAGATCTGGAGGGTGATTCTTAGGTGTTCCTTATGGGTTTCCTCGTCAGATGAGTAGATAAGGATATCATCTATGAAGACAATCACAAAATGATCTAGTTGAGCTCGAAACACTCTATTCATCATATCCATGAAGGCAGCAGGTGCATTGGTCAATCCGAAGGGCATCACTACAAATTCAAAATAACCGTAACGGGTCCTAAAGGCTGTTTTGGGTATATCAGCTTCTCTTACTTTCAATTGATGATACCCCAACCTCAAGTCTATTTTTGAAAAATATGTCGCCCCTTTGAGTTGGTCAAATAGATCATCAATCCTTGGGAGTGGATACTTATTCTTAATGGTAACCTTGTTTAATTGTCAATAATCTACACATAATCTGAGGGTTCCATCTTTCTTTTTCACAAACAACACCGGCGCTCCCCAGGGTGATATACTAGGGCGAATGCAGCCTTTCTCCAGAAACTCATCTAGCTGAGACTTTAGCTCCTTAAGTTCTGTTGGGGCCATTCTATAGGGTGCAATGGATATAGGTGCTACTCCCGGATGTAACTCTATTGTGAATTCGATTTCCCGATCTGGAGGTATTCCGGGTAGATCTTCAGGGAACACATCGGGAAATTCGTCTACCACCGGTAGTGGTTTTGTATGGACCGGGCCTTCATTATCTTCCGACAGGGTGCTGAGGAAACAAAAGCACCCTTCTGATCTTTTTGTTGCTCCTTAAGGGTCACGAGGGGTTTTGCCTAGTTGGTGTTTATCTCATCGGGGAAATGCACTATACATCCACTATGATGCCATAAAGTCAGGGTTTTCTGACTACAGTCCATGACTGCTTTATGTTTTGCTAACCAATCCATCCCTAGGATCACATCAAATCCCTTCATACCTATTTGAACCAAATTAACTGTAAATTCAAAGGTACCTATCCGAACAATGCTGGATGGACATCCTACTTGTACGATAACTATCCCACTAGTAGGTGTCTGAATGCTAAGAGGTGTAGCCAACAACTCAGTAGTTAAACCTAGGTCACCTATACATTTTTCAGAGATGAAAGAATGCATAGCTCCCGAATCAAACAATACTGTGATCCACGAGTTGTAAAGTAGGATCGTACCTTCGATCACAGCATTGGGGTTCTCGTCACTTCCTCTTGTAGTAGAAAGGGCATACATCCGAGGTGGACCGGGGTGATTGACTTGTTTTCCTTTGTCCGCTGTTCTCGAATTCACCTAGTTGGAGTTGAAGGTGGTAATTGTAGATTTTCTATTCATGGTCTGACGGGGCATTGTTATGGATGTTGCTGGGAAATTTCGTGCTGGTGGTAACTGCGGAGAAATCCAGTTGTTATTACCATTCCCAATTCGCATGACCTGAGGGCAGTCCCGTTTTGGATGCCCTCTCTGCTGGCAATTAAAGCAAATGGGCCTGTTATCCGATGTTCCCCTAGAATTCGGAGGGTAGGGTTGGTACCTCGAGTTTGGGCATCTAAGGTTATTAAAATTGGAGAAATTTCTCATATTTTTGCCAGGCACTCTCGAGTTCAGCGTTTGTTGTTGTCCTTCCAACTCTTGTTCTATCAACATTGCCCGGTCAATTACTTCCGTGAACTTTTGTCCCATAAATGCGACTACCCGAGATCGGATTGCCGGTCTCAACCCCTTAAGAAACCTTCGAGTCTTTCTGTCTTCCGTGGCCACAAAATCTGGGGCAAATCTTGACAGCTCCAAGAAGGTGGCCACATATTGACTTACTGTCGAATTATTTTGTTGGAGCTGTACAAATTCCTCCATTTTAGCATCCTTAACTATTTCCCAAAAGTAATGATTATGGAAGAAGGCTACAAATTCTTCCCAAGTCAAACTTTTCACATCCCTCATGCGTTTCACTGAATCCTACCAAAAATCTGCTTCTCCCTCAAGTCGGTAAGTTGCGAACTCCACTTGATACTCTGCAGGAGTTCCTACGATATCGAGTACCTTTCGGATTTGTTTGAGCCATCGCTCCGCAACTGTAGGGTCATGTTCTCCTATGAATCTTGGGGGGTTTTGCTTCTGGAATTCTCGAAGTAGCTTCGTTTTTCTCTCCTCAAGATTCGCTTGAGGCATCGGGTTGGCTGCTAATCTGGGAGGCTCAGGGGCTGGTGGAGGTTGTTGGGGAACAGGTGGCGCTTGATGATTTTGTTGCTGTTGTTGCAGTAGATTTGTCATGGCCTGTAGGCTTTGTAAAATCTGGTTCAATTGTGCATTAGATGGGTTTTCGTTGCTCCCATTAGTCCCAGCTCCAGTCCTAGTCCTTGCCATCTAAAAGGGTTGTTTAATTCAAGTTAGATTTCTATTTATTAAATCAGAAATCAAGACTTTAATATAAGGTCTACCAAGTCGATAATAGTCATTAAAGAAAAGATAAGTTCATACGGTGTTAGGTAAGTATAACAAAATAATCTAACACACCCGGTTCGCTCCTCCCATACATAAAACTATACCAAAACGTGGAGGACCATAGGTACTATCAGGGATACTAGAAAAGACATATACAATCACATATCTATGTCTTCCTCGGGCTCCTCCTCACTGTCGAAGACTTCTATCACAGGAGTGGCTGAGGTCGTAGGTACGATGGGGCTAACTGCCGAGGTGGGGTCATCTATGGACATCTCCAGAGTTAAAGGATGGTACTCAGGCGAGGGCGGCTGGTCAGCTGGGGGTGGTGCTGTGGGTGGTGCAAGCTGCGGCCCATGTGTAGCTGGGGGCGGTGGAGGCGGCCCGGTAGGGACATGGGCCCCGAGTAGTGGTAACTCTCCAGCTAACTACATCTCTAGTATCAACTGCTGATACTCCCCTGGGTGTTTCACTATCTCAGACACTTCATGGGTTATCCCTATCAAGGAAGTCACCCTATTTAGGACGATGGTATCCTGCTGGCTCCTAGGGAGACATCCCCAACGTTGTGCTACCCTGGAAATCTCAGCTCTCAGGAAGGCCTTAGCTTGGGCGCTAGTCACGGCTTTACGGTTGTTCCTCACATCTCTCTCTACCTCGAGTTGGTGTAACAGCAACTCATCCCAGATTGCTAGATTCATCTGCACATGATATTTAGCATTAATATACAGTTAAGACCAATGATAGGAAGTAGCATAAGGAGTGCATGCTCTATATAAGTGGTCCATTTCCCTAATGACCTAAAACCGTGCTCTGATACCAATTTCTGTCACAACCCGACTCCGCTCTCACTAGGCCGCGACAGTGATGATTTTGTCTAGAGTTGGGTTCAAAAGTAGGCGATGGGGTTTATGATTCTAACAAAATAACGTAAATAGGAACATAGCATAGATGATTTAGAAATATTACATCAAGGACGTAAAACCAGTGTAAGTCTCATAATGTTACAGTCCAGCACAAACTAACTCAAGAATTTAAAAGACATAAGATAATAGGAAGACTTGATCTCGTATGCTCACTTCCTTGAAAGTCAGTTGGGTGTCTCTATCCCTGAAAATGTCTCATAAGATAGGAATGAGCGGCGAAGCCCAGTAGGAGATCTAAGATTTCTATAAGGTGCAGGATAAAAGATAATGCGATAAAAGAATGTCATGGTATGCATATGACCCTTGCAATTTCTTCTCTTTTTTTTTTCTCATCAATACCCGAATCCTTGCAGGTATGTCCTGCCAGGGCCAATTCAAGCCAATGGGGTCCACCCAAGATTCATCCTCCATCATCAAGTTCAGTGGGACCCATCCATGATCATCTAGCCCGATATCAAGCCAGTGATACTGACCCATGATGGCCCCAATATCAAGCCAGTCAGGTACACCAGTGATATAAAAAAAAAACTCGGCGTCTTTTCCTTTCTGGTTGTACCACCCTTATACCTCCACAGTGATGTAGTCATACAAGCAAGAATGCTATTTTTGCATTTAATGAATAAAAGACATTTAGAACAGAAAGATAAATTGATAGGAAAGCATAAAACACGACAATATACAAATCACTTAACAGAGAAGAGATATGAGCATGAATCTTAAGGAAATGTATAGATCCCTACCCTTAGCATCTTTCCGGAATTCAAGATGGTTCGGTATTTTCTGCAAAAGAGAAGGAAGAACATCCAGGCTTAGTCTAGAGTTTGCTATAAAAATCTTGTTTAGGTATAGTTAAGTGGGGAGGGTAAGTTAAATTAGAGGTGGCGAAATTAAAATGAGGTGGAAATTTCAAACTTCCCCTTTGGGGCGACATACGTCGTCGAGCTGGGTACTAAAACTGCCAGTGATTCAAAGTAGGAGGATTCTGGGAACTTCTATTTTGAGGGGATATTAAGGCCACTCTCCCATTTTTGGGTTCCCCGAATATCTAGGGGCATCCTGGTAATTTTTTAGAATTTTTCTACTTATAATTTATTTTCTGTAAATTTTTATCCTTTAAATCGTAAATAAACCATGGAAATTCACATAAGTCTTCGATTGACCTAAAATTTTTATGGGAGCCTCTTGAAGTAATTTAATAGCTGCCAAAAAAATTTCAGCCTCATCAGACCTCACATGCGCCTGCACGCGCCACCAGTAGCGCGTGGGGGTGGAAGGCTTGGCTTTCTTCTTCCTCCCGCGCGACTGGCAGCGGTTCCGCTTCATTTTTCGGCCATTCCCCGCACCCCCTGGCCATGCATGTGTGACTCAGAGATTGGCAAGGACCTGATCACACATCCATGGTCGGAGCTTGGCCGGAGATGGTCGGAGGTGGCCGGAATGGCCCGAAACGCCGGCTGCATGGCGGAACCCTAGGGTTACCGACCTGCAACAGCATTTTTGGCTATCTTCCCATGATAATTCAGCCATGGTTCCTTCACGACTTTTGTTCCTTGCCCAAAGACGCTTCTTCCCAAGTGATCCGGTCGGCAAAGGTTGCCGGTGGTCGGAGTTATGATTTTCTGAATCTTTTCCGGCGGTTTCAGCTTTGCAGAAGACTTTGGTGCACGCACAGAGGTCGTGGACCTCTCTAGGACACCCAGAAGGAGTCCCCAAGAAGTCCCAAACTCCTGTGATAGACCGAAGTCCCTTCTCGGTTTGTCGGAGTGGGTTGGGTAATGTATTTTTCGGTCTCCTTCTCACTCTAGGTTCTCGGCTATTGTGGTGGAGCTTCGGGGCCAAGGTTGTTGGGTTTAGGGAGCTTATGGGGTGGTGATGATGGGTTCTTTACCTGTCTTTCGAATGCCATAGCCTCAGCCCGATTCTTCCCCGTCTTCCCTTTCTTCTTTCTCTCGGTTTCTTTCTCTCTCTCTCTCTACAGCTTCCTCTCTTAACTTCTTTCGCACCCTAAATGAGGGAGGGGGAGGGTGCATATATAGGTGTTGTGGGTTTTGGGCAACAGAAGTGAACTCTCTCTCTCAGTTTCTCTCTTGAGTCTCCCAGCGTCTTTCACTCTCTCTCTCTCGTTCTTAGTTTCTATAGGTTGCCAAGGTCGGTTGCAGCATGGATTTGACGACCTTGTGCTACATGTGTGTGTGTGTGTGCGCGTTCTAGAGGTTAAATCCTAAGTTGTATTCTTATCTATAGTTGACAGCTTGGATAGGTAAGTCTATACGCATATATGGGTGGTATTTCTGCTAGGTAGTGCATGCATGCATGCATGCTTATATATATACTCCTATATATGTGCTATACGTGGCATTAAGCAAGGCTGGCCATGCAAATTGGTGGGGTGGGGGGGGTAGTTTCGTAAAAACGTATGAGTTCGAAGCGACTAAATTCAAGGCTCTAATTTTTCATCGAACGCCTGACTCAATATCGTAAGTAGAAAGCCCTCAAAAAATTAATAATTTTAGGCTCCAATTTCGTACAATTCCGACACCGGGTGAGCGAGAAAGCTCGAATTGAAGTTACGGGAGATTCGGGCACGAATTTCCAGGTGCAGCGGCTTGCGGGGGCTTTTCGGCAAACCGACACTCTCTAGAATGGAGTTCTGAGATTACCAAGGCATCAGGCTTGAAAAGGCGATAATTTTAGACATCTAATTCGTCGAAATCTGACGGAAGACGAGGGCGAAATCTCCGTTCAAAGTTAAGGTGCCGTTTTGGTGCGAATTGTCGGGTGAGGAACTTTTTAACCCTTTATTTATTTATTTGTTTATTTATATATGTATATAGATTTTTTTTTTTCGGGGACTCGAGTTTCGACATATGGACAGGGTTGGGTTTAAAAAGGCCTTGTTTCTGACTTGCGACCCTATGGTCATACCTTAATCGGTCCTGTTAGGGGTAATTCAGTCAAAGAAAATTACGGGTATTACACACCCTTTCGTGGGAAAGGGACAGCCTCCTTGATCGATGTCAGTGCCATAGGTTGACCCAGTTATCGACTTCCTCTTTCGGGGCTTCTACCAGTGCTGGCTCCTCCGGGGGAGGGTTGGTGATGCCACCGTTTAGTGAGCCCGGTCCCTTGCCTGCTATCTCTGGTCCTGTGAGTCTTGTTCCTAGTGGTTCAGATGAGGACTCTTCGGATGGAGACGTGGATCGCTACATCGTAGTCCCTCGCCCTTGACATGACTGCTCCTTCTCCTTCTTCTTTCTCTTTTTTTTTTCTTCTTGCGCTATGGTTCTGGGTTTTTAGCTTTCTTCTAGGATTTCCTGCATTTGTACACATGCTCATTTTAGCTAAATTATTATGGTTCTAGTTATAACAAATCTCACCTCTTCTTTGGGACATGTCACCATTTTCTTGTTCCTGCAACAGTTAGTTAGCTTAATGTGTACTATAGCAAGCATTGTATCTATTGATAAGAACTACTTCCCTGGAGTGGAATTTTCCTCGGGGTGTCTCTGGCAGGGTCCCACATGGTTCCTTCTTCTTGGCCTATTGATTTCAAAAGAATGCCACTTTGATGATCACAACCTCTCCTTATCTTTTCCTATCATGGCCGGGGAATGATCCATTTGATGAATCCGAGCAGAGTGGGAGAGTGGAATGATTTTTTTTTTGCCTTTTTTGCCATCAGCGCCTTTGTAGGTTTTCGCCGACCTCGGCTCTGTTATTTTTGTGTCTCGGTGCGCTTACGGGTTTTCACCGTACCAACAAATTTGTATCTTGCCATGCCTCCATCTTTTTACTCGCGGCGCTCTTTCGAGTTTTTGCCACGCCCTTGGGGTCATGCTGCTTCCTTTTTTTTTTTTTTTTTAGGGAAATTTTTTCGAAGCTGAGGGAAGGCCTATTTGTCAAGGTGGCAGCTTGGGAATTTCAAATGTTTGCCCCTATTCGAGAATCATCGTCTTTTTTGCATTGGACTCAGTCCAAATTAGGTAGTTTTCATTGATCAAGGAGGACTTTTTGGGTCAGTTTGTAACGAGGTCGGGTTACGAGTTCTTGGGAGGGATGGTGTCAAAGGCTCAAGGTATCGTGTGGTTTCAGGGGTTTGCCGATGATCACCTTTCCAGGTCTTTTCCTTTTTGTCTATGGGTTCCTTTTCTCCGTCTCCCTTCTCCTTGTACAAACTTGTACTTGTATAGGGCTTATCATTTCCTTGGTTTTTGCCCTAGTATTATCACTTGCACAATCTATTTACTCCAAAGAGACACTAATCGTTATTCAATCATTTTTCATTCATCATTTTGTCATTCGTTCCTCTTTTTTTCTTTTTTTTTACGGGAAGCCCCCCCCCCCCTTTTTTTCTCAGTTCTGCCCTTCATTTGCCTTACCAAATTTACTTTGAACGATTTTGGATAGTGATCACCGTGTTAGGTTTGTTGGGAGAATGTAATTGGTTCAAAATGAGGTCATAGCAAAAGGGTATAGTGTATGGAAAAATGAATTGATGGCCTCTCATCATATCAATTTAAGCTGGCTAATCCTTGTGAGTCCTTTTGCAAGAATTTTGATGGTTCAAAAAGGGAACACATTCGATTCCTTTAATAAGAATTAACGGCCTTCTTTTTTATTGTAACTAGACTTCCCTGTTGCCTTAGAAGAGAATGGGAGTTTACACAAAGTAACGTTTGACTGCATCTGAATTCAAAGGGTTGGGGAACTCCTGCCCATCCATCTCTACCAGTATTAGTGCCCCCCCTGTCAGGACCTTTTTAACTTCGAATGGCCCTTCGTAATTGGGGGCGAATTTTCCCCGAGCTCCCTCTTGGCCGAAAATGATCTTCTTCAATACCAGATCCCCGACTTGAAAAATTCGGGGTTTCACCTTCTTATGAAACGCTTTGGCTACTCTCTTTTTATAGCATTGAGCGTGGTAGACAGCGGCCAGCCGCTTTTCATCCAGTAAGCATAGTTGAGCATAGCGGTCCTTGATCCATTATGCCTCTTCAAGCTGAGTCTCCATTAGCACCCTCATAGAAGGAACTTGTATTTCGACCGGGAGCACTGCTTCACTTCCGTAGACCAGCTCGTATGGTGTTGCCCCGGTAGAGACCCTCATTGTAGTTCGATAGGCCATGAGTGCAAAAAGGAGCTTCTCATGCAAATCTTTGTAGTGGTCGATCATTTTCCGAAGGATCCTCTTGATGTTTTTCTTGGCAGCTTCTACTGCCCCATTCATTTGCGGCCGGTAGCCTACCGAGTTTCGATGAGTGATTTTAAAGTTTTGGCACAACCGGCTCATCAAGTCGTTATTCAAGTTGGTAGCATTATCAGTGATGAGTGATTCTGGAACCCAATATCGACAGATAATGTGGCTTTTAAGGAATTTGTTCACTACTTTCTTTGTGACATGTGCATAGGATGCGGCTTCAACCCACTTTGTGAAGTAATCGATGGCAACCAGGATGAACCGGTGTCCGTTCGAGGCTTTCGGAGAGATTAGGCCAATCATATCCATCCCCCACATAAAAAAAGGCCACGGGGCTACCATTGAATGAAGCTCGACGGTGGGGCCTTGATCATGTCCCCGTGTATCTGACATTTGTGACATCGGAGGGCGTATCGCACACAATCTGTTTCCATGGTGGTCCAATAATATCCTGTCCTGAGTATCTTTTTGGAGAGAGTATGGCCGTTCATGTGAGGTCCACAGGTTCCTTCTGGACCTTGCTCATGATTTCACCTACTTCCGCTGCATCAACGCATTTCAAGGGCCCTAGGGGGAATCTTTTGAAGAGCTCATTTCCCACTAGAAAGTATTGGGCTGCCATCCTCCGGATCATCTTCTTATCATTTTGTACAGCCTGGGTAGGGAATTCTCCAGTCTGCATGTTCCTTTTGAGGTCGTAGAACCAGGGTCGTTCCTCTAACTCGGTGGAGGTGTTGAGGCAGTGTGATGGGGTATCCCGGACAAAGATCTGAAGAGGAGGGATTTCGAAACCTTTGTCCACTTTGATAGCCGCAGCTAAGGTGGCCAAAGCATCAGCAAAACTGTTTTCAGTTTGGGAAAAATGGTGGATATCTATCTTCTGAAACCTTTAACAGAGGCCCTTGATCTATTCATGGTAAGTGTAAGCACCCCATTTTTGACCGCTCGGCAGTCTACACTCCGTCCAGACTTGTGTTCAAGTCATTGTGAGCATATTCCAATCAAAACAACTTTTTAAGTCCAAATTCCGCCTGTCCATTGCCTCGCGGGCCTGCCAGGCCCAAATAGAGACAAAATGACCAAAATGCCCTTAGGGCATTGTCCTTTCCTTTCCAATCCCTCTCTCGAGACAGTTTATTCCTCGAGACAGTTCCAATCCAGGCACGTCTCTTCGGAGACGATAAGTCCCCTTTCCAATCCCTCTCTCTAGAAAGTTTATTCCTCGAGACGGTTCCAACCCAGGCACGTCTTTTCGAAGACAATAAGTCTCCTTTCCAATCCCACTCTCGAGACAAATTATTCCTTGAGACGGTTCCAACCCAGGCATGTCTTTTCGAAGACGGTAAGACCCCTTTCTAATCCCTCTCTCGAGACAGTTTATTCCTCGAGACGATTCCACTCCAGGCGCGTCTTCTTGAAGACGATAAGACCCCTTTCCAATCTCTCTCTCGAGACAGTTTATTCCTCGAGATGGTTCCAATCTAGGCACGTCTCCTCGAAGACGGTAAGACCCCTTTCCAATCCCTCTCTCGAGACAGTTTATTACTCGAGACGGTTCCAATCCAAGCACGTCTCTTTAGAGACAGTAAGACCCCTTTCCAATCCCACTCTCAAGACAGTTTATTCCTCGAGACGGTTCCAATCCAGGGACGCCTCTTCGGAGACGGTAAGACCCCTTTCCAATCCCTCTCTTGAGACAGTTTATTTCTCGAGCGGTTCCAATCCAAGCACGTTTTTTCGAATACGGTAAGACCCCTTTCTAATCCCTCTCTCGAGACAGTTTATTCCGTGAGACGGTTCCAACTCAGGCACGTCTCTTCGGAGATGATAAGTCCCCTTTCCAATCCCTCTCTCGAGACTGTTTATTCCTCGAGACGGTCCGAGTAGCGAAACTACTCACAAAACCGTTAGAGTAGCAGAAATACTCACAAATAGGTCGATATAGGGAATTGCCAACAAACCCCTGTGTCATGACGACCGCCGTCAGAGTGGCGGAAACATTCAAAACCCAGGTCAACACCAGTGTCCGTTAGCCCACTTCGGTGAAAAATGACCAAACTGTCCTTTGGACATTTTCCGAGACTTTCCGGTCAAGATGATCATTTTACCCCTAGGCATCCGAATGCCCCGGGAACCACACCGGCTCTAGGTATCAAACTGGTAACCCTCTGAGATTGCTTTTTATAGTACTCTCAACCTTCCTTTATCTTTCCGGATCATTCCGAATCAGTTCCGGCCAACCCGGTACAAAATGACCATTTTGCCCCTAGTAGGCCGGTCTCCTTTTTCGACCACACCAGCTCTGGGTATCAAACCGGTAACCTCCTGAGACTACTTTTTATAGTGTTCTCAATCTTCCTTTACCTTTCTGGATCATTCCGATTCAGTTCCGGCAAACCCGGTACAAAATGACCGTTTTGCCCCTGGTGGGTCGGTCTCCTTTTCCGACCACGCCGGCTCTAGAAATCAAACCGGCAACCTCTGGGAACATTCTGAATAATGTTTCTAGATCCCAAGTCTTCTTCAGGGACAATCCGGGTCTGTCCCGGCAGTTTTCCGGTCCGATTGACCGTTCTGCCCCTAAAGGCCCGGTCAACCTTTCGGACACATCTTATCCTCACTTTTCAAGTCAAATGCCTCCAAGACACTATTTTAAGTGTTCCTGCTCTTTTTTGGCCATCCGGGTCATTCCCAGCTCCTATAAATCATTCCCGGACTTTCCAGAGTCACTCCTAGTGAAGCCAAGCTAAAAATTGCATGGTACTCACTAGTATAGGCGCCCAAATCTAGTCAAAGATACGTTGCTTGTCGACCTTAAATGTTTCCTAAATGGCTGGCACCACTACTAGTGGCGCCAAGCCAAAAAATGGCCTGGCATCACTTCTAGTGGCGCTAGTGTAAACTTTGGCCTAGCGCTACTACAATAGGCGCCAGTGTTGTCCAACCTCTATAAATACAGAACCTCATTCAACGTGAAAAGGATCCACAAATTCAACCTAAAAATCGTATAATTCGATATACAGAACTCAAGCACCTCCTAAACCCTAGCTTCCCTAGGTTTTCCAAACCCTAGCCACCATACACTAAACCCTAGCCTCTTATACACTTCTGTACACCCCCATACACTCATACCCTAGCCTTCAACCCTCTTTTGAAGACTTGAAGAGCTGCAATCTAAAGTTTGAAGACAACTCTTGAAGATTGAAAACGAAGATCAAGACGAAGACCAAAGACTGAAGAAAGCAAGGCCCGCAAAATAACAAGACATACGGTAGGCTCCCTATTTAAATTTCCGCACTTCCCCCCCTCCCTCTTCTTTCTCCTAAACCACTTGGGTTTTCTCTATTTTAATCCCCCATCTTTCCCCCCCCCCCTTCTTTGCATGCTTGAAACAAGGGGACTTCCGGTTCATGTGTAGGATTAGACTGTTGGAGAGTCACCGTGTCGGGGGCTTTCTTCTAGTCTAACCAGAGACCACATGGGTCCGGCCCCCTTGATTATGTGGTGAAGCCTTAACCTTGTATGCTCACGACCCCAAAATTGCATTGTGCATATCATGATCTTGCATCTTCCAAAAACCGTTTTCAAAGTTGTTTTTCAAAATCGTTTTCAAACTTGTTTGCAAAATTGCATCAAAATCTCTTTTTCAAAACTTGTTTTCAAAATCACAATCCTATGGTGATTCTAGCTTTTCCATGGCTAGGATTGCTTTAGGAAAGTGTTACATTTAAAGTGACCAATACGGTCCATATTTTCAAATCTTGTTGTTTTCAAAACCACTTTCCTAAAGTGATTCTAGCCCTCTTATGGTTAGAATTACTTTAGGAAACTGAGATGTTTTTACACCTTCTAAAAAATCTCTTTTTAAAAATTCTTTCTTCCTAAAAATCTCTTCTTTAACATACTTTCCTAAAACTCTCCTCTCCAAAATTGTTTTCAAAAACTCCCTTCCAAAATCTATTTTTCAAAACTCCCTTTTTCAACTCCTTTCCAAAATCCTCTCCCTAAAATCCACTTTCTAAAAACGTTCCCCAAAAATCTTTCCAAAAACTCCTCTCTAAGATTCCCTTCTAAAAATCTTTGTTTCCAAAAACTCTCTCTCTCCAAAATCTTCTTTCCAAAAACTCCTCCCTAGGATTCCCTTCTAGAAAACCTTCGTTTCCAAAAATGCACTTTCCAAAAACTCTTTCCTTAGAGCCCAAGTCAAGCCCTAGAGCTAACCATTAGGAAACCCTAATTTTCTTTCCAAAAACATGGTTTTCAAACTTTGCCCCAAACCTAGGTTTCCAAAACCTCTTGTTTTCATATCCAAACTATACATGTTTCCAAAACCTCTTTTCTACATTAAAATTCCACACTTTCAAAACTAGGGTTTCTAGAATCTCCCTTTCCAAATCCTTGCCAAATCCTATCTTCCCTTTAGGAAACCAAACCCAATCCCTTCCTAATCCAAACCTTTCTTAATTCAATTCCTTCATAAACCATAAGTTTCCTAAACCTAAACTTCAAATCTTTCTTTAAGTTTCAAAATCCAAATCTTTCCTAATTCAACCCTTTCCTAATTTAACACTTTTCCTAATTCAACCCCCTTTCCAAATCTTAACTTTCCAAATTCAAGTTTTCAAACTTTTCCTAAACTCAAACCTTTCCTAATCCCAAGAAATTCAAACTCTAAAACTTTCTAAATCTTAAACTTTCCAAATTTCAAATCTTTCCAAATTCAAAACTTTCCAAGTTCAAAACTTTCTTAAGTTAAGACTTTAACAATCTAAAAACTTTCTAAATTCTAAATTTTCCAAAACTTCAACATCTTTCTAAATCTAAGACTTTTTCTAAACTCAAAACTTTCTTATTTTCAAAACCTTTTCTTCTTTCAAAACTTTTCTTAAAATGAAAACTTTTCCTAATTCAAAACATTTCTAAATTCAATACTTTCCTATTTCAAAACTTTCCTAAAGTGAAAACTTTCCTGAACCTAAAACTTTCTTAATTCAAAACTTTCCTAATTTCGAAACATTCCTAATTTGAAAACTTTCCAAAAAAGAAATTTTCCTAACTTGAAAACTTTCCTAAATCGGACCTTTCCTAATTGAAACATTTCCTAAATCTAATCTTTCCTAATCTCCTAAACCTTCCAAGTGGAGTCAAAATCTTTCCTAAGTCTCTTTCCTAAGTCTAGGTTTCCAAAACCTTCGTCTTTTCAAAATAAGTCTAAATTTCTCTTCCAAGTTCTATTTTTTTTTCAAATCAAAATTCAATCTTTTCAATTCCAAAATTCCAAATTCCAATTTTCAATCCCCTATTCAAAGTTCAATCTCTCAATCTTCCAAATTCAATCTCCTTCTTCAAATCAACTCTTCTATTTTCAATCGGACTCTGGTCCGAACTACGACTGACCTGATTCCCCCAAAGGGATACGTAGGCAACCTTCATAGGTGCGGTCACAACACTTTTCAAACTTTCAATTCCACCCTCATGGGCGCGGTCTCCACATTTTTCAAACCTCAAATTCCAATCTATTTTCAAAATTCCAATTTCAAAATTTCTATTTTCAAATTCCTATTTCCAAATTTTCAAACTTTCTAATTTCAAATATATCCTTTCAAATCTTTCTTCTTTTCAAATCTATTTTCAATTCTCTTATTTTGTACTTGCATATCATACATCATATTAGTTTCGTTTTTAAACATTGTTTTTCAAAGTGAATAGGATTGGATATTGGTTAGTTAAAGACTCTCATAGGTGAATCTAGGGTAGATTGACATGTAGGTACCGAAAGGGCGGGGTAGAGTGATGGCTTAATGCGTCTTCCCTACACGTAACCAACCTCTAAACATAGGATCACTATTTTCGAAAGACCAAAAAGGAGTTATTTTTCAAAAAAAGGGCTAAATGTTTTCCAAGGGTTGCCAAACAACCTGTTTTTTTAAAAACCCTCTCTTGAGGAGATATTTTCAAAATTGTTTTCCAAAACCCTAAGTGTAGTTTTTGGATTATGCTTAGTTTTTAGGTGACCTAACTCACCTTAATTAAGTTAGGTGGCGACTCCAAATATTTTTCCAAAAGCCCTTTATTTAAATCAATTTTCAATTCAAACCTAGTCGCACTCATTCTTCTAGGAGGGTGAGTTTTAACGAGAGAGTATAGTGTTTTTCCCACTTGTGTGAGTATTCCTCGAGTGCGAAAAATCTCGTCGTGACAGCTGGCGACTCCACTGGGGAGGCTTAGAGGGTTAGGCCGTAGTCGTGTCTCTTTACCCTTTATCCATGTAGAGTCTTCAATTAACTTGGTTCAATCCTATTCACTTTAAATTTTCAAAACTAAATTTTCAAAATTGTTTTCAAAAAAAAAAAAAAAAAACATGCATTTATTCACATTATCTTGTATTCTGTTTGTCATCCACATACTAACACTTGCATCTTTGTTTTGTAGGTGCGCTTTTTGCTTAAGTTTTATTAACTGCTTTGCAAGAATGTGATGTACAGGATGAATGGGAGTTGTTGGGCCCTTTCCTCCACTTTTAAAAAATCACACACACACTGCATGTGCACTTGCATTCTGCATACTTGCATACCCTGATATGTCCTTTCTAGTTAGAAAGGGGGAACGGTATATTGGTTGTGGGCAAGATGCTGTGTCAGTTTCTTCGCCTAAGGCCTCTTGATGGTTCCCCCGCTCAGATCACCAACCGATCATGGCACTACCTCGGGGAGTAGGCCTAGGTTTGAAGATCCGGGGACCGAGCCTTTTTAGGACACATTAGTCAACCCTCAACCTCATACTCATATAGACACCATGCATAGCCGAACCTCTGCCGGATTTAAGACACGAACACCGTTTTCAAAATCACGGAGGAAAGGGCGACTGCTCTTACTTTCATTCATACTTGTCTATTCCTGCTGTTATACCAACTGTATTTGTACTGTTATAATGCCTGTCTAACTGTTCATGCATGCATGTTTACTTCAAGTGTACCTTCTCTTCTTATACTTTTTGTATATTCATGTTCATGCATTCAATATCCCATGTCAAGACGAGAGTTCCAAGTAACTCAAGTCACTGCATTCTCATGCATATAATCAACCCCTTGAGAGTGACACCAAGGTCACTCTCCCTTGCATTAAACCTACCCAAACCCTAGGGGTTCCCGCGTAACCCTAAGGACTCATGGCATGCACACCAATCCATTTCATAAGAGGGGACCCAATCCCTCTATGCTCATGGAGGTAGGGTTGCCAAGAAGACATGGGGCAATCAATCAACAAGATCTCTCAGCGACCTCCTCGACATCAAATCCAAGGAAGGCGAATCCGAAGACTCAAGAGTAGCTTAGGATCTCCCTTTGTAAAAGTAGATAGGTGGAAGTCCAAAGGAAAATGTTCCCCCTCCCCCTATTAAAATGTATTTCAATTCTTTTGTATCTCAAACCCAAAATTTAATGTACTTCTTTATTTTTATGAATGAATGCATAGATGATTGAAGGTTCCTACCTGACGGTAAGGTGTCTGCATACAAAGGCAAATCCCCTATCTCCAAAAGTGGGCCAATACATCATGGCTAGTTTCCCTCCTAAAGAGGGGCACCCTAGGACATGCATTGCATAGATATCTCCAGGAACCAAACTCTAATTTGTAACTGTTGTCGTCATTGTTATAGGTAATGAGTACTAGTCCAACTTCCTCTATAATAGTGAAGGCCATGGTTCACAAGCTTTAGGAGAACATACTATTGGAAAGCGGGAATGTTAGCGGGAACCCTCTGTGCAACCCACTTACCGCAATCTCAGAAAGGACAATTCCTGCCTTGGAGGAGCCCGAATACCAAGATTCTTCCTTCCTAACCACGCAATCTTATCAACCTGACATGAACCTAACCATAGGAGCCTTACTGGACCCTTCCCATTATCCCCTTGTCCTTACTACATTGTTCGAACCTGAACCCATGATCGCTATGGCTCAACCTGAACCTCAAACCAACAACCAAGGAGACATACGACCTAAGCTACCTTTAGTCTTGCCAAAGAAGCCGAATGTGCCCACCACTCTACCTGTCCTCACCAACCCTTCACCTGTAGCAATCCCTTTGCTCGTAAATCCAAGGATAACTCTTCCCACCATAACCCAAACACCAATACCCAGTCTTCATAATGTCCCATGGAATTACCCACCTGATAAGGGCACCGGAGAGCCCGTAACAGAAATAGGGGGGATGACTCGGTCAGGGCACCTTTATACCTCTGTTGAAGTGGAAAGAAAAAAGAAGGGGAAGGATAAAGAAGGAGAGTGCTCCAACCAACCAACAGATCAGGAGATGTCAAAATTCACCAAAGCTTTAGGAAAGGTCGATTACGATATCATGGAACAACTTAGGAAAGCCCCAGCCCATATTTCGATGTTGGGTTTGCTGCTCACTTCTGAGGTGCACCGAAATGCTTTAATAAAGATCCTCAAGGATGCTCATGTGCCCGAGAGTTTCACGCCAAATAATCTACATGACATGGTCAGTTTCATTATGGCCCCAAACATCATCACTTTCTTTGATGACGAGATTCCGGCTGATGGAACAGGCCATACCCGGGCTTTGCATATCGTCGTAAGAACAAGAGGAAGAATGGTAGCCAAAATATTGGTAGATAATGGGTCAGCATTGAACGTGTGCCCATATTCTACTCTGGAAAGGCTGGGAATGGACCAAACTTACTTGAAAAATTGTGGTATGATCATCCGTGCCTTTGATGGTTCTCAGAGGGAAGCCATGGGAGAAATTGAAATGCCTGTTGAGATAGGACCAGTAACCTTCACAATTAAATTTCAAGTTTTACACATTCCGGCTGTCTATAACTTGCTGTTAGGAAGGCCCTGGATTCATTTGGCGGGCCTTCTAGTCTTCATCAAAAAGTCAAGTTCATCGTGGGCTCCAAGCTAATCGCTATTTTCGTTGAAAAATAGCTCGCTGTATTCAAAGCTGATATCATTGCATCTGACACTAAACTGCCCTCTTGTTTTCAATCGTTCGAATATATCACTGTCGTGCAGAAGGAAGATCAGGTGAAGCCAAATTATTCTAAGAACTCTCAGATGGTAGTACGGTACTTTAAAGAAAATGGTTTCCATCCGGGCAAAGGCTTAGGGAGATGTTTACAAGGAAGACCAAAAATTGTAGAAATACCGTCAGCTGAATCCACCTTTGGGTTGGGATATGAACCCACAAAAAGAGAAAGAATAGAAGTAGCGCGGAAGAAAAGGGCTGATAAGAAAGCTGTCATGGAACTCTCGGACCAATTCAAGCAGTTAGACATGGGGAAAGGAACACCTGTATTAAGTAATAAGAAGAGAAAAGTCCAGGGAGAAGTGCCCGTCATGATGACCAGCATCGGAGTAACCCAAAATGGATCCATTCGAGCGATGTTGCCAAGCGAAAAGTTGCATAATTGGGCCAGCAAAGACATCATCCGTGCTCGCAAGTTCTGGTACAGAGCCCGTTAGAGCGAGACCCTAGAGCAACTGATTCGCCATAAACTTTGTCCTTTTAAATTTATTTGTCTTAACTTTTTAAAATCAAGTTATCAATGAATAAAATAATATCCCTTTCTTGTTTGATTTATTGTACACTATTTTCCATGCCAGGGACCCTTGCATCCGATATCCTACTCAGCTAACCCAGGGAATGCCAATCTTGATAAATGATGACTGGAACACCAAGTTTGATTACCAACATCTAGGAATTGAAGAAGATGTAAATTTTACAGAGGAGGTGCCAGAAGAAATTCGGGAACAAATAGAAAGACATGAGAATCGTAATACCCCAAACATTGAGGAAACGGAGGCTGTTAATTTGGGAAATTAGGGGGATTCGAAAGAGCTTAGAATCGGTACAGGCCTAGATCAATGGCAGCGCAAAGAATTATTGGAACTTCTGCGTGCATACTTGGATGTTTTCGCATGGTCCTACCAAGACATGCCCGGATTAGATGAATCCATTGTGGAACATAGACTACCTTTGGACCAGCAGAAGAAACCCTTTAAGCAGAAGTTAAGAAGATTGAAACCCGAATGGAGCCTGAAAATCAAGGAGGAGGTGATTAAACAATTCCAGGTAGGGTTTCTGCAAGTGGTAGAGTATCCCCAATGGCTGGCTAATATTGTCTCTGTACCTAAGAAAGATGGCAAGGTGCGGATGTGCATTGACTTTCGGGACCTCAACAGGGCCAGTCCAAAGGATGATTTTCCTCTTCCCCACATAGACTTGCTTGTTGACAACACGACCAGTCATGGAATGTTTTCTTTCATGGACGATTTTTCAGGATATAATCAAATCAAGCTGGCTGAAGAAGATCGGGAGAAGACTGCTTTCATTACCCCCTAGGGAGTATACTGTTATAAGGTCATGCCATTTGGGCTTCGCAACGCAGGGGCAACCTACCAAAAAGCCATGGTAACTTTATTCCATGACATGATGCATCAGGAAGTAGAGATTTATGTGGATGACATGATCATCAAGTCCAAGCAATGGAAGGACCACCTGTTCAACTTACAGAAGGTGTTTGATCGCCTCTGTAGATATCAGCTTAAGCTAAATTCGGCCAAATGCCCATTCGGAGTATCTTCAGGGAAATTGTTGGGGTTTATAGTCAATGAAAAGGGGATAGAGGTTGATCCTGCCAAGGTAAAGTCCATTGTTGAAATGCCTACACCGAAAGGGGAAAAGGAGGTTCGGTCTTTTCTATAAAAGTTGAACTTTATTAGCAGGTTCATCACCCAAATGACCCACCTATGTGAACCTATTTTCAAGCTCCTTAAGAAAGACGTTCCAAAAGAGTGGGATGATAACTGTCAAATGGTGTTTGAGAAAATTAAAGAATATCTCCGAAATCCCCCTATCCTAGTGGCACCAACCCCGGGGCGTCCTTTGCTGATGTACATAACAGTGTTAGATACTTCTATGGGATGCTTCCTGGGACAGCATGATGAAACGGGGAGAAAAGAGCAAGCCATTTACTACCTCAGTAAGAAATTTCTGCCATATGAAGCGAAGTATTCCGATCTCGAGAAAACCTACTGCGCATTAGCCTGGGTAGCTCACAGGCTTCGACATTACAGGCTCTATCATACCACCTTCCTCATCTCTCAAATGGATCCCCTTAGGTATATATTCGAGAAACCAACCCTGTCCAGCAGAATTGCTCGATGGCACATGATCCTGTTAGAATTCGACATTGTGTTCACTACCCGTAAAGCAGTCAAAGGGCAGGTGATAGCTGACTATTTGGCTGAGAACCCCATTGATGATTATCAATCCATGGAGCCCCAATTTCCTAATGAAAATATACTATGTGTTGATGGTACATCTGAAGAGCAAGAACCAGCTGGGTGGAAGATGTTTTTCGACGGTGCTGCTAACAAAAGGGGAGCCGGCATTGGGGCAGTAGTAGTGTCAAGAACCGGTAGTCATTATCCTATTGTAGTTAAGCTACAACTTGAACTTTGTACTAATAACATCGCCGAATATGAGGCTTGCATCATGGGATTAAGATTGGCATTAGAAATGAGGATTGATGAATTGGTTGTTCTCGGTGATTCAGATTTGGTCATTCAGCAATCCAAGGATGTGTACCAAACTCGAGATGCCAAACTCTCCACGTATCATCAACAGGTCAAGGACTTGTGTCAGCTATTCAAAAGCATGGATTTTCGTCACGTGCCCCGAACAGAGAACAGCTTCGCTGATGCCTTGGCTACGTTGGCTGCAATAATCAAGGTTGACAAGGGCACTGAAATACCCCCTCTACAGATCTTTACCAGGGATGTCCCCTCTTACTGCCTGCATACAACTATTGAACCTCACGAGAAACCGTGCTTTTATGGCATCCAGAGGTATATTCAAGCCAGGACGTTCCAGATGCGGCAACACAACGCGATAGGAAGACCATTTGTCATTTGGCGGGACACTATTTCATGGCTAGAAATGAGCTTTTCAGGAGGTCATGGTTCGGACCTCTAAGATGTGTCAATACCGCCGAAGCCAAAGTTATCATGGAGGAAGTGCACGAGGGAGTGGGAGTTTGCGGCCCCCACATGAATGGCCACACGCTTGCAAAGAAGATTCTCCGGACAAGGTATTACTGGTCAACAATGGAGTTAGATTGCATTAGATACGTTCTTCAGTGTCACAAATGTCAGATACATGGGGATAAGATCAAAGCACCGCCGACTGAGCTCCATTCTATGTCAGCCCCATGGCCTTTTTCTATGTGGGGGATAGATATGATTGGTCCCATCACTCCTAAAGCTTCCAACGGCCATCGCTTCATCCTAGTCGCCATTGATTATTTCACTAAATGGGTGGAAGCCGTCTCTTACGTCCATGTCACCAAGAAGGTCGTAGAAAGGTTCATAAAAAATTACATCATCTGTCGGTATGGGATTCCCGAGTCACTCATTACTGATAATGCTTCCAATCTGAACAACGAATTGATATCAAAGCTATGCCAAACATTTCGCATTACTCACCAGAATTCGGTCACTTACCTGCCCCAGATGAATGGGGCAGTAGAAGCAGCCAACAAGAGCATTAAGAGAATACTCCGAAAAATGATTGACAATTACAAAGATTGGCATGAGAAACTTTCATTTGCATTGATGGCTTACCGAACTACTATGAGGGTCTCCACCGGAAGCACCCTTTTCGAGCTAGTTTACGGCACCGAGGCAGTCATCCCTGTTGAGATTGAGATTCCTTCTTTACGGATTTTAACAGAAACCAAGTTAGACGAATCAGAATGGATTAAAGACCGATATGCCCAACTCTGTTTGCTGGATGAGAAGCGGCTAGCTGCAGTTTATCACGCTCAATGTTACAGAAGGCGAATGGCCAGAACATTTGATAAGAAGGTACGACCTCGATCATTCCAGCCGGGAGATTTGGTGCTCCAGAAGGTGTTCCCCCATCAGGAGGCAGCACAGGAAAAATTTGTTCCAAACTACGAAGGGCCATTCATGGTAAAGAAGGTCTTGTCTGGAGGAGCTCTTGTTTTGGAGGAAATGGATGGCCAAGAATTTCCTAGCCCATTGAATTCAGATGCTGTCAAACACTACTACATATGATTCCGAAAGCTAGACCTTTGGTTTCTGTGAAGAAGCAATAAAACCTACTCTCCTCATTCTCCATTAATCAATAAGGTAGTGTTTTAAGGTTAAAGCTCTATGGACTAAACGATCTAATTCCAAGATGACGGAGGGGCCCTTATTTTATTTTCTGTCCAATTAAAATGCATATATATATAACCTTTTTCAAACCTTTAGAGCCGGTTACTTTCTTTCAGGAACATTCCCCCAATAAAGTGATCATGTTAATTAGAGGCACTGAAAATAGCAACAAAAAAAAAAAAAAAAGCCTTGAAGTACTACTTTAAGTTCACACAAATATTGGTATTAACGTCACTGGCAAAAAAAAAAAAAAGAGCAAAAAAGGCGTGCAATAAGATACCCAAGGAAAGATGGGAATACGCAGAAAAAGTGCCATTGAACCAAAAACTATCGAAGGTGATCACTAGTAGAGTGGTAGGCTTGAGCCTTTTCCTTTTCTTTCGAAAGTAAATACCAACACCACAACCCTTAAAAGTCCTCTCAGATTGGAGTTAAATTGATTAGTCCAAATGAGCTTACTAAATATGCCATTGGCTCGAGAATGATGCAAGTAGCGTTTAGGCGCTTCTCAACAGAAACCCGAGATCAAGCTGAGGAAAGAGAGAGAAATAAGAGAGAAAAGTTAAGCACTTCCCGAGGATGCGGTGAAAACCCGAAAGGGCGCCGTAGGTAAAAAGGTAGGGATGTGGCAAGATACAAAACTGTCGACCCTGGCGAAAACCTGCAAAGGCGCCTTGGTGTAAAAATGACAGAGCTGGGACTGGTGAAAACCCTCAGGGGCACTAGTAGCAAAAATAGCAAAAAAAAAAGTGGGTGGGAGCAAGAGATTTAGATATAAGAAATAGCTCGAGCTACTACATTCCCCAGAAGTTAAGGTATGAAAGCAACAGTGTAAAAGTCGAAAGGCGTCTTGAAAGGCATTCTCTGGTTTAGCCCAGTTAGGGTTAAAGGAAGCAGAGGTCCCTTTCGCGGAACAGTCAATGAGTCAAAGAATCAAACGAAGGGGAGTTATTTTTCATTAAGCTGCAATTCTCATTTAATTTTCCCCAAATTTGTTACTTTACTAATCATGCAGGGAAATCATACCAAAAGCACGGGAGGTCATGAATTCATAAAACAAAAAGAGGCATAACGCTAAACACAGTATTGTTTTTCTACAAATGCAGAAATGAACAAATCTAAGAGCGAGGGGCAAAAATATATCGCTCCCCGTCATCATCAGAAGAGGAATCAGCTATGCAGGGATCCACTGGCTCACTAGTCACAAGAGGAGCACTCGAAGAAGTTGCAGAAGACCCGGACTGGCCTCGCTCATAGTCTGCACATCTAGCCAGAAGCATGTCCCTCTCTCGAGTAAGGGACTCCACAGTCTCCCGCAAGGATTGGCCATCCATCACATCACCCTCTAGGGAAGGAGAACTGCCTAGAATGCCTCGTGGCCGCCTGCGGACCCTCGCAGCACCCAAAGGTGGGTCATCATGTGTCGATCTGGCTGCTGCTAACTACCTCTCCAGTAAAATAACTGCCTCTCCAGTAAAACTATCTCAGCATCTCTCATCCTCAACCGGTCATGCAACATCCGTATTAGACGACAATTTTCCCGCCTATGACGACGCCCCTGAACAATTATAGCAGTCAAGAAGTCGATATACCCTATGGGAGGTAAAGGAGTCTCAATGAGAAGATCCCCAAGTCTACTAAGACCCAGCACGCAGCGTCGAAGCCAATAATGATAGGCCTCGGTCGCAGGGGGCATGTCAGAGAAGGGACCATCATCATCAACGTGAGGAAGTAAAGATCTCCATATATCCATAACTTTCTCCACCAATGCTCTAGGAATCGACGCCCCAAAGACAAGAGTAAACTCGGCTGCAGAAGCTAAAAAAGGGATATCCTGACTCCTACCAAGCTGTCGTATAACCCGAATCCCGAAGAAAGGGGCAATGCCCCGCAGGCCTGCTAGGGGCACGAAAGCTCTCCCGGAAGGCCGAACTCTCAAGCAATACCTACCAACTAGCCTTGAATACCACCTGACTGTGCCTGACCTCATGCTCTTAAGATAGTCAGCCCAGGATGCAGCGGTCTGTGGAAATCTCCCCTCATCTGCCATGACACCCTAAGATTTCGCCAGGGAATGTACATAATCGAGCTCAGGGTACCACGTGTGCTGAAATAAAGGTGTAACAAACAAGTGACTAATCGCCCAGAGCTGAAAGAGAGTAGCACATCCCCGGAAACGAGCGTCAAGGGTCTGCTGGAATCTAGTAAGACTCACGAAGGTCTCCCCTATAATCATAGGAGCATAGGAATGCCCCTTACGGATCAAGGCCAGTGGTGCACAGAGTCGACAGTCCACTAAATCATCCTCTCGGGGAAACACCAAGAAGTTCAACAGAAGCAAGGCCAAAGCAACTATACGAGAAACAGCCCAATCCTGGGAGGTGTGCCACTCACCTGAATGAACTTGCATACCCGTGGGAAACTCAAAACAGGAAAAGAGGAATTCTGCTGGGACATAAGGAAACTGGGGCAAAGAAGAAGATGAAAGAACTACGCGTCTGAATCCGAGCTGGGATGAAACCACTGTAATACAACCATCCAGAAAGAGGGGTCCCACAATGTTAGCAGAAACATCTCGAAAACCAAGAAGGAACCAATACTCGTGAGGAGTAGGGGTGAGCTCACACTCTCCAAAGCAGAAAGAGACAAGTCTGGCTGCCAGAAAGGGATCACTGCCTCCATGAGTCCGGGAATAAGCCGCATTGACAGAAGCGAAGCCACCCGACCAAAGGATCGACGAAAGATATCCTGCTCATCCGGAGGGTAACTACTGTGCCAGGCTCTCAGCCGACTCAAAACTCCATCTGCCATCCTAAAAAGGTAAGCCAAGGTAAGAGATGTTAATATACTACCCGTGCAGTCTAAATAACAGTAAAATAAAATAAACAACTAGCACAAACAAAACAAATAAAGGATTTCAAATGATAAATCAAAAACAAATTTCCTACATACACATCTTGATTTTCTGACTTCAAATCAAATCTCAAGGGTTTTCTATCTTTTTCCTTCAAAAAGATTTTATTTCTAAAACTTTAACCAACTCTTTCCATAATTTTTAAAAATTTCGGTAGAGTCCCGTTTAAAAATGGCCCCTATAACGCCCATGACATCAACACAGAATGCAAAATGTGCACTTTCCAACAATCACATGACAATGGCACCTGTGCACATTTTTTAATTTTTCAAAATTTTCAAAACACATGTTTTATTTTTCAAATAAATCAATGGTTTTCAAACATCTTCCGAAATTTTTCAAAATCACCTCAAATGTTTTCAAAAATATTCCAATCTTTTTCCAAATTTCAAACTTTAAAAACTTCATCAATTTCTTGAATTTTCTAATTTTCTAAATATTTTCCTATTTTTCAAAAAATAAAAAATTCACCGAGTTTTCAAAAAATCACGAAACTTCATATGGTTGTTAAACACATTTTTCTAAGGCACAGTGCACAAAAATATAGCCAGAAAACCCAATGCCCACGCCTGTAAGAACAGATCCCCTATTCCTGCAGAAAACCCTCTTCGTATAATCATGAAAAATCATTCAAATTCAATCAATAAACCATCAAAATGCAAAAACAACATCACCAAAGTGTTCAAAGCATATCAAAACATCAATTTTCACTATTCACATGATTCAAACGAAGTTCTACACATCAAAATCAACAAAATTTGAAGACTCGCGTTTTAGAAATTCTCCGGCGAAATCTTCTCTTCCGGCGACTTTTCCGGCGACGTGGTCTCCTTCCGGCAATCACCCGTGGTCTCCAAGGAGTGCTCCTTCAATGTCCAAGATAGATTTCTCGCAATGCCTCACAAATCTCCACAAACTCTTCAAATCCCGTAAGCGCTCGAACTACAATTTTCTGGTTTTAAATTCAAACCTGGCACCACTAGCAGAGGCACCAGGCATTTTCTGCCAAAGGCGCCACTGCTAGTGGCGCTAGTTGCAAATTCTGGGCAGTTTTGCCCTTTTTCCCACCAAAACTCGTTTTCAAAAGCCTTGTTGGCCCGTTATCCATTTTCGACCCTCGTTGTCCGAAGATTTCTAGTGTCTGTCACTCCGACTGCCTCGCGGTCAACATGGGACTCTTACTCTTATCGTTTTCTGTCTTTGACAAGCAAAGACAGAAAAAGAGGGGCAGCTGTAAGCACCCCATTTTTGATCGCTCAGCAATCTACACTTCATCCAAACTTGTGTTCAAGTCATTGTGGGCATATTCCAATTAAAACAACTTTTTAAGTCCAAATCCCGACGGTCCATTGCCTCACGGGCCTGCCAGGCCCAAATAGAGACAAAATGACCAAAATGCCTTTAGGGGCATTGTCCTTTCCTTTCCAATCCCTCTCTCGAGACAGTTTATTCCTCGAGACGGTTCCAATCCAGGCACGTCTCTTCGGAGACGATAAGTCCCCTTTCCAATACCTCTCTCGAGACAGTATATTCCTAGAGACGGTTCCAACCCAGGCACGTCTTTTCGAAGACGATAAGTCCCCTTTCCAATCCCACTCTTGAGACAGTTTATTCCTCGAGACAGTTCAAACCCAGACACGTCTTTTCGAAGGCGGTAAGACCCCTTTCCAATCCCTCTCTCGAGACAGTTTATTCATCGAGACGGTTCCACTCTAGGCGCGTCTTTTTGAAGACGATATGACCCCTTTCCAATCCCTCTCTCGAGACAATTTATTCCTCGAGACTATTCCAATCTAGGCACGTCTCCTCGGAGACAGTAAGACCCCTTTCCAATCCCTCTCTCGAGACAGTTTATTCCTCGAGACGATTCCAATCCAGGCACGTCTTTTCGGAGACAGTAAGACCCCTTTCCAATCCCTCTCTCGAGACAGTTTATTCCTCAAGACGGTTCCAATCCAGGCACGTTTTTTCGAAGACGGTAAGACCCCTTTCCAATCCCTCTCTCGAGACAGTTTATTCCTCGAGACGGTTTCAACTTAGGCACGTCTCTTCGGAGATGATAAGTCCCCTTTCCAATCCCTCTCTCAAGACAGTTTATTCCTCGAGACGGTCCGGGTAGTGAAACTACTCACAACACCGTTAGAGTAGCGGAAATACTCACAAATAGGTCGATATAGGGAATTGCCAACAAACCCCTATGTCACGACGACCGCCGTCAGAGTGGTGGAAACATTCAAAACCCAGGTCAACACCAGTGTCCGTTAGCCCACTTCGGTGAAAAATGACCAAACTGCCCTTTGCACCTTTTCCGAGACTTTCCGATCAAGATGACCATTTTGCCCATAGGCATCCGAATGCCCCGAGAACCACACCGGCTCTGGGTATCAAACCGGTAACCCTCTGAGATTGCTTTTTATAGTACTCTCAACCTTCCTTTATCTTTCCGGATCATTCCAAATCAGTTCCGGCCAACCCGGTACAAAATGACCGTTTTGCCCCTAGTGGGCTGGTCTCCTTTTTCGACCACACTGGCTATGGGTATCAAACTGGTAACCTTCTGAGACTACTTTTTATAGTGTTCTCAACCTTCCTTTACCTTTCCAGATCATTCCGAGTCAGTTCCGGCAAACCCGGTACAAAATGACCGTTTTGCCCCTTGTGGGCCGGTCTCCTTTTCTGACCACGCCGGCTCTGGAAATCAAACCGGCAACCTTTGGGAACATTCTGAATAATGTTTCCAGATCCCAAGTTTTCTTCTGGGACAATCTGAGTCTGTCCCGGCAGTTTCCCGGTCCGATTGACCGTTCTGCCCCTAAAGGCTCGGTCAACCTTTCCGACACATCTTATCCTCACTTTTCAAGTCAAATACCTCTATGACACTATTTTAAGTGTTCCTGCTCTTTTCCGGCCTTCCGGGTCATTCCCGACTCCTTCAAATCATTCCCGGACTTTCTGGAGTCACTCCTAGTGAAGCCAGGCTAAAAATTGCATGGTAGTCACTAGTACAAGCGCCCAAATCTAGTCAAAGATACATTGCTTGCCGACCTTAAACATTTCCCAAATGGCCAAAAAATGGCCTGGCGCCACTCCTAGTGGCGCTAGTGTAAACTTTGGCCTAGCGCCACTACAACAAGCACCAGTGTTGTCCAACCTCTATAAATACAGAGCCTCATTCAACGTGCAAAGGATCCGTAAATTCAACCTAAAAATCATATAATTCGATATACAGAGCTCGAGCACCTCCTAAACCCTAGCTTCCCTAGGTTTTCCAAACCCTAGCCACCATACACTAAACCCTAGCCTCTTATACACTTCTATACACCCCCATACACTCATAGCCTAGCCTTCAACTCTCCTTTGAAGACTTGAAGAGCTGCAATCTAAAGTTTAAAGATAACTTTTGAAGATTGAAGACGAAGATCAAGACAAAGACCAAAGACCGAAGAAAGCAAGGCGTGCAAAATAACAAGACATACGGTAGGCTCCCTATTTAAATTTCCGCACGTCCCCCCCTCTCTCTTCTCTCTCCTAACCCACTTGGGTTTTCTCTATTTTAATCCCCCATCTCTTTCCCCCCCTTTCTTTGCATGCTTGAAACAAGGGGACTCCCGGTCCATGTGTAGGATTAGACTGTTGGAGAGTCACCGTGTCGGGGGCTTTCTTCTAGTCTAACCAGAGACCACATGGGTCCGGCTCCCTTGATTATGTGGTGAAGCCTTAACCTTGTATGTTCACGACCCCAAAATTGCATTGTGCATATCATGATCTTGCATCTTCCAAAAACCGTTTTCAAAGTTGTTTTTCAAAATCATTTTCAAACTTGTTTTCAAAATTGCATCAAAATCTCTTTTTCAAAACCTATTTTCAAAACACAATCCTATGGTGATTCTAGCTTTTCCATGGCTAGGATTACTTTAGGAAAGTGTTACATTTAAAGTGACCAATACGGCCCATATTTTCAAATCTTGTTGTTTTCAAAATCGCTTTCCTAAAGTGGTTCCAGCCCTCTTATGGTTAAAATTGCTTTAGGAAAGTGAGATGTTTTTACACCTTCTAAAAACTCTCTTTTCAAAAAGTCTTTCTTCCTAAAAATCTCTTTTTCAACATACTTTCCTAAAACTCTCCTCTCCAAAATTGTTTTCAAAAACTTCCTTCCAAAAGCTATTTTTCAAAACTCCCTTTTTCAACTCCTTTCCAAAATCCTCTCCCTAAAATCCACTTTCTAAAAATGTTCCCCAAAAATCTTTCCAAAAACTCCTCTCTAAGATTCCCTTCTAAAAATCTTTGTTTCCAAAAACTCTCTCTCTCCAAAATCTTCTTTCCAAAAACTCCTCCCTAGGATTCCCTTCTAGAAAACCTTCGTTTCCAAAAACGCACTTTCCAAAAACTCTTTCCTTAGAGCCCAAGTCAAGCCCTAGAGCTAATCATTAGGAAACCCTAATTTTTTTTCCAAAAATATGGTTTTCAAATTTTGCCCCAAACCCAGGTTTCCAAAACCTCTTGTTTTCACATCCAAACTATACATGTTTCCAAAAGCTCTTTTCTACATTAAAATTCCACACTTTCAAAACTAGGGTTTCTAGAATCTCCCTTTCTAAATCCTTGCCAAATCCTATCTTCCCTTTAGGAAATCAAATCCAATCCCTTCCTAATCCAAACCTTTCTTAATTCAATTCCTTCATAAACCATAAGTTTCCTAAACCTAAACTTCAAATCTTTCCTTAAGTTTCAAAATTCGAATCTTTCCTAATTCAACCCTTTACTAATTCAACCCCCTTTCCAAATCTTAACTTTCCAAATTCAAGTTTTCAAACTTTTCCTAAACTCAAACCTTTCCTAATCCCAAGAAATTCAAACTCTAAAACTTTCTAAATCTTAAACTTTTCAAATTTCAAATCTTTCCAAATTCAAAGCTTTCCAAGTTCAAAACTTTCTTAAGTTAAGACTTTAACAATCTAAAAACTTTCTAAATTCTAAATTTTTCAAAACTTCAACATCTTTCCAAATCTAAGACTTTTTCTAAATTCAAAACTTTCTTATTTTCGAAACCTTTTCTTCTTTCAAAACTTTTCTTAAAATGAAAACTTTTCCTAATTCAAAACATTTCTAAATTCAATACTTTCCTATTTCAAAACTTTCCTAAAGTGAAAACTTTCCTGAACCTAAAACTTTCTTAATTCAAAACTTTCCTAATTTCGAAACTTTCCTAATTCGAAAACTTTCCAAAAATGAAATTTTCCTAATTTGAAAACTTTCCTAAATCGGACCTTTCCTAATTGAAACATTTCCTAAATCTAATCTTTCCTAATCTCCTAAACCTTCCAAGTCGAGTCAAAATCTTTCCTAAGTCTCTTTCCTAAGTCTAGGTTTCCTAAACCTTCGTCTTTTCAAAATAAGTCTAAATTTCTCTTCCAAGTTCTATTTTTTTTTTCAAATCAAAATTCAATCTTTTCAATTCCAAAATTCCAAATTCTAATTTTCAATCCTCTATTCAAAGTTCAATCTCTCAATCTTCCAAATTCAATCTCCTTCTTCAAATCAACTCTTCTATTTTCAATCGGACTCCGGTCCGAACTACGACTGACCTGATTCCCCCAAAGGGATACGTAAGCAACCTTCATAGGTGTGGTCACAACACTTTTCAAACTTTCAATTCCACCCTCATGGGTGCGGTCTCCACATTTTTCAAATCTCAAATTCCAATCTATTTTCAAAATTCCAATTTCAAATATATCCTTTCAAATCTTTCTTATTTTCAAATCTATTTTTCAATTCTCTTATTTTGTACTTGCATATCATACATCATATTAGTTTCGTTTTTAAACATTGTTTTTCAAAGTGAATAGGATTGGATATTGGTTAGTTAAAGACTCTCATTGGTGAATCTAGGGTAGATTGACATGTAGGTACCGAAAGGGCGGGGTAGAGTGATGGCTTAGTGCGTCTTCCCTACACGTAACCAACCTCCAAACCTAGGATCACTGTTTTCGAAAGACCAAAAAGGAGTTATTTTACAAAAAAGGGCTAAATGTTTTCCAAAAGTTGCCAAACAACCTGTTTTCTTAAAAACCCTCTCTTGAGGAGATATTTTCAAAATTGTTTTCCAAAACCCTAAGTGTAGTTTTTGGATTATGCTTAGTTTTTAAGTGACCTAACTCGCCTTAATTAAGTTAGGTGGCGACTCCAAATGTTTTTCCAAAAGCCCTTTATTTAAATCAATTTTCAATTCAAACCTAGTCGCACTCATTCTTCTAGAAGGGTGAGTTTTAACAAGAGAGTACAGTGTTTTTCCCACTTGTGTGAGTATTCCTCGAGTGCAAAAAATCTGGGCGCGACAGTAAGGAGAGAGTTTGTCATCTCTGGTCTAGTACACCTCCTTAGTTTGCTGAATCACTAAATCAGAATCCCCGAAGACCGTTAACTCCTTAATTTTCATTTCTACTGCCAATCGCAACCCCAAAATGCAAACTTCATATTCAGCAATATTATTGGTGCGAAGGTCGAACTTTAGTTTGGACACAATGGGGTAGTGACTGCCCTTCTCGGATACTATTACTGCCCTAATTCCTGTGCCTTTGTTATTTGAAGCTCCGTCAAAATACATCTTCCATCCGGGATCTTCTTGTTTCTTGGCCTCAGACTCAGTGTATAAGTTATCTTCATCGGGGAAGCTGGGGTCCATGGGTTGATACTCCTCGACAGGATTCTCTGCCAGGTAATCCGCTATGACTTGCCCTTTAACTATTTTGCGGGTTGTGAAGACTTTGTTGAATTCCGCCAGAATCATATGCCATCTGGCCACTCGGTTGGAAAGAGTGGGTTTTTCGAATAAGTACTTGATTGGATCTATCTGGGATATGAGGTAAGTGGTATGATGCAGCATATAGTGCCTGAGCCGATGAGACGCCCATGCTAAGGCGCAACAAGTTTTTTCGAGCATGGTGTATTTGACCTCGTAGGGCGAAAAATTTTTGCTGAGGTAATAGATGGCTTGTTCCCATCTCCCAGTTTCATCATGCTGCCCCAGAAGACATCCCATTGAGGTCTCGAGAACAGTTAAATACATCAGGAGGGGTCTTCCCAAGGTTGGTGGTACCAATATCGGGGGCTTCAAAAGGTACCCCTTGATGGTTTCAAAAACTTGCTGGCATTCTTCATTCCACTCTTTGGGGGCGCTCTTCTTTAGCAATTTAAAAATTGGCTCGCAAAGGTGAGTTATTTGTGAAATGAATCTACTAATGAAATTTAATTTGCCCATAAAGGATCTAATTTCGGTCTCTCCCCTTGGGGGTGGCATTTCGAGGATTGATTTAATCTTGGCAGGATCCACTTCTATTCCTTTCTTGTTAAAAATAAACCCTAATAATTTTCCAGAGGTGACACCAAAAGTACACTTGGCGGGGTTGAGCTTGAGCAGATACTTGCGGATTTGGTCAAATACTTTTCATAATTGATCAAATGGTCCTCTTGGGCCCTCAATTTGACTATCATATCATCCACATAGATCTCCACTTCTTTGTGCATCATATCATGGAAGAGAATGACCATGGCCTTTTGATAGGTTGCCCCGGGGTGATGAAAGCCGTCTTTTCCCGGTCTTCCTCAGCTATTTTGATCTGATTGTATCCCGAAAATCCATCCATAAAGGAGAACATTTCATGACCAGCCGTATTGTCCACCAAAATGTCTATATGAGGTAATGGGAAATCGTCTTTCGAACTAGCCTTTTTGAGATCCCGAAATCGATACACATCCGGACTTTCCCATCCTTTTTTGGGACTAGGACAATGTTGGCCAGCCATTGGGGATATTCGACCACTTGTAGGAACCCAGCATGGAACTGCTTGACTACTTCTTTGACTTTCAGACTCCACTCAGGCTTGAGCCTTTGGAGCTTTTGCTTTACAGGCTTGACTTGTGGATCTAAGGGCAACCGATGTTCAACAATAGACTCCTCTAGCCCTGGCATGTCCTGGTAAGACCACGCAAAGACATCAATGTTGGCGGTCAGAAGCTCCAGCATTTCCCGGCGTTGCCAATGATCTAATCCTGTCCCTATTTTGACTTCCTTCGAGGATTCCGTGCTTCCCAAATTGATTGTCTCTGTTTCCTCAATATTCGGAGTTTTGCGGTTGTCATGTTTTTCCAATTGCTCTAAGATTTCTTCTGGGATTTCATCGTTGTTGTTGACATCAAGTTCAATTCCCAAGCGTTGATAGTCGAATTCAGTCTCGAAATTGTGATTAGTCAGAATAGGCATTCTTTCGATCAATTGGCCAAGACGTTGGATAAGCGGGTTCCTGATCAGAACAACAAGGAGGGTCATTCAATAACAGGGAAGTAATTCTCTTCTTTTATATATAGATTTTGCTTGCTGCAGCTTTTGATTTGAAAGCGAAAATAACAGTAGAAAGATAGACAAATGACAAAGTTTTAGGGATTTAGAGATGCATGGAGTGCCCCGGCAAGCTTGTACCGAAACTTGCGCTCTCGAAGAAGATTCTCACTGTCCCAATTATCAAGGCTCTCACCCAAAAGGGCGGGCCTGATGGTGCCGTGCTCCGGTACTTCCATATCTGTAGGTGGAGGCACATCGATCATCAAGGCTTCTTAAAGGTGATTGACCTGACCGCCTGCCCCCTTCTTTCCTCCCTTAGGGCCATCATCGTTCTCTGTCAAGCAAAGTTGCATGAATTGGAGTGCTACCTCTTCCTCCCCTCCCTTTTTGGGTGCAACCCTCGGGCGTTTCCTTTTTTGAGCTTGCTCCTTGATTTCTTTCTTTGTCGGCTTATACCCTAGGCTAAAAGTATGTCTTTGGGACGGGATGTATGGAATTTCAGGAATTCCATGCAGCTTTCTCCCTAACCCCTTGCCTGGCTGATACCCGTTCTTGTGGAAGTAGCGAGCGATCATCCGTGCATTACCTGAATACCTTGGCTTGACCATGTCTCCCTCATGTATAGCGATGACGTATTCCAAAGACTGGAAACAAGATGAGGCAGCCAACTCGGTGTATGGAACGGTGTCAGCTTTGTAAATTGCAAACTCCTCTTTAGCGAAGATGGAAATTGGCTTAGCCTTGATGATGAATTTAATCTTTTGATGAAGACTAGATGGCACCGCTCTGACCGAATGAATCCATGGCCGTCCGAGCAATATGTTATATGCTAAAGGTATTTGTAGAACTTGGAATTTGATAGCAAAGGTAACAGGTCCTATCTCGACGGTATCTCAATTTCCCCCATTGTCTCTCTCGTAGATTCATCGAAGGCTCAGATGACAATGCTGCTGTGGTTTAAGTGGGATTGGTCCATCCCGAGCCTTTCCAGGGTCGAGTACGGGCAAACATTCAGAGCCGATCCATTATCCACCAATACCTTTGATATGATCATCCCCTTGGTTTTGACGATTATATGTAGTGCCTGCGTGTGTCCCGTCCCGTCGGCGGGGATCTCATCGTCAGTAAAAGTGATGACATTTGGTGCCATGATGAGCCCCACCATGTTTTGCAAGTTGTCAGGGGTAAAGCTATCTGGCACATGGGCTTCTTTAAGAACCTTGGGCAAGGCATTCCGATGGGTTTCGGAGGTGAGAAGCAGACCTAACATGGAGATGTGAGAAGGAGTTTTCTTAAGTTGCTCCATTACATCATAGTCATTTTTCTTTAAGGCTTTGGCAAATTTGGTGATTTCGTGTTTTGTCAAAGGATTAGAACATTCTCCCTCCTTATCTTTTCCTTTCCTTTTTCTTTCTATTTCTTCTAAAGTATAGCATCGGCCTGATCTAGTCATTCCCCCAATTTCTGCAACAGGTTCATCTATGGTAGAAGTTGGGGGGTAGTTCCAGGATACCTTATGCAGGTCGGTAACGGGCGACTGCGTCAACAGGGGTAAGGTTGTTCTTTATGGTATTGGTAGGGAAATGGATGTTGGTTTTTCTGTTTGGGGGAGAATGGGTAAGGTGATGGGTGACAGGGGGATACCCCGAGGCATGGGAGTGTATACAGGAGGCGGGGGCCTCATGGTTGTGTGGGGGATGAACCCGGCCATTGCGACCATGGGTTCTGGGACTTTCGGCTCTTGGTAGGGGGTGAGAATGATACGAAAATGCGGAGGGTGAGGTAAGGCTTCTGTGGTTAGGATTAGACCAGTTTGCGTAGGCTGGATGATTAGGAAAGGTTCCGGGGTGGTGGCTTCAAGGTGATTAGCTATTTGAATTCTGACTGGGAGAGCAGTACCCTTTGGGATGAGGATCTCCTGAAGGCCCCTAGGTAGCTGCTCCGAGGTCCGCCAAGCCATATCGAGATTCCATTCTTTTCTGTCATCTTGAACAATTTTCAGTAGCTCATCAGTGACGACCCTTAATGTGGCGGAAATATCACCCAATTTGCCCTCTATCTGTCTTGGATCAATGGCTCGATCCTTTGGTGGGGTGGCCCTTTTTTCCACAAGGTCCATATCCTCTTGCATTGGTTGTTTCCCTCGTTTTATGGCAAGGATTTGAGCAGCGTGACTGTGTTGATCAGGAGTGTCGCCTTCCTTGGACATCTGTGTTGTTCTTCGTCGGGTACGGACTGGTGTTCGAAGGACAGGGGTCACTCGTGTTTCTCTTTTTCACTTCTTTGGAGCAATGGTGACCTACAATGCAAGCAGTCTCACCAAAGCTATGGCTAGTCTTTTGATAAGATAGGGGGAGGAAAAGAAAATAAAGAAAAACAAAGCAAAAAGATTGCAAGTTAGGTTCTTGATTTGGAAAGGTTTTATGCGATGCGTGACCTAAGGATGCCCCTGCTTTTTTAGGGGAACTAAGCATGATGCTTTGGCTCATATCTGGAGATAAGGGATTGCCCCTGCATGCAAATACTATACCTGCCCCTGCTCATTCATCCATTCGCAGATTCATTCAAGAAAGATTTTATTAAGATGAATTCATTTTGGTACATAGAATTTTCTCAAAAATACATAGAAATGGGGAGGGGGAACATTTTCCTTGGGACTTCCTCCTATTTCTACATTTACATTATAGGATCCTAAACTACTCTTGAGCCTCTAGATCTGCTTTGTTGGTAGGAGCCCTTGGCTTGAATTGCTCCATTGTCTTCTTGGCAACCTTATCTCCATGAGCGAAGAGGGATTAGGGCCCCTCTTTATGAGATGACTTTGATGCATGCTGTGAATCATTAGGGTCTCGTGGTACCCTTAGGAATTTTGGGTTGACTTAAATTGAGCAAGAAGGTCTTTGAGCCTTTCTCTAAGGGTTAATTGGATGCATGAAGATGCAATGACTTGAGTTACTTTGAGAACTCTTGTCTTGAAGTGAATTCCAATGCATGAGCAGTTATGATGTATGCACATGGAAGCAACAAGAATTAGATAGCATGATCGTGAATATTAAGCAAAATTTGTAAGGAAAAATAAAGCGGTCGCCCTTTCCTCCTTTATTTTTGAAATTGATGTGTGTGTCCTAAATTTGGCAAAGGTTCGGCTATGCATGGGGTGCTACATGAGCATAAAGTTGGGGGTTTACTAATGCTTCCTAAAAAGCTCGGTTCCCGAACCTTCAAACCTCCGGCGTCCACCCCCGAAAGGGTGAACTCCATCTTTGGTTGGTGGTTCAAGCGGGGGAACTATCAAGAGACCGTAAGCTAAGAAACTGACACAACATCCGCCCACAGTCAATATACTGTTCCCCCTTCTATCTAGAAGGGTAGTAACTAGGTAATACATGTAAGATGCAAATGCAAGTGAGCGCACCAAGTGTGTGTGGAATTTTTGAAAATGGAGGAAAGGACCCAACAACACACATCACATCCTGCCCATTCATTCACATACATGGCAACAAATAAGACATGAAACAAAATAAGAATGTGAACCAAGGTCCACCTACAAAAGAAAAATGCAAAGAGTTAGTAACTTTTCGACAAGCTCAATGCAAGATAAAATAGATGGTAAATGCAAAAGCATGATTGTAGGCAATGAATGCAAGTGATGACACTTATTTAAAATCATTTTGAAAAATAAGCATTTGTTTTGGAAACTTGAAAATTTTGAAAAGTGGATAAAACTGGACAAAGTAACCGGAGATTCTGAGTGAGTGAATGGTGAAGAGACATGTTAATGGCCTAACCCTCTAAGTGTCCCCAGCGAAGTCGCCAGCTGTCACGCCTCGATTTTTGGGGTTTCCAAGGTCCTTTCGGCTCGGAGACCCTAAAGCACGGAACTCTGTCACTAGAACTTGTCCTCCTAGAAGGACAAGTGCGACTAGGTTTGAAAATTAATTTGACTAAGGGCTATTTAGAAAAATAGGAGTTGTCACCTAACTTGATAAAGATGAGTTAGGGCACCTAAAACTAAGCGTTAATCTGAAAATTAAACTTAGAGTTTTTGGAAAGGTTTTTTTTGAAAACTCTCTTAAGAGAGGGTTTTTAAGAAAATAGGTTATTTGGCAACCTTTGGAAATGTTTAAGCCCTTTTTGAAATAACTCCATTTTGGTCTTTTGAAAACAGAAATCTAAGGTTCGGGGGTTGGTTACGTGTAGGAAAGATATCATAAGACCATCACCCTACCCCGCCCTTTTGGTACCTACATGTCTAATCACCCTTTTGCTCACTCACTAGAATAACCGGTTACCATTGTCCACTTAATGTCCATTTTAGAATTTTGAAAATGGGGTTTAGTCATCACTTTTTGGATGGATGATGCATGATGCAAGTTTTTGGAAAAAGTTTAAAAATAATGGAGGTTTTGAAAGAGCTTGGAATAGAAACTTTGAATTGATTGGAATTTTTGAAAAAGGGAATGGGGTTGAAATAAAAGTTATGACCGCACCATTTTACGTTGCCTACGTATCTCATTTGGTGAGAATCAGGTCATTCGTAGTTCGGGCAAGAGCCCGATGGATAATAGGCGCATTAGGGCCTTTCGAAAGCTTGAAGACATATTGAGGTCTTGGAAGAAGTTTAAGACATTTTGAGGTCTTTGAAAGTTGAAGACTCTTTGAGGTCTATGGAAGGGTTTAAGACACTTTGGGGTCTTTAGAAGTTGAAGACTCTTTGTGGTTTTGGAAGTTTTGACTTGAAATTGAATGGTGGAGTGTTCCTCAAAAATGTTTTAGGATCAACTTGAGGGAGTTTTGGAAGAATGCTTTGGCATGTCTCAAGAGAACTTGGAAGTGTTTTTGAAGCCTTGTTTTGAAAACCTTGGAAGCATGTTTTGATGAATTAATTTTTGAAAGTAGTTTTTGAAAAGGGCTAAGGGTTTGGAATCCTAATATGGACAACCTTGGAGGTTGTTCTTGATTTATCACTTCTCCTTGGAATCCCTAGCCCTCTCACACCTTAGGTCTGTGACTCTTTGAAAACATTTTTGTAAAGGTCTTGAAGAGGGAATGTGAGAACATTTGAAGAGTTTATGGAGTTGGATTTTTGAAGTCATGGGGATAGAAGGTTTTGGAGGAATAGGTTATGAGGATAATTTGAAAGTTTGAATGATCATTTGAAAAAAAGGGTTCAAGAGTTGGAACCTTGAAGTGTATTAACCTAGGTTGGGTTAGCCCAGGGTTAGGGGGAACCTAAAATTAAAAAGACTAAGGGTTAACTAACTAGGGTTAAGTTAACCTAGGGTTAGGTAACTAGGGTCAAGTTAACCTAGGGTTACGTAACTAGGGTCAAGTTAACCTAAGGTTAGGTAACTAGGGTCAAGTTAACCTAAGGTTAGGTAACTAGGGTCAAGTTAACCTAGGGTTGGGTAACTAGGGTCAAGTTAACCTAGGGTTAGGCAACTAGGGTCAAGTTAACCTAAGATTAGATTGGAGAATGGTCTTGAAAGTTGTTTTGATGCACTCTTGGAAAGAGTTTTGAAAACACAACATGATATGCAATGGACTTTGGTTGGTAATCTTTATGAAGATCATTTCCATGAAAATTTTGACTCTAGTCAAGAATATGGTTTATATGGTTGGTGATTGGAGACCATTCCAAGGAAGGTTTCCTTATGGACATTATAACCAATATCTTGGCAAGAGTAATAGAGGTCAAAATTCAACATAATGATAGTGATTTTTGGAAGATCATTTTTATGCAAAGATGGAGAGAATGCATTTTTGAAATCATCTTTGGGGAAGGATTTTGAAAACCATTTTTCAAGGGAACCATTCCATCAAGAGAGGGTTCATATGACCAATAAAAAGGGAGACCACTCAAGAGAGGGTTCCATGGGGCCATTCCAACCACTAAACTTGAGAGAATGAAAACCTTTGAAAATTAGGGAGTTTGAAAGCAACCTTTGTGTAAGTTGAAATGTAATGAGGCAAAAGTGTGAATTAGGGGGTTGAGAGGGATTTTCCTAAGGCATGACTCCTAAAGTCTCATCCTAAACTTCAAGGGGCCAACTCTTGGAACAATTTTTAAAGGGCATGTAGAACTTGGAAATGTCATAAAATTAAGAGCAATGCAAACATTGTGGAATATAGCAACAAACATAAAATGAAGCCAAGCATACAAGACATGATCAAAATAATAATATGCAAGGGGTCATGATTCACATACAAGGCTTTTAGGCTTCACCAAACAAACAAGGGGCTCTTAGGTCATACCATCTTAAAGTAGGCTAGTGAGAGGTCCCCCTACACAGTAGCTCTCACTTGCTTTCCTCTAGGCATGATCTAGGAGCCCTCTTGGCTCAAGCATGCAAGAAAGGGGTGTTGAAGATGGGGATTAAAATAGAGAATAGCCTAAGTAGGCTAGGAGGGAGAAGAGAAGAATGGGGGAGAGCACAAATATAAAAGGGATACCACCTTTTGCCTTCAACACTCTTGTAATCTTCAATGGATGTCTTGATTAGAGCTTGAGTGGCTTCAAGAAGGCCTGAGAGGCTTGAGTGGAGTGTATAGGTGTGTATGAGGCTTTGTGTATGGAGTGTATAGGCTTAGGAGAGGTAGAATCTAACCTAAGTGTTGGAGGGGAGGAATATGTGTAGAGATTTGAGTTTCTAAAGTGATTTCAGCAGAGTTTCGTATCAATTTCGGACCTGGAATATGCAAGGGGGGAGGCCTATATTTATAGGCAATCTAGAATAGACCATGCACATGCGCTACATGCAAATGGCCAAACATTGGCCATGTGCATGTAGGACATGCATATGTACTGTTCCATTGCCAAAATAACATGTGGCACCCTATGTACTGGTTAAATCTCGACTGTTGATCGAAAGTCGGTTGATCTGAACAAAATTTGAGCGCATGTAGCATACGCTCCATCACCGGAAAGATTCGCCCAAACTTTGCCTCGATAATTGGGCCAACCGGGAAGGTTCCAGGGGAATCGGTCGCACTCGGGATGTTCTCCTAGTGCATCCGATGAACTTTCATGTTTTTGAAGAGTTTAAATTATGTTCAGAAGCATGGGATATCGTCTTGGGAAGCATGCCAAAAAGGACACTTTTGTGGAGCGTCTGTGATACGCTTCGTGGGTGTTTGAAAGTGGCTATTTTCGTTTGATGTGATCGAGGCCTTCGAGAAGCGATCTATTCGATCGGACCATTCCGATGGAAAGTGCTCTGGAAATACTTTCTAGAATTCCCAAATTTACGCATTTCTCAAGTCGTTTGACGGTGCGTTTTGATTAGGGAATCGAAGAAAAAGTCAACCTTGGCGGAGCGTCTACGAGACGCTCCAGGGGTTGCTGAAAGTCATGGTTTTCACACCGTACGATGGAGGGCTTCAGGAAGTGATTCATTCGATCAAACTGTATCGGTGGAAAGGTTTATGGACGAGCTTTCGAGAATTTCCTGATTTACGCGTTTCTCAAGTCGGTTGACGGTGCAATATAATCAGGGAATCGAGAGAAAAGACAATTTAAGCGGAGCGTCTGCGAGATGCGCCAGGGAACTTTTATCGCGTCGTGTAAGCTTAGTGTCGTAGGGTGTTCCTTGGGTTAAACAAAGGCATGTGATGAAACCCTTTGCTCAAAATCCCAAGGCTGGTGCTGTTTCGGGGCGTTTTTGGCTCCCAGGGGCAAAATGGTCATTTTGACTGGAGTTGGCTAGAAATGGTCATGGATGGTCTGGTATGTTGTGTTAGGCATGTAGGGCTATTCAGGGATGGTTTTAAGAGAGTTTGTCGCCGTTCAGCGGGGAATCGTGTCGTGCTGAGTCGTTTAGGGGCAAAATGGTCATTTTGATCAGAGTGAGCCGGAATATGACCGGATTTGGACCAAATGGCGTGCGGGGGACGCTTGATGGTTTGACAACATTCTGGAAGGATGGACTTATCGTTTTGAGGGATTTTGAACTTTCCCAAAATGTGCCTGGAGGCCCAAAAGGGCAGGTTTGGTCATTTTTCACCGAGTCGGGCTAGCAGGCGCCGGTGTTGACCTAGGTGTTGGTTCCCGAGACCGCCCGGTCTCGAAAAACTACCTGTGTTATGTTGGTCTCTAAGAACGCCTGGTCTTAGAGAGCTACCTGTAGGGTGGTGTTGGTTCTTGAGAACGCCTGGTCCTAGAAAGCTACCTGGAAGGGTGGTGTTGGTCTCCGAGAATGCTTGGTCCCGGAGAACTACCGAATGACGGACATTCTACATTGGGGGGCTAGCAAGCGCCAAAAGTGAACCGTTTGGAATCTTTGATGAGGTGTTGGTCCCCGAGATCACCCGATCCCAAGAAGCTACCTGGATGGCGTTGGTTTCCGGGACCGCTTGGTCTGGAAAACTACCTGGAACAATGGTGCTTAAGGCTTTAGCGGATCCTTGTGGGCCCAAGAAGCGACCAGCTGGTTGGATTGGAGATTGAAAGGCTCATCTTGAGCCTGCACGAGTTGTGATGTTGGAAACCGAATTCGGTCGGCCCAGAGATTGCCAAGTGGAAAAAATGGGGTGCTTACACAAGTGAAATTGACTTGGAATATAGGCTCATTGTTTTGATGAGAATGAGATGCAATGAAGGAATATGTGTTCAGGGATTCATGTTTCAAACCTCAACTTTTAGGTTTTTCATTGCATCGGAGTCTTGTGTTTGATGCTTCTATGTACTCCATGTGTAGGAACACCCTTGTTTAGCACCAATTTTTAAGGATAGAGGTGAAAAACATTATGTCATGAGTAAAATCCTATTACTTTCCAAATGTTTTAAGTCCAGTTACATTTCATGCAATGTTTTTCATATGATTTCAATGCATTAATGTTTATGCTAAATTATAAATATCATACTTTTAAATGCATGCAACCTATACTTATGTTATGAATCAAAACCTATGGACTAGAATGTTTACATGAAAGAGATGCAAAATTTTCAATATATGGTGCCAACTCAAGGTCTTTTCATGGCAAGACCTTAAACTAGTCTAATAGTCCTATGGTAGCGGACGTGAAATAAACTATCGACATGTTGGGAGACATCCCTGTCGCGCCCAGATTTTTCGCGCCCAAGGAATACTCACCCAAGCGGGAAAAATGCTGTACTCTCTCGTTAGAACTTACCCTCCTAGAAGAATGAGTGCGACTACGTTTGAATTGAAAATTAGGTTTGAATAAAGGGCTTTTGAAAAAGATTCGGAGTCACCACCTAACTTGATTAAGGTGAGTTAGGTCACCTAAAAACTAAGAGTAATCCGAAGACTACACTTAGGGTTTTGGAAAACGATTTTTGAAAATATCTCCTCAAGAGAGGGTTTTTAAGAAAACAGGTTGTTTGGCAACCTTTAGAAAACATTTAGCCCTTTTTTGAAAAATAACTCCTTTTGGTCTTTGAAAACAGTGATTTAGGTTTGGAGGTTGGTTACGTGTAGGGAAGACGCACTAAGCTATCACCCTACCCCGCCCTTTCGATACCTACATGTCAATCTACCCTAAATTTACCTATGGGAGTCTTCAACTAACTAATGGTTCAACCTTATTCACTTTGAAAAACAATGTTTGAAAAATATGATGCATGATAGGCAAGTGCAAGATGAAAGCATTGGAAAATAGAAATTGATTTGAAAAGAAATTGATTTGATTTGAAAATAGATTTGAAAAGATGGAATTGAAATTGGAAACTTTGAAAACTTGGAAATAGGAAATTGAAAATAGAAATTTTGAAATTGAAATTTGAAAATTGATTGGAATTTGAGATTTGGAAAGAATTTTGAAACCACACCCATGAGGGTGGAATTGAAAGTTTGAAAAATATTATGACCGCACCTATGAAGGTTGCCTACGTATCCCTTTGGGGGAATCAGGTCAGTCGTAGTTCGGACCGGAGTCCGATTGAAAATAGATTGGTTTGAAGAGAGAGATTGGATTGGAAGAAAGAAATTGAATTGAAAACTACATTTGATTTGAGATTAGAAGAGGAGATTGGAAATTGAAATTGAGAGGATTGGACTTGCTTTGGAAAGATTGATTTTGGAAAAAACTTGATTTTGAAAAGATGGAGGTTTAGGAAACCTAGACTTAGGAAAGGTAGGAGACCTAGGAAAGACTTGAGATTAAGAAAGATTGGATTGGAATGTTGGATTTGGAAGATTTAAAAAGATTTGGAAACTTGGAATTTAGGAAAGATTTGGATTAGGAAAGTTTCAAATTAGAAAAGTGTTATTTTTGGAAAGTTTTGAAATGGGAAAATATTGAATTTAGAAATGCTTTAAATTAGGAAAAGTTCAGTTTAGGAAAGAATTAGAATTTAGAAAGTTTCAAGTTAAGAAAGTTTTGAATTTTGGAATGTTTCGAAAAAGGGAAGTTTTGAAAGTGGGAAAGTTTGAATTTAGAAAGGTTTTGAAAAAGGAAAGTTTTCGATTTAGGAAATGTTTGAATTAAGAAAGTTTCAACTTAAGAAAGTCTTAAATTAGGAAAGTTTTGAGTTTAGAAAAATCTTAGATTTGGAAAGATTTGAAGTTTAAGAAAGTTTAAGAATTTAGAAAGATTTGAAACTTAGAAAGTTTAAGATTTAGAAAGTCTTAGAGTTTTAGAAAATCTTGAGATTAGGAAAGGGTTGAATTAGGAAAGATTTGAAAATTGAGTTTTAAAGCTTAGGAAAGATTTTTATGTTCAAGTTTTGGAAACTTAAGATTTAGGAAAGTGAAAGTTTAGGAATGATTTGAATTAAGAAATAGTTGGATTTTGAAATTTAAGGAAAGATTTAAAGTTTAAGTTTAGGAAACTTATGGTTTAGGAAGGAATTGAATTAAGAAAGGTTTGAATTAGGAAAGGATTGGATTTGGTTTCTTAAAGAGAAAGGTTGGATTTTGTTTCCAAAAACGGAGGACGGGATCTAGTTTCCTAAACGGAAAAATTTGATTTGGTTTCCTAAAGGGAAGGTAGGATTTGGTAAGGATTTGGAAAGAGGAGTTTCTAGAAACCCTAGATTTGAAAGTGTAGAATTTTAACGTAGAAAAGAGGTTTTGGAAACATGTATAGCTTGGATGTGAAAACAAGAGGTTTTGGAAACCTAGGTTTGGGGCAAAGTTTGAAAATCGTGTTTTTGGAAAGAAAATTAGGGTTTCCTAATCGTGGGCTCTAAGGAAAGAGGATTTTTGGAAAGTGCGTTTTTAGAAACGAAGGTTTTCTAGAAGGAAATCCTAGGGAGGAGTTTTTTGGAAAGCATGTTTTTGGAAACGTAGAGTTTAGAAAGAAAATCCTATAGGGAAATTTCGAGAAGGAAGATTCCAGGAGGAGAGTTTTTAGAAAGATTTTTAGGGAGTGTTTTTAGAAAGTGAATTTTGAAGAAAGAAAGTTTTGGAAAGGAGTTGAAAAAGAGAGTTTTGAAAAAGAGATTTTGAAAGGGAGTTTTTGAAAACCATTTTGAAGAGGGGAGTTTTAGGAAAGTATGTTGAAAAAGAGATTTTTAGGAAGAGATTTTTGAAGAAAGAGTTTTTAGAAGGTGTAAAAACATCTCACTTTCCTAAAGCAATTCTAACCATAAGAAGGCTAGAACCACTTTAAGAAAGTGGTTTTGAAAACAAGGTTTGAAAATATAGACCAAAAGGCCACTTTTAATATAGCACTTTCCTAAAGCAACCCTAGCCATGGAAAGGCTAGAATCACCCTAGAATTGTGGTTTTGAAAACATGTTTTTGAAAAATAGCTTTTGATGCAATTTTGAAAACAAGTTTGAAAACGATTTTTGAAAATAACTTTTTCAAAACGAATTTTGGAAGATGCAAGACTATGATATGCACAATGCAATTTGGGGTCGTGAACATACAAGGTTAAGGCTTCACCACATAATCAAGGGGGCCGGACCCACGTGGTCTTTGGTTAGACTAGAAGAAAGCCCCCGACACGGTGACTCTCCCATAGTCCAATCCTACACATGGACCAGGAATCCCCTTGTTTCAAGCATGCAAAGAAAGGGGGGGAAAGAGATGGGGGATTAAAATAGAGAAAACCCAAGTGGGTTGGAGAGAGAAGAGAGAGGGGGAAAGTGCAGAAAATTAAATAGGGAGCCTACCTTGTTTCTTGTTTATTTTGCGCGCCGTGCAGTCTTCGGTCTTCGGTCTTCGTCTTAATCTTCTTCTTTAGTCTTCAAGGGTTGTCTTCAAGCTTTGGATGATAGCTCTTCAAGTCTTCGAAGGGTGGTTGAAGGCTAGTGTATGAGTGTATGGGGGAGTGTATGAGTGACTAGGGTTTGGGAAAACCTAGGGAGGCTAGGGTTTTGGAGGTGCTCGAGCTTTGTATATCGAATTGTGTGATTCTTAGGTTAAGTTTTCAGACCCCTTTCACGTTGATCGAGGCTCTGTATTTATAGAAGTTGGACAAGCCTGGCGCCTGTTGCAGTGGCGCCAGGGCAAAATTTATACTGGCGCCACTAGGAGTGGCGCCAGGCCATTTTTTGGCTTGGCGCCACTGCTAGTGGCACCATCCATTTAGGAAACAATTAAGGTCAGCAAGTAACGTATCTTTGACTAGATTTGGGCGCCTGTACTAGTGACTACCATGTAAATTTTAGCCTGGCTTCACTAGGAGTGACTCCGGAAAGTCCGGGAATGATTTGAAGGAGCCGGGAGTGACCCGAAAAGCCGGAAACGAGCAGGAACACTTAAAATAGTGTCCTGGAGGTATTTAACTTGAAAAGTGAGGATTGGATGTGTCGGAAAGGTTGACCGAGCCTTTAGGGGCAAAACGGTCAATCGGACCGGAAAACTGCCAGGACAGACTCAAACTGTCCCGGAAGAAGACTTGGGGTCTGGAAACATTATTTAGAATGTTCCCAGAGGTTTCCGGTTTGATTCCCAGGGCCGGCGTGGTCGAAAATGGAGACCGGCCTACCAAGGGCAAAACGGTCATTTTGTACCGGGTTTGCCGGAACTGACTCGGAATGGTCCGGAAAGGTAAAGGAAGGTCGAGAACACTATAAAAAGTATTCTCAGGACATTACCGGTTTGATACCCAGAGCCGGTGTGGTCGAAGAAGGAGACCGGCCCTCCAGGGGCAAAACAGTCATTTTGTACCGGGTTGGCCGGAACTGGCTCGGAATGATCCGGAAAGAGAAGGGAAGGTTGAGAATACTATAAAAAGTATTCTCAGAAGGTTACCGGTTTGATACCCAGAGCCGGTGTGGTTCCCGAGGTGTTCGGATGCCTAGGGGCAAAATGGTCATCTTGACCGGAAAAGGTCCAAAGGGTAATTTGGTCATTTTTCACCGAAGTGAGCTAACAGACAGGGGTATTGACCTAGGTTTTGAGTGTTTCCGCCACTCGGACGGGGTTGACGATTTGAGAGTACTTCCGCTACTCCAACGGTTCTGTGAGTATTTCCGCTACTCTAACGATTCTGTGAGTACTTTCGCTACTCTAATGGTTCTGTGAGTATTTCCGCTACTCTAACGGTTCTATGAGTATTTCCGCTACTCTAACGGTTCTGTGAGTATTTCCGCTACTCGGACGGCTCCGTGAGTACTTCCGCTACTCTAACGGTTGAGTATTTCCGCTACTCGGACGGCTCTGTGAGTATTTCCGCTACTCGGACGGCTCGGTGAGTATTTTCGCTACTCTAACGGTGGAGTATTTCCGCTACTCTAACGGTTGTGTGAGTAGTTTTGCTACTCGGACCGTCTCGAGGAATAAACTGTCTCGAGAGAGGGATTGGAAAGGGGTCTTATCGTCTCCGAAGAGACGTGCCTGGATTGGAACCGTCTCGAGGAATAAACTGTCTCGAGAGAGGGATTGGAAAGGGGTCTTACCGACTCCGAAGAGACGTGCCTGGGTTTTGAGTGTTTCCGCCACTCTAACGGTGTTGTGAGTGTTTTACTACTCGGACCGTCTCGAGGAATAAACTGTCTCGAGAGAGGGATCGGAATTGGAATAAGAAAGAACAATGCCCCTAAGGGCATTTTGGTCATTTTGCCTCTATTTGGGCCTGATAGGCCCACGAAGCGATGGAAAGATGGAATTTGAAACTAGAGAATTGGATTCGATAGGAATATGCCCAAAATGACTTGAAAACAAGTCTGGACGGAGTGTAGACTGCCGAGCGGTCAAAAATGGGGTACTTACAGCTGCCCCTCTTTTTCTGTCTTTGCTTGTCAAAGACAGAAAACGATAAGAGTAAGAGTCCCATGTTGACCGCGAGGCAGTCGGAGGGACGGACATTGAAAACCTTTCGACAACGAGGATCGAAAACGGATAACGGGCCAAAAAGGCCTTCGAAAACGAGTTTTGGCGGGAAAAAGGGCAAAACTGCCCAGAGTTTTGGCGGGACCGGGAATCCCCTTGTTTCAAGCATGCAAAGAAAGGGGGGGAAAGAGATGGGGGATTAAAATAGAGAAAACCCAAGTGGGTTGGAGAGAGAAGAGAGAGGGGGAAAGTGCAGAAAATTAAATAGGGAGCCTACCTTGTTTCTTGTTTATTTTGCGCGCCGTGCAGTCTTTGGTCTTCGGTCTTCGTCTTGATCTTCTTCTTCAGTCTTCAAGGGTTGTCTTCAAGCTTTGGATGACAGCTCTTCAAGTCTTCGAAGGGTGGTTGAAGGCTAGTGTATGAGTGTATGGGGGAGTGTATGAGTGACTAGGGTTTGGGAAAACCTAGGGAGGCTAGGGTTTTGGAGGTGCTCGAGCTTTGTATATCGAATTGTGTGATTCTTAGGTTAAGTTTTCAGACCCCTTTCACGTTGATCGAGGCTCTGTATTTATAGAAGTTGGACAAGCCTGGCGCCTGTTGCAGTGGCGCCAGGGCAAAATTTATACTAGCGCCACTAGGAGTGGCGCAGGCCATTTTTTGGCTTGGCGCCACTGCTAGTGGCGCCAGCCATTTAGGAAACAATTAAGGTCGGCAAGCAACGTATCTTTGACTAGATTTGGGTGCTTGTACTAGTGACTACCATGTAAATTTTAGCTTGACTTCACTAGGAGTGACTCCGGAAAGTCCGGGAATGATTTGAAGGAGCCGGGAGTGACCCGGAAAGCCAGAAATGAGCAGGAACACTTAAAATAGTGTCCTGGAGGTATTTGACTTGAAAAGTGAGGATTGGATGTGTCGGAAATGTTGACCGAGCCTTTAGGGGCAAAACGGTCAGTCGGACCGGAAAACTGCCGGGACAGACTCAAACTGTCCCGGAAGAAGACTTGGGGTCTGGAAACATTATTTAGAATGTTCCCAGAGATTTTCGGTTTGATTCCCAGGGCCGGCGTGGTCGGAAATGGAGACCGGCCTACCAGGGGCAAAACGGTCATTTTGTACCGGGTTTGCCGGAACTGACTCGGAATGGTCCGGAAAGGTAAAGGAAGGTCGAGAACACTATAAAAAGTATTCTCGGGACATTACCGGTTTGATACCCAAAGCCGGTGTGGTCGAAGAAGGAGACCGGCCCTCCAAGTGCAAAACAGTCATTTTGTACCGGGTTGGCCGGAACTGGCTCGGAATGATCCGGAAAGAGAAGGGAAGGTTGAGAATACTATAAAAAGTATTCTCAGAAGGTTACCGGTTTGATACCCAGAGCCGGTGTGGTTCCCGGGGCGTTCGGATGCCTAGGGGCAAAATGGTCATCTTGACCGGAAAAGGTCCAAAGGGTAATTTGGTCATTTTTCACCAAAGTGAGCTAACAGACAGGGGTATTGACCTAGGTTTTGAGTGTTTCCGCCACTCGGACGGGGTTGACGATTTGAGAGTACTTCCGCTACTCCAACGGTTCTGTGAGTATTTCCGCTACTCTAACGGTTCTGTGAGTACTTCCGCTACTCTAACGGTTCTGTGAGTATTTTCGCTACTCTAACGGTTATATGAGTATTTCCGCTACTCGGACGGCTCCGTGAGTACTTCCGCTACTCTAACGGTTGAGTATTTCCGCTACTCGGACGGCTCTGTGAGTATTTCCGCTACTCTAACGGGTGAGTATTTCCGCTACTCGGATGGCTCTGTGAGTATTTCCGCTACTCTAACGGGTCTATGAGTATTTCCGCTACTCTAACGGTTGTGTGAGTAATTTTGCTACTCGGACCGTCTCGAGGAATAAACTATCTCGAGAGAGGGATTGGAAAAGGGTCTTATCGTCTCCGAAGAGACGTGCCTGGATTGGAACCGTCTCGAGGAATAAACTGTCTCGAGAGAGGGATTGGAAAGGGGTCTTACCGACTCCGAAGAGACGTGCCTGGGTTTTGAGTGTTTCCGCCACTCTAACGGTGTTGTGAGTGTTTTACTACTCCGACCGTCTCGAGGAATAAACTATCTCGAGAGAGGGATCGGAATTGGAATAAGAAAGGACAATGCCCCTAAGGGCATTTTGGTCATTTTGCCTCTATTTGGGCCTGACAGGCCCACGAAGCGATGGAAAGATGGAATTTGAAACTAGAGAATTGGATTCGATAGGAATATGCCCAAAATGACTTGAAAACAAGTCTGGACGGAGTGTAGACTGCCGAGCGATCAAAAATGGGGTGCTTACAATCCCTTGGCCTAAAGAGCCTATACGTGACCTAACAGGGTTATTATGGAGCCTAGCTCATATGTTGGGTTGTAGCACACTTATGCTTTTAGAACACGTACCAAGATATGTTTAAGTGCTTATGACGAGTTATGATATGCTTTACCACGAACAAAGATATATCGCATCTCTCTTTTACGATACCATGTTTTGAAACGATAGAGTGTTTCAATATGATACTCATGCTACTTATGATTTCAAACCTATGCTTTCATGTTTTTAAGTTCATGCTCTATATGCATAAATGTTTATCTATATCGGTACACTAGATATAAATGATAGTCCACGATATTTTCAGGCTCGTGCATCATTGTTATTCACTAATTATTAGTTTACGTTTTCTCAAATGTTTTTAGATAACCAATCTCCGAGGCCCTATAAGGAGGCCATATGTGGATTTTGAGCTACGGCCCATTGGCTTATTTTATGTTATGTGTATTTGGGCTACACCCTAATATTTTGTAAAATTATAAATGATATAACTAGCCTCGAATAGGCTCATATGTACGTTTATGTTTTAGATTAGGTACAGCTTTGCTATGTATGACATAAGTTATGTTTTAAACTATAAAAATCCTACTTCTGTAATTATGTATTATTTTAAATTATTACGCACAGGTGTTCAACCGGTTTATGTAATGCAGCCTTAGCTAGTTTTGCTACTGGCCGGTCATGTATCCTAAATCCACATAGGTCGGGTTACAGGGTGTGACATTTGTTATTATTGTGTGAATGTCTAATGAGAACTTAAAATTGAAACTTGAAGGATGAATGTGTTTGAGTTAGTAATGAGGACACTATGGTGCATTGATTACACACACACATCTTTTCACTTTTGTAATACGAGATTTGATCTTCGTTAAAATATTGGGTTTGAGAATGAGTTTGAACCTTGGGTCTGAATTGAATCATTTTTAGTACTAACTATTCTAACTATCTTTGAGAACAGTCCTAAGATGATGTTTGTGGGTACCATAACCAGATACCCTCATGAGACACCACTCGTCCACTAGGAGTAGCCTCATGGTTCAACAACTGAGTGCATACGCTCAATGAGGTGGAGAACTATTATTTCTTTTGTTATTTTTCTAGGGACTAGCAAAACACAAGTTAGAATGTATAATTGCATTGTAAAAGTGTAGTCATAGTCTTCTAATTGGCCTTTTGTTAGGGTTAGAATAGTTATATATGTGTTAAGGTAATAGGTTTTTGGTTCTAACACACTTCTGGTGTACTTTTGTAGGTTTTCCAAAAGTGCAATTTCAAAAAGTAGGGATAGTAAGGACAACACCTCTAAGTGTCAAGATGATTAGAGAAGAAGAAAAGCTCACATTGTGCTAGCTTCCACACGATGGGTTGTACTAGCAGATGATCAAAGCAGGTGCTAGATTCAACCTTGGCTTAGCATTCGGACAACACTGGAGCACCATCCGGACAATCTGGCATGAATTATCTCTCTTGTTTTTCTTGTGCTTCCTTGTAACTATAAAGAGAAAACTTTATTAGAATTTGAGGGTTACGAATTTTGACTAGAGAATACAGTTTTGAGAGCATAGTTAGGGTTTCTACAAGTTTTCTTACAGAATTCTTGTAATCAATTATCCATTCTTCAATACAGTTGATGCTTTCCATTATCATGAGTAGCTAATTCTCCTCTTGGCGAGGAACATGAAGGTTGTTCAGGGTATGATTGTTTCATAAGGTATTCAATTGGATTCTACTATTTCATCTTTTTACTAAAGGATCTCCTTCTTCTTCATCCTTTCCTCTAGAAACCAAACGTTTGTGATCATATCTTTGAGTGCCTGTATGCAACGTCAATTTCGTATGTGTGTTATTTGGATCCCTGATACGAACTCTTTGAAAGTATTTTCTTAAATATTGAATGAAGTAAAAAGGATCCTAATTTGTTTTTAACCGCGTAATCTTCCGATTCAACGACATAAGCTGTTGAGTTAACAAAATAGCTTGTGAAGTTATCAAGTGCCTAGGCAACTGAATCATTTTTAGCAGAGATCTTTATTTATTTATTTATGAATTCTCTATTTTCATTTAGTTATTAGTCAAACAAGCACTACAAAAAATTTTACTTTTCTTTTCTCTTTTTGAGGTTATTCTTGTGAGTTTTTGTCCGTTTAAAGTGAGTTTTTCCTATAAACCAACCATCTTCCTTGTGGATCAACCTCGGACTTCTCTAAGTATTACTATATCGCAGCCATACACTTGTGGTTTTCATCGCACATTTCTAGAGAAATCAAAATTCAAGCCACTAAGGTATGATTTTGAATGTGAATTAAAAGCCAGGCTGGTGTAGCACAAATGCAAGGTACACTCTTTTGCAATAGCTTTGGATGCTAAGGTTTAAAGTAAGATGATTCAGATCTGGTTATAGAGTTTTATTGGCTAACTAACTAGACATTTGTTATCTTGCATGCTAATGATTATGTTAAGGTTTAAAGTAAGATGATTGAGATCTGGTTAGTTTATAGACATTGTGAGGTCTTGTGAGGATGACACCTAACTAGACATTTGTTGTTTTGCATGCTAATGATTATGTTAGGTTGACACCCACAACAATAGGTGTTAGATGAAGATAAGTAGTTGAATTTGGTGATCACACGTTATGCTACTAGGTGTTAGACGCATGGATGACCAAGTATTAGTGTAAATCTAATCCCCAACATACACACCTATATGCATCTTAGTAGGTCATCTAATAGAGAAGAGTTCAGGACACTTGGCATGTCTCAATTCACGCTTAATATCAAAGACTATGAATAATTTCTATAAATTCTGCTAAAAAATATAAATGTTGCTCAATATTCCCTAATCTCAAAATCTTGTTTTTGCCTTGTGATTAACTCCGTTTTGAAAATATAATATCTATGAATATTTATTCTAATATTTTTTTATTACTCACGAAATGACTATGTGTCTAGTCATAGATAAATTTAAAGTTATCGAAAAATTTCGGAGTGTTACAGTTAACATATCTGGCAATTGTTTCAACAAGCTACAAAATATTTTTGCTTCATTTTAATGTCAAATTATTTTGGTAACAAAATCACTTACCAAAAAAAGTTTTGGAATGAATGCTATTAGGTAGCAAATTTGTAACATAACGATGAATTTGGCAACACCATAATCAAGCATGAAGGCCTCTTAGACATAACAGTAATGCAAATGCCAGTTCAAAATTTTAAAATCTTATGGGGCTTTTTTTTATTAAGTTGTTACCATATTTTTTTATAACTAGTGAAACTATTTTGGAAGGCAAAAGCATTAATTTCTATTGAAATCTATTTGAAAGCATTTATAGACACTAGCATAGTTTTTTTTTATTTTTAATTTGTATAGTGATGCTATACATAATCCTGTTTCTTATAGGCATAAAAGTGGTGGAACCCATATTGATAAATGCACGTTAGACCCATGCACTTGTGTCTAATAAGGAAAATTATCTCATTAGTTTTTGGGCACTGAGTCCAATATATGGAAAACAAACATATATCAGGCAATAGGCCCGTAGTTGTGTAATACATTTGCTTCCCATAAGTCGTAATACGTTTTCCAAACCCATTGGATGATTGTTTACCTAACAGTGAGAAAATACATGAGAAATAGGATTATTGATAAAATTTTCTAATTTTTATGTTGATTATACTTCAAAAGTGCAATTATAATATCTTAAATTGTGCTTTGTTAACTTTAGTTTAGGAATTTATATCTCTTTTTAGTTGCATTTTAGTGTTATCTAACTTTGTTTTTCTTTATATGGGTTTTGAGCTTAAATTGTATGACATCGGATGGAATTCGATCAAAAGGAGAATGAGTTTCAAGAAATTGTCAGAGTACAAGCTATTGAAACATACAGATCTAAAATTTTAGAAGGCCATATATCTCAAGCTAGAAGTCCTACCGAGCTCCATAATATATCGATTTTATATGACTTTTCGATATGTACACAAATTAGGCAACCATGTGCATGGTCAGTGAAGCATGCAAATGGTACCATGCACATGGTTTGAAAAGCGAGTGCACGGTCAGAAATCGTCAGCTAATCGTGCGCACAATCTATGAATCATTTGAAATTACTGAGGCTTGTTTTTAGGTCTAGAAAAATGTGTGCACAGCCTCCCAAAGCGTGTGTACACTTCACGCATACTGTTATTTTTTAGACTTTTCAAGGTAGTTTGGTGCCCAAATTTCAGGATCTTTTCATTTTTTACATTTTTTTTTAGAGTTTTTAGAGAGTTGCGAGTGCATGGTCGGAAAAGTAAAAGAAAAGACAAAGGTGAAGCAAAAGTAAATAAAAATACTTTTTATTTTTATTATCTTTTTCCTCACATTTTTTGTTTTCCACAGAAAATCTGGGTTCCAAGCGGCCTTAGAGAACGGCAGCAAGAGAGGAATGTTTCTGTGAAAGGACGAAAAAGCTTGGTGTGATTGTTTTTTCTGGCATATTTTTCCGGCTGACGACAAGAGGTAGGGTGATAGATTAACTTCGTATTCCTTGATTGTGCATATATATCTGCAGCTACGTTCACATACCGAGCCTGTTATGGTTGTTAGTAGTAATTCTATACTCTTATGCTTGTATTATGGTACTAGTTTGGCACACGGTGGATGAGACTTTGTGAGTGATGTGACTGTGTTCAAGTGTATTGTATTTTTTCCCATAGTTGTATAGACCAAGATTTTTTAATAGGGATTGTCATGGACAGTGCCATGATTATGAAGAGTGAGTTTCAGTTTTAAATGGAATGGATTGTATGAACAGTACGGGTGAAAGTGTTTTGGATAGTATAGGTACTTTCAATTTTTTTTTTTTTTTTTTTTGAACTTTGGTACAACTTGTTGGTTTGTGTAATGAAACAATGCAAAATAATACTAATGAAATATAAAAATCATGTATTGAGTAACTTGAACATCAAATTACATATAAATACACATTATTTTCATTTTACAATTGAGTCTGAAATTATTTTTTCCAAGTTTGCAATGAAGTTTTTGTGTTTAAATGATAAATACATGTCTTCAAGTTATGGATCCATTCATGCCCAAGTATCTGAAATGTGTGTTCCCAAGGTATCTCAAATGTGTTGTGTTCTAAAACATATTAATAGGACACGTTTGGACACTTGTCGGGAAATGTTCAATGAGTGTCGTGTTCAACACAGTATTTGACATGAACATGATATCTTCTTTAAAGTGTCTGCACTTCTTAAGTGTTTTTCTAATCAGGATAGAAGTTTGAGTTAATTATATAGAGCTTTTCAAAAGGATGGACTCATTCTATCATTCAATTTTCTGAAGTGTGAAATGCAAGATCACTGCAAGAAGTTACATTATTTATTACGAAAACTTTCTGATATGATAATTTTATTACTCACAAACGCACGAATCAGATTGAAGTATAAGAATGCGAGTGCGAGGTCTATCCTACGGGGACTTGTAAAATTTTAAAAAATAAATTAGAATAAATTTAGTTCACCATAACCTAGTTAAGAAATCTTGAGTTGAATGTAGCAATGAGCAGTAATAACTAAATAACCAAATAAACAAGTAAACAATTAATTAGCAAATAATAATAAAGAGATGAGAGATATCAAATTAAGATGACTAAGGTTTTAGAATTAACATACATGCATTATAATAACTTTTTACGTAATTCAAATTATTTTTCTAATTAACTTCACAATAACTTCGTAATCAAACTTGTTATTATGAAAAATATAACATTAAAATCACTTTAATAAATAAACTAATGTATACTCTTCCTAACCTTAATGTTCAAGATCAAAAATTAATATGCATCCATTCGAAAATAAATCATATAAAAAATTCAATACTTGAAATTATACCAATAAATAGCATGGCTAATAATTAATCCAACAATATCAAATCAGGAACAAAATTCATATCCAAAATTATTGATTTTAATTAAATCTAGGTAAAAGTATTGAATAATCAAAGCACGTGCTTGGAAAATAAATATAAATCACATGTCAAGTCATTACAAAACATGGAGTTTCATCTTCAACCCTAATATGAAAACTTAGCCACTCATCATTTTAACATCTATTGAAAGTTAAAAAAAATAAAACATAAAACCTGAACACGTAAAATAATAAGGCTTCGAAAACTTTGTGCTCCAAGTCTCTGTCTTCTTCTTCTTCCTTCTTCTTTCTTTTTCTCTTTGGCTTTTTCTCTTCTGCTCGCCTTCGGTTGTGTGGCTAGGTGATCATCCCCCTAGGGATATTTTTAGTCCCTTTTATTCTTTGAGTTTTGCACAACAACCCCCTTTGCCCGTACGGCAACATGGGCTAAGTTTAGGTTTCTCCTTTTTTTTTTTTTTAATTTCTTTCTTTGCTTTTTTTCCTTTCCTCTTCACACTTCACACGTGCAGCAAATATATATATATATATATATATATATATATAAATATATATAAATCTTGCTCCACCTGACTCTTTCTTCATTGGTCGATAGACTTTTTATCTCCTTGCTTTAGGAGAATCGTTGAAGGATTTGATTTTTTAAGCATGTATTTCCTATTTTGATTGGGATCCTTCCTTTTTGCTCTTGTATCCAAATTTGCAATAAAAACAATAATATAAGTGAATAAATAACAATTAAATAATATAATTAAAGGGTGAAAATATATAAATTGTGTGACTTATCACAGCCCCCAACTTAAATTTTGCTTGTCCTCAAGCAAACCGATATTAAAAATAGAAAAACTAAAAGACAACTAAACTATTTAACTAACTAATCCACTTTCTCTGGGAACCTCGATTGTATTTTGCATATGCAATAAGCCTTTCAAACCTCTAAGTACCTCCTAGTGGACGAGTGAAGTCTCGTGAGGGCTAACAGTGAATACACCCACAAAATTCACGAATTTCCTTCATCAAAATCAATAATAACTTTCATTCAAATGCCAAGATTTTAAGTCATGTCATAAAATTTATTACATGAACAAGAGTAGGAATTAAGGTTCAAAACACTAACAACTATTAAAAACACCTCAAAAGCTTGTTTTAAAAAAAAACTTCCTGTGCATTTATAGATTACTACAATTTTCAAAGTTCACTTAACTCAAATTCTATTAGAAGTATGCTTTGACTCAAATCTCACAAGATATTACACCAAACAAATAAATCACTCTGAATTAGTTGTATGTAAATATACTCTTATGTATACGAGTAGAATTAATATAAATCAAAAGCAAACATCTCGCATATGTCATTTTGAAAAAAGCTATTAGAAAAAGAATATTTTAGTCCCATGAAAGGAATGTCAAATATTGAGATATAAATAATAAATATCACATAATCACTTCAATGAATACACGCGTATCGAGAACATACCAATATCTAAGATCAAGTAGGATTTTATTTAGGTTGTAATGTAAGGGTTATGGAGAAAATGGTAAAGATCAAGTAACATATATACTAATGATTAGGATTCTAACAAAAGAACATAGGGCACTTTTGCATTCTACTAATTTCTTTTTTTTTTTTCTTCTATTTTTTCAATTTTGGTTTTCTTTTCCTTTTGTTTTTTTTTTTCTAGTGCTATTTTTTCCTTCTTTTTTTTTTTTTTTTGAGAAATAGAATGGCCCTTCAACGTCACATATCCCAACATATCACCAAACGTATAGATTATGAGGTTTAACAAAGAAAAATTAAATAAGGCTCAACTTGACTTTTAAAAAATAAGGATGCATGAATAAATGAAGGCTCAAAAAAACAAAGATGCCCTAAGATCATCTCTCAAAAGTTGGCATACTCTTTCAACTTGCATAAATTCAAAGAAGTCATAATGTGATAATAGTGTAACATTTCTCAACATTCAACCAAAATGAATGAATTGAAGGGACTAACAACAAAATTATGCGCTTTAAACAAAATTGAGAGTAATTGTATAATATCCCTCCAAATAAAGAATGTCCCAATACTCACTTGGGCACTCAATCTCTATATGTTTTCTTCAAGAAATGTAAATCAAGTTCACTTATCCGTTGCAAATCACATCTATCGGACATTTCATAAGTGTATCAGTATAAATACAATGAGATACTTTAATAAGAGATAGTATAATAAACTTTAATTCAGTACTCAAGCCAAAAAAATAAATATCATAACTAAACTCATGGCTCTATGGCATTGAATGAAAGAACATTATTCACTTTAGTGTCAAAAAAATTTTTTACCTACTAATTTTACCCCCCCCCCCAACTTAAATTAGATATTGTCTTCAATGTATGCAAAATAATAATCATAGACAATGAAAGAAGAAAGATTTAGTACCTGGGAAGCAGAATTCACAGTGTAGACAAATTTACTACACCTTAAACTTCAATTCCATCATAAAGTAGAAGACGAAACAAGTGAGGATTTTTTCAATAAAACGAATATGAAACATAAACTAACATAATTAGATCAAGATTAAAACAATAAGAAAAATCATAGGTGTTGTTCAAAATATAATTATCAGGTGGAATCCATTTATAATCTAGAAAAAATAAGGAAAAACATATATTCATCCATGTTGAAAGCCCATAAAGTGGCGGAGTATACTTGCATAATCGAATTTAAACATTTTTGTGGTTCTCTTGAAGTTTTTTGATTATCCTCTAGATGGATTCTGTGCATGACTATGGAAGAACTACTTCTTTTAATCTCATTAAGAGAACAATCTATAGCTTCTTTCTACTTTTTAAGGATATTCAATAATTCTTCTCCACGAGACTCATATAAATTAGACGTAGTAATGACTGGCAGTGTCTCCGAAGGATCAAGAAAATTATAGTTCAGAGTGTCCGGTAAGCATTGTGATTCTAATGTGGGTGATACGTCCACAGATGAGTTTGGTGGTGCAGAAGTAAGTGAAAGGGACATTACTTTAGGTTGCCATGTTTTTATATCTTGCACGGGAGTTGAATCTAATAAAGTATTAACTTGATCAATAGATTCATCAATATCAAAATTATTTTCAAAATGAGCTAGGAAAGCCTCTAAAGGATCATCATAACTACTTTGAATAAATGTCTCAGGCACAAGATTATCAATCATACATATTGTTCATCTCACTTCTTCATATGGTGGTTGTTTGCTAATGGCAAAACTATTAAATTCAACAATCATATTTCCAAATGAAATCTTCATTACACCATTCCTACAATTAATTAGAGCATTGGAGGTAGCCAAGAAAGAATGCCCTAAAATAATAGGAATTTATCCCTTAGAGTTTTGAACATGTTAAGTATCTAGACCTATAAAGTCAACGGGAAAGTAGAACTTATCAACCTGAATCAAGACATCTTTAATGACACCTCTAGGAATTTTGACAAACCTATCGATTAGCTGCAGTGTTACTGGTGTGGGTTTTAATTCTCCAAGACCTAATTGTAAATAGACTGAATATGGTAATAAATTCACACTAGCTCCTAAATCTAGCAAAGCCTGCTCAATATGATAATTCCCTATTGCATAAGAAATTGTAGGACAACCTGGGACTTTGTATTTTACCGAATCTTTACATTGAATAATGGAGCTGATTTGTTCAGCTAGAAATGCTTTTTTTATAACGTTTGTCTTTCTTTTAATAGTAATAAGGTCTTTAAAAAATTTAGCATACTATGGCACTTGTTGGATAGCATCTAAAAATAGAATATTAATTTTTACTTGCTTAAACACTTCCAAAATATCCCCATATTGTGCACATTTCTTAGGGACTACTAATCATTGAGGAAATGGAGTTTTAGGGACAAAATTTTTAATAGATGAGTTAATCTCCATTGGTTGTGAGGAAAGAGACTCTTGATCTTTTACTTGTTTCCTCTGATTTTAATTTTTCTCAGTTTTGTCGTGATGTTTTTCTTCAGATGTTTTTACTTGATTGTCAACTTGTTTTTTTGACCTAAGAGTGATAACAGATTGAACTTGATCTTGCTCTTTTAAATAACTGGAATGGTCATTTATGACAAATTGCCCTTTTGGTTAGCTATAGATTGACTAGGGAACTTTTCATTTTCTCATTCTGCCATTTGACTAGCTAATTGATCCATTTGATTTTCTAGCTTTGCAATGGCTTGAGTATTCATGTGAGTAGAATTCTTTATTTCAATTATAGATTGGCTTATTACTTCCATAAATGCCTCGAGAGAATCTTCTAAAGATGATTTTGTTGTTGTGGTACAAGGCACTGAAGATTTAATAGAAGTGAATTATTAGAATACTATTGAACAGGATATGATTGAGTGGGAGGGCGAAAACTAGGTGAAAATTGATTTTGAGATTGCAAGGGTTGCCCACTTAAATTAGAATTATTTTGATTATTTCTCCATGAAAAATTTGGATGGTTTAGCCAATTTGGATTGTATATTTCTGTAAAAGAATTTCCAATTTGCTTTCATAATTATTTAGTGTATTTGCTTGCTCTGAATAGCATTCGGAATATCCTATCATGGATGGACATAACTCTGTAATATGCATAGGACTTGCACATAACGAACATATATCATTTTGAACTCTATTGGCTGACTCTATAGTCCTATTCATAGCTAAAGTTTCTATCTTTCTCGTGAGACTATCTAACTTCATTTTAATTTTAGAAGTCTCTTTTACCTCATATAATCCCCCTTTTTAACATGAAGTAACTGACTTATCCCTATTATATGTGAAATCCCACTGTTGAGAATATTCAGATAATTTCTTAAGAAATTCATAGGCTTCATCATTGCTAAGACTTCGGAAGGCCCCCCCCCCCCATTCATGGATTCAATCATGTTATGGTGTGATTGTGTTAAACTATTATAAAAGTATTGCATGAGTCTCCATGTTTCAAAATAATGATGAGTACATTTTAACATTAAATCTTTAAATCTTTCCTAACTTTCATAAAAAATTTTATTTTCTTCTTGAGAGAAATCATATATCTCTCTTTTTAAGGCATTAGTTTTAGCCATTGGAAAAAATTTTAAAAAAAAATTCTTCACTAAAGACTCCCATGAAGTGACTGATCTAGATGGTAAAGATTTTAACCATGCCTTTGCTTTATCCTTTAGAGAGAAAGGAAAAAGACGCAATTTCACAAACTCATCCAAAAATTTTTGAAACCTAAACGTAGCACAGATTATAAAAAAATCTTTTATATGCATGTACGGATCCTCTTTCTCTAAATCATGAAATGTTGAAAGAAGCTGTCTTATGTAAGGCTTTAACTCAAAATGTATTGCATTAGTTGTAGGTAACATTATACAAGAAGGAGGATTTGTGGTTATGGGAGCAAATAAGTCTCTAACAAATTTGGATTCATTAACATTTTTGAAGTTATCCCCATGTTTGATATATTTTTATTTGCTTTTATTTGATTTCTTAATCTTTTCCTAAATGTATTTTCAATCTCCTGATCAAATGATGCTAACTTTAAATTTTTCGATCGACAACCGAACATACACCAATTGCAGAAGGCAAAGTAAATAAGAAAAATCTTATTCGCAATTCAAGAGATGGATTTGAAATACAATGGCCTAGACCCGACCTAACTAGAATATCTAGAAGATGTAAATAAACTAAATAGATGAAGGGAGAGATGAATTATCAAGATTTTAGGAAAAACTCCAATTTGTTTTTTTAAATTTTCTGCGCAGCAGTCAGTATTTTGACTATATCTTTCTTGTCTTAAATCCGATTGAGTTGATTCAAGCTGCATTTGAAAGCTAACTGAATTCTCTACAATGTTTCCAGAAATAAGAATTTTCAAATTTTGACTTTTACTAGCCAAAAAACAGCTCACAATCAGATTATAAAAATCAGAAATATTTTCTATGCGAATTTTTTTACTTTTATTTAAAAAAATTTTTTTAAGAATCTAATTAAACTAGTAGAAGGGTTTGGTAAATCTAAATCTAACTAGTTTTCTAATTAAGTCCGCAGCAACGACGCCAAAATTTGATGTGATAATTTTATTACTCGCAAACGTATGAATCGGATTGAAGTATAAGAATGTGAGTGCGAGGTCGATCCCACAAGGACTTGTGAAATTTTAAAAAATAAATTAGAATAAATCTAGTTCACCCTAACCTAGTTGAGAAATCTTGAGTTCAATTTAGCAATGAGCAATAATAACTAAAAAAACCAAATAAACAAGTAAATAATTAATTAGCAAATAATAATAAAGATATGAGAGATATCAAATTAAGATGACTAAGGTTTTAGAATTCACACACATGCATTATAATAACTTTTCACGTAATTCAAATTATTTTCCTAATTCACTTAACAATAACGTTGTAATAAAACTTGTTATTATGAAATATATAATATTAAAATCACTTTAATAAATAAACTAATGAATACTCTTCCTAATCTTAATGTTCAAGATAGAAAATTCATATGTATCCATTTGAAAATAAATCATATAAGAAATCTAATACTTGAAATTATACCAATAAATAACAGGACTAATAATTAATCCAACAATCTCGAATTATGAACAAAATTCATATTAAAAATTATTGACTTTAATTAAATCTAGGCAAGAGTATTAAACAATCAAAGCACATATTTGAGAAATAAATATGAATCACATGTCAAGTTATTACAAAACATGAAGTTTCATCCTCAACCCTAGTATGAAAATTTAGCCTCTCATTATTTTAACATCCATTGAAAGTTAAAAAAATAAAACATAAAACTTAAACACGTAAAATAATAAGGCTTCAAAAACTTTGTGTTTCAAGTCTCTGTCTTCTTCTTCTTCCTCCTTCTTTCTTTTTTTCTTCTGCTCCCCTTCGGTTGTGCGGCTAGGTGATCATCCCCTAGGGATTTTTTTAATCCCTTTTATTTTTCGAGTTTTGCCCAACAACCCACTTTGCCCGTACGGCGACATGGGCTAAGTTTAGGTTTCCTTTTTTTTTTTTTTTTTAATTTCTTTCTTTGCTTTTTTCCTTTCCTCTTCAAACTTCACGCGTGCACCCCTATATATATAGATATATATCTTCTTCATGTATATATACAAATATATAAATCTTGCTCCACTTTGATTTTTTCTTCATTGGTTAATAGACTTCTCCTTTTATCTCTTTGCTTTAGTAGAATCGTTGAAGGATTTGATTTTTTAAGCATGTATTTTCTATTTTAGTTGGGATCCTTCCTTTTTGCTCTTATATCCAAATCTGTAATAAAATAATAATATAAGTAAATAAATAACAACTAAATAATATAATTAAATGGTGAAAATATATAAATTATGTGACTTACCATGTAAGGAACAAAAAGTCCTTTTTTGTCACAAAAACTTTTTGTTATGAAAATTTTTCTGTCACCCAGTCGTTTGGAGAAGTCTGTCCCAAAAAAGTTATAGCCACGAAAGTGTGTTGTCGAAGCAATATGTTTAAGGCTTTTGCCACGAATCTATTTTGGCAGTAAAATGTAGATCATTTTGCTAAGATTTTTCTGTCACGCAAAGCCTACATATTGGTCACGATAAGGGCCAAGTCGTTGCTTAATATATACACTTGACAAATAAAATACAAATTTATTTTGACATTTTAAGACAACCTAGTTCGTCACAAAAGACATTGTTTTAGTGATGAATCCTTCCTGCGTCACAAAACCGAGAAGTTATTAGAATTTGAGACTAATTGTTCTTGTAGCAAAAAAGCCTGTAACAAATTTATTTTGTAGCAAATTTTGAGCGGTGAGTTTTTCACCTTTCAGCTACAACTTTAGTTGGTTGCAAAAGATGTTTCCTTTCTTTTTTACTTCTAAAATATCTCCAAATGCATTAATCTTCATTACCTTGGTGTGTAACCACCACAATATAGCAATGTAGCATCATCTATTAAAAGCAATAAAGTATCACCAGATAGAACTCAACTAAATCTAATCTAACATTTGTTATAATGATATATCAAAAGAACCATATGCCTAGTGTGTCTATTAAATACATCTTCAATAAAAAATGCCATAAACTGAGATGTGAATCAAATAGATTTACAAGAGTAATATGTGCAAGTTAATGTCCATTAAGTAATCAACATTCTAAGCAAAAGGAATCAAAAGTATTATGAATGTCTGCAAAATACACCAAGACAAAGTAAAGTTAGATTAAAAGAAGTTTAAGTGTATTTAGATATAAACATAATAAATAAATCATATATAAAATAAATAAATAAACCTTTGGAAAGAGAAAAGGAATAGTAGATCACAAAAGAATGAAATAAGATATACAGATTATGATAGCTCAATTTAAACAGAAGGTGATATTCAAAGTATTCAATATTACCAAACCCACGCCATTAAGGTTCAAGGCTGGCAGCTTAATGTATCACTCATATAAGGTTGTCCATTAGAAACAATCTTCTCAATTACTCATGAGAGATTAGACTTCACATAAAGCAAATATTTGATCTAGATCACGCACTTATGTCTATCTTGAAATACAAGTCACTAAAGTAAGCTTTGAACAGGAATGAGAAGCCAGGGTGATGTAGGACTAGTGCAGGGTACACTACAATAGCTTTGGATGCTACGTTGGTCACCCCTTATTCAAAAGGAACTAGGGTTCAAAGTAGGATCCTTCAGATTTGGTTATTGTGTTATTGGCTAAAAGTGAAGAAAAGGAGAAAATTATAGGAATCATTCTTAGACCTATGCATCACATTAATCACTCCAAAACTGTACAATTTATATTCGCTAATATACAGTCGCAATGTAGTAATAATTTTTTAGTGAAGTTCGAGGTTGAACCACAAGGAAATATGGAGTGAAATATTGTAAAATTCACTCTGGGAAAGTAGAATTTTAAGAAAAAAACAACTCCAAAAATAACCAACAAAAAAGAAAATTTGTTTGTTTGATGTGGTTTTGAGAATTATTCTAATGCATTAAAAGTATAATTAAACTAATGAATTTGAATCAAAAAAAGAATCAACAAAAGAAGGCTCGACAATAATTAATCCAATTGATTCGTGTTCAGTTATCTTCTTCAATGTAATTTTTTTATCGATTCAATATCAATGACCGTGCTATTGAATCAGAGGATTTTGACTTAAGATTTTACTCAATTCTTTTAGAATATGAAAAATAAGTTCTAGGATTCATAGTCATCCCTGGGATTCTATTCATACTCATCCCAATTCAAAGCTTGTTTATGAGTATGTCTAGAGTTTGATCATAAACTCCCGATTTCTAAAGAATCTGAGAAGAAGATAATGAATCTTGAATTTAGAAAAGATTAAATCTTATAAGAACAATATTACCATGAGGAATCCTCCCTTAACTAATCAATCTTCACAACTAATGCCTAGAAAGAATTCAGCCACTTGAATCCATAAGAAAGGGCATGAAAATTGTGGTGACAGCTTGAAACAATTGAAAGAACAACTAATCTTGATTGATGAAATTTTAATTGATTACAAAACTAGACTTCTTGAAAGTAAAATGCTCTCTAAAACTACTCCTAAACTACTCTTATTCGTAATACTAGGAATCTCTAATTACATCTCACTCAAAAGGACTCGTATGGGCTTACAAAGACATCAATCCAAGCCTTAGAAGGATTCTAGTCTAGACTCCCTTGGGAACTGTCTGGACAGGTAGTGCTTTATGGAACACCCATAATGTGTAGATCTAAAAAAGTTACATGAAATCAATATGTTATAGACCGTAGTAGCATTTCAAGGTAAAGAGATATAGTCTTCCAAAATTTCAGCCTTGCGTGCTTTAGCAGCATGTACCCCAGCTTCAACAGCTTGTACTCTAACGTCATCTTCTTGAAACATATTCTCCTTTCATCCAAATTTCACCTAATTTATGCTAAAAACATTATGGATGCATGTGGGCCATCCGGACTGGTTAACAAGGCCGTCCATAAAAGATCAACTGTCCAGACGCCCTTGGTTGAGCAGTCTGGACGGGCCATGGCCTCTTTTATCATCAAGAAAAATTATTCTAAGTATGCTGGGCCATTTGGACGGGCTAGGTCGAGCTGTCTGGATGGGTAGTGACCTCTGAAGGACTTTTTCTCCTTTTTCTCCACTGACTCGTTCGGCTCTTCTTTTGCTCCATATTAATGCAAACAACTACAAAAGTAAATAAAATACCATTACTACTAATAAAATGATAAAATACCAATTAACTAACTAACACAAGGCTAACAAAATACAAATTAATGGTATATGAATACACTTTTATAGTGTAATCACACACCTAGGGCTAGAATTACATCACAAAATTCACAAGAGACCTTCAAAAGTTCTAAAATTTCTCTAAACCATATTCTCCATTTAGTGAATTTGAAGAATTACATAGCATTATATAGATTACAACTCTTAATTTTGAAAGGCTTTGGACTCCTATTTTGGTTCAAATTTTGAGCTTTAAACTCCCAAGTCAAGAGATCAGTTTGAGTGCGCTTCATTCCCACACTAAAATATTTATACTAAATTGTAACTTAGAAAAGAGTTATATAAGTAATCTAGAGTTATGTTGATACATTAAAGGTCTAGAATTATGTTGATACACTAAGATGGCTAGCAAGTGTACAGAATGCTATGAATAGCTTACGATGCAAAATAACTTTCATTTAATTTTAAAAAAACCCCATGTATTAATAATAAAAAATAACATACTTTAATCATTCGTTTCTTTATTTTTCCTTTCTTTCCCCCTCCTTCCCCCCCCCCCCCCCCCCCCCTCTCTCTCTTCTTTTAGTGTTTATTGACTATAAACATAAAGTTTACATAGAAAAACAGAATGCATAGACATTTTTACCATATCTGATTGCATGTTTTTAATTGGTGACGGCATAGAAATCTTGTTGGTGGTACAAACAAATTATTAAAGCTCATTGAATTATAGGTGTATCCTTTGTAAGCTGATGACATCCATGAACATTACTATATAACCTTATAATCTACCATGTTAGTTACCACAACAATTCAAAAAGGGTTCTCATCAAGTAATTACAGTTGTTGGGAGACTTGACATACAAGTACAATCCTGTATGTAATATAAACATGAATTATTATAATATTTTTACTACATAAAGGTCTTATTAATTCCAATAATTTGATTTCCCCTTGATATGGAAATGAGATATCAACATTGATAAGCACAAAAACATTGTTTCGGAACAAAAGGTGCAGTAAACAAGTCGCACATTCCTTGACCGTTGAACTGGTTTTTGCAGTCATCCCTACAACGGTCGTCACCCTTGCATGTCCAAGTTGTGTGACAATCTTCCGCTTTCACCATAAGCCCCATCTGTTTATCTGTAGAGAGCGAGAACAGCCATTAAAAAATAAGTTAAAGTAGTTCTTGACATGGTGTTCCAATTGAAATAAAAGCGTTATTAGCTAGGGTTTTGAATCTTAAAAACACACGGGCATGTGATGTGTGTGTGTTTGCGTATAGACCAGGTGTTTACTGCCTGTTTTATTAGCAAATGACAGCTTCAAACCAATTCATTGAACATATCCATAGGCTTCATCCTATCTATCAAGAGGCCTTATCTTTGTGTATTCATAAGATTAGGATCACTAAGATTTATTTTCTATTATTTTTTGCCTATATAAAAGTAAGGTAGCCCATGGAATGCATGGGTGTTTATTCCAAGGATTAAAGATTGCATGTTTAAGTATCCTTTGCCTCTAAAATGAATTTTGGCATTAATGTTGAACAAAATCAGAATACTAACTAGGTTTCAATGGCACCAATCATGTGATAATTCTTTCAAAAGATTTCAAAGAATATAACTTTTGAAGCCTCAATTGAGTGTTAAATCACAAGCATCAATTGGTATAAAAAGTTTTGATGATTGGTGATATCTTAACACCGTTCCATGATCACGAATAAATAGCATGTATGGAACCAAAAATTTGTGTCACCTAACAGTTTCAATTTGATGGAAGGTAGAAAATTGAATAAAAATAATATAAAAAAGGAGAAACGAAAGAGAGAAAACAAGAATAAGTACCAGAGATGAAGACTAGGATGGAGAGCAGAAAGCAAAAGGCAAAAAGTTTCCCCATGGTTATGAATGATTAAAGAATGGTGTACTTGCTCTTTCTATAGTAACTTCATGAGTCAATATAATACTCCTTTATGAAAACCTAGTAATTAAATTTTGCACTTCCATGTAAAAGTTAATATATTTGACAGCAGTTTCAACAAACTACGATAAATTTTTCCTTCATTGTAGTATGTAAGTTTTTGGTAATAGGACCACTAATATATCAAGACTTTTTTTTTTTTTGTTCAATGAATGCTAATAGATAGCAAATTTGTAACGTGCCAATGAATTTGGTAACGCTATCATCAAGCAACAAGGTCTCTTAGACATAAGAGTCGAGCATATGCCATTTCAAAACGTTAAAAATCTTATGGGCCTTTCTGCGATAAAGTTGTTACCCTATTTTATTGTGATATCTATTGAAACTATTTTGGAAGGCAAAATCATTATTTCTATTGACACCAATTTGAAAACATTTATAGCCATTAATGTAGTTTGTTAATTAATATTACACATAATCTTCTTACGTACTCCTAGACATGAAAGAAGCAAAACACATATTAATAAATACATGTTAGACCAATATATTTGGAAATAGGCTCGCAGGTTGTTTGATATTTCTGCTTCTCTGAAGTCGGGTACATGTATCCCAGACCCATTGGATAAATGTTTAATAGTGAGAAATACGATTATTTGTAACATTTTCGTAATTTACATTTTTTGATCTTCTTGTAATATTTTTATGACTCTTGTGATCCTTTATTTATGACAAACATGTAATTAAATATTGTGATTTGGTGCAAAAATTACCATCTCAAATGTGGTTATTAGTGTATAAAGCAATATTTGCAGGAGTACTAATTGGATAGCAAATTTGTTAACATCATAATCAAACAATTGAAATTTTGTTACCAAAATGTGACAATAACATAATTAAATAAAGCCACTTAAAAATAATAGTTAAGCATATGCCATTTCGAAACTTCACAAATATCCCATGTAGCTTTATTTGATGATTTGTCACCAAATATAATGGTTTTTAAATTATTCTGGACGATATTCTATTGAAATCTATGCGGAAGGTTTATTATCATAATCCTAGGTTCAATATTATTTACTGCTCTTGGCATCTTTAGAAGAATTGGTAAATTTATGTGTGATTTGGTGCAACAATTATCATATCAAACGTGGCTAAGCATTTTAGGAGTGGGTACTAATAAAACAGGAAATAAATTTGTTACCAAAAATTTGGTAACAATCTTATTACCTCGTCTTTTGAAACTTAGAGAGCAATCTATATCTAATTGTGATTTATGTCATGTTTGCATCTCTATTGAACTAAGGTTTCCAATTAATATAGTATAGTAATACTAAGGGATCTTTAAGCAAAATATAAGACAAAAATTAAGATTGATAGGTATAAAATTTTATCCGAATTTATTTCTACTCCCTTTGTCCCATTTTATTTTATTTTTGTTCTCTTTCCTTTTTGATTCATTCCAAGATAGTTGTCTATTTTGAAAGTCAAGATTTATACAATGCTCTAATATGATCGTACTTAGAGGAAAGTCAATGTAATTAATAGTGTGAAATAGAGGAATAATTTCTTAAATATAAAGTAGTGTTTTTTGAATATGAATGCAATGCATAGAAATGGCAACGGGGTGGATATGGTACAAGGCTCCCTTATCCAGACCCTGCCCCACCAAAAGAAATAAAAACATTCCCCATTCCTGTCCCAAACCTGGGATGTTTGCAATTTTATTCTAATTCGTGACCCCGACATGCTTACTCATCCCCTACCCCGCCCGTCTTAACCCGTTTATCATCGTTGTGCATGTCAAAACTCAAAACAAAGAAATCTACATGAAAAGTCATCAGATTTGCAACCTCAACTCCCTCAGTATTCTATTGATTTTGTTGTTGCCATCGATTTTGCTATTGCCTAAGTTGAAGAGTTGAAGTGTCGATTCATATCTTCTGCTCCTTGTGCTGTCGTGGTTTTGATCGCAATTTACTTTAAGAGTTTGTTATATGAGAGCAATATTTATAGGCAGAAATAGAGACAGAGATTTGGTTGCTAGGGTTTAGATCACAATCCTATAAGAGTTTCTCAAACGAAAGCAATATGTATAGGTAGAGATAGAAAGTTAGGGATACAAATACGAAGATAGAGATAGGGGTTGAGAAGAGAGACTTATCAAAACAAATAAGACAGACAGTGGTTGAGTGTGCTACAGGAAGGTACAGATGGAATGAAACCCTAATATTTTGTGTATATATATATCTAATTAGGGCGGGGCGGGTTGAGGTGGAGCACCTTAAATCCATGCCCAGCCCAAACCCGACTCAGGTTTAATATTCCTTCCCATACCTGCCCCTACCTCAGTTAAATTAGTCCCAAACCCGTCCCAATAGGGATGGGGCGAGGACTCGAGAAATTGGATTAAATTGCCATCCCTAGCAATGCATGTTGATACCTTAAAAAAGTTAGATTTACATAAATATAAATTTTTTATGTCATTCATAAAATTATTTCACTGAAAAATGCAAGATAATACTAATTAAAGTTTAAATCATTAATTTCATAAGTTAAATTTCAAATTAGGTATAAAGTCACATTATTTTACAATCGGATCTGATTTTTTTCAAATTTGCATCGTATTTCCTTTTTTAAATCATAGACATGTTTTTCGAACTGACGGACATGTGTGTCCCCCAAATGTCTAAAACATGTTTGACTTTAAAAAATTTTAAAAACAATAATATGACACATTTGCTGTGTTTCCAATTTGGAAACATTCCATGAAACGGGGGTGAGCTATGAAGCTCACAGTGAAATAACAACTCACAACATAATAAATTTACAGTTAAGTAAAACAGTTGCAAAATTGAGACATCAGTTCATAAAACATGCTTCAATAAAAAGCCATTTTTCTTTCCCAAGTTCTAGTAATATAGCCAAAAAATTATAATAGTAATCTTTTGAAATTAAATCCCTAGCACATGCCTTTAAACAACATAAAATAGATTTATCGTGGCATTACCTCTTTTGAGCCAATAACTTCTAGTGACGGCATCACCCCTTTCGAGCCAGTGACAACACTTCCAATATCAACAATTAAAAACCATTTTTATCAGCTACCTCATTTTATTTCAAAACAATTTCAAGACATAGAATAAAACAAGATTTTGAAATAAATCAGTAAATGTCTTGCTCAGTGGTTGAAAATAATATTAACATTCAAAATATCGAATCATAGAAGTAGGTTTGGTATCCCCACCCTTAATACTCTCAGGCTAGTTTAGCGGCGTCTCCATTTTCGTGTCAAATCTGTAAAATCACAATCATTGTTTCAACATATGTTTTTACATTATCTATAATGTTACACGTGCCTAAATGGCCTTTTAGACCCTTTCCTATAGGGGTCTAGTTACAACCCAAAGTTTCGTACACTCGTTATATTGATTTGGCTTACCCTGTACTTTCATTTAATAATATCACCTTTCATAAAACTAAGTTCTCAAAATTCTTTAGATATAACTAGAGCTCCAGCTATTTATATAAAATTATTGATCTTCATGAAATAAACTCTCAAAAATTCTTTGGAATTTATTACAATATACCTTGGAAGCAAAATCTAAATAATAAAACAGTCAGTTTTTGAAAATGTATCAGAGAGACAATTTGATCCAGTAGTTCATATTTATTTTGGCCACAATTCAATGGATGAGATTAATTTTGAGCTTAAGTTGCATGTTCAGAATACCGCTCAAAACTGTCAAAATGTGGGACCTACTCCAACGTCTCTCCCAAGTCACGAGACTCTCTGTCCTTTCTCTTCTACTCTTTCAAACTTTTGTTGACATGGGTTGGCGAAAGCATTAAATACTTTTATACAATGCTATAATGAATGTACATCAGGCTATTAAAGTAGCTACCAACAGTCCTACTCCTCATCTCTTATTTTCCCAAAAACCCTTCATCTGCTCCTAATTTCAAAAATTAGAAGAAACTTATAGTGGGTCTTCTAGAGAGAGAATGAGAGGTCTTCATTGTTGTGGACTTTAGAGAGAAAAAGTGTAAGAGAGATGGATGAATAAGCTGTGGTTATTGCAAAGGGAAGAGAGAGAAGAACATGGTGTGGCTTTTGAGAGGAGGGAGAAAATGGTTGTGAATGCTTCTGTCAAAGGAGGAGAGGGGAACAACTATGTTGTTGAAGAAAGAGTAGGAAGGAAGGAGCGAAGGTGTGCTTCACAGTACCAAACCAGCACCAGCACAACCAGCCACCTCTTCTTCTTCTTCTTATTCTTCTTCTTCTTCTTCCCCCCTTTCTCCTTCCAATCTTCCTCCTACATAATCGACCTTCACAGCCACCCACATGGACACCATTGGTGAAGCCTCCTTTATGATAACACCACCACTGCCATAAACTCTTCCTCCTCCACAAAGTAACCCCACCATCGCCATTGTCATTCACCACCATCTTCATATCCTTTACCATAGTGGTGGAGACCAAAATAGGAGAGACTCAAGACCACTATCTCCACCGTGGCCGGTCATTCCCTCTCACCTCTTAGCACCTTAGACGCACCAAATAGAATGAAAAAAATCAATTAAGAGAGTGGGTCTTCAATGGTCGAAGCACCCTCACCACCACCACTACTCTGTGGTGGAAGCCATAGTCGATAGAGCCCAAGCTTTATATATCACTTCTCTCTCTAAAACCAGCATCTACTATCTCTCTAGCCCAAGTTTGCAACCATAGTTGCCCATTATAATCGAAGAGCTCAAGTAGAGTGCACCACCAACCACAGATGGCCATCAATGGAGCACCACCATGAATCACCGAACCAACCCATTTCAGCCCCTTTGGCTTTTGTAACCATCATCTTCCTCACCATCACCTGAACCGCCATGGCTACAACCCAAGCTCTCTCTCTCTCTCTCTCTCTTTCTTGCATAGTGAAGACCCACCGACACAAATATTAAAAAACAAAAGCTGAGGAAGAACAACCCCATCATCTTTAGCCACTTTAAAGTTACTTTTTGCTTTGTTTCCCTCTTTTTTCTTTTTCCCTATTTTTTATATAAATTTGAATAATGATTTGTGATGTTTATGATAGGAAAGCAAAGCATACTTCAGGAATGTAGACAAGCTTGGATATCTAGCTCTTTGCCTTTGGCTAATACTAACGTATCAGCTGGAAATGGGAAATGAATTAGACTAGCTTGGAGAAGCTTATAAAGAAAAGAGGATGGTATGTTTGAACTTGAACTAGCCCTTTTTTGATTTCACGCCTTGAAAGCCTTCTTGATTTTTCCCCCTCAAAATCTGTGTAATCCACATTTTCTCCTCCGTGCTCCATGAACCTCCAGTAATTGTAGAAGACCCTGCTCACAAGAATGCATCACAGTTTCATGTAGAATCATGACATTTCTATATGAATTTGTTCCCACAACCATCTGCTTTCTAGTTCAGTTTGGTGGCCTGCACATGTTACAATTGCATTCACACCTTGCTTTCGTTTATTGGCTTTATAGACAAAAGTATTTATAATGTAGAAACAGATGCAATCATGGCCTGTGCACGACACAAATCCTTCAAGTAATTAATTAATTGTTGTATATGAGTTTCTTTTGTTGTTTGTTGTTGGGTTTATGTTTTTATCTGTTGGGGGGTGGTTGGGGTGTTTGGATGATGGTTCCAATTTGTAGATTATGAATTTTATTTATGCTAATGATAAATCCTCTATTATCAGCTTTTCTTAGATTTCTTTCAACATCTGGAAACTTTGGCAATTAATGGGAGTTAAGTTCAGGATATTTTTAGCTCTAAATTTTCTTCTTTTAGCTATGAAATGATTTAACAGATTGTTAAATTTTTCAACTTTTTGTTTAGTTAAACATAGATTATTGGGTTGAATAAATTAAGTATGGGACATACATTGTTAGCATTTGCTTAGACATGTAATTTGGCCTAATTTTTGCACTATCTAGACTGTGCCTAACAACATGACGTCATGAATCTACAACCTCTGTTTAGACTTTCCTGAACTTGGATTGCTTCTCTCTCTTAAAAGTATTACTAAAATCACTGTATCATATTCAGACCAGCTACTCCTATTCCTCATTGGCGTTTGACTTTCATGGATGCCCGCGATTTTACCTAAATTTTATGTACTGAAAAAAAAGAATAAAAGAACTACACAAAGAAGAACAATTCATTGTTAGGTGCTCTAAAAATTATAACCAATTGGCTCTTTTAAACTCCTTAAAAGCAACTCAGCTCTATATAACCAATGCTAAGTAGTCACTCTAGCTATAACATTGTTTTTAACCATTCGAATTGCAGATTCTTACACTTACACCTACAAATACAAACTTGCCCCTTCTATTTTGATTAAGTTAGCATTGGTGTAGCAAAAAAAAATAAAATGGTCACAATTGTTAGAAATTTTGACTCTTGGACTCATTTTTTAAGTTTAATTTAATAAAAATTGAGGATTTTTTGTCTTTATTTTTTATAATAAGAATTCGCAAACTTTGTTTTGTAGAACTGGATACACATAACCACTCACAAGGCACATGTATAGCAAACTTAATAATCAAACTAAAAGCTTCATGTTTCATAACCTGTAAGCAAAGCAGCATAAGCAAAGCAGCATAAGCAAAGCAGCAGAATGACCTGTGTGATTATAGAAGATCTCAAAATGATTTTGTTTTATTTGTTTTCTTGAAAATGTTTAATAGTAGTGTTTAATAAGTGCATGGTAAAGGTCCTAGAATACAAAATGCTATGATGGATATATGTAGTTGTTAGCCACTTAAAGAGATGAATAAATCTTTAGCTATAATGTCTACGCAATAAAGAAACTCAAATTTCGAAATGTTTTAGAATAGTTCAAATTACTGTCTTCAATTATATCATCATAGAAAATTTTTTACCTGTAACTTTTCGTACAAAAATTAGTAAATTCAAATAAGACCCACAATTAATTTTTGTTGGGAGTGCTGTAGGCGTGGGTAATATCTAGTATTTATATTATTTTAGAGTCTTCGATAAAATGTTTGGTTAAAAATAAAATTATTTGATATTTCTCTATTTCCTACGTACTAAATTAGTTATGAAAATATTAATGTTAACAGAAAATTATACTTAAAGCCTAAACTAAGTTTTATAAATAACTAGATATTACCTGTGCCTACGGCACTCCCAACAAAAATTAATTGTGAGTCTTATTTGAATTTACTAATTTTTGTACGAAAAGTTACAGGTAAAAAATTTGCTATGATGATATAATTGAAGACAGTAATTTGAACTATTCTAAGACATTTCGAAATTTGAGTTTCTTTACTGCGTAGACATTATAGCTAAAGATTTATTCATCTCTTTGAGTGGCTAACAACTACATATATCCATCATAGCATTTTGTATTCTACAAACATTACCATGTACTTATTAAACACTAATATTAAACATTTTCAAGAAAACAAATAAAACAAAATCATTTTGAGATCTTCTATAATCACACAGGTCATTCTGCTGCTTTGCTTACAAGTTATGAAACATGAAGCTTTTAGTTTGATTATTAAGTTTGCTATGCATGTGCCTTGTGAGTGGTTATGTGTATCCAGTTCTACGAAACAAAGTTTACGAATTCTTATTATAAAAAATAAAGATAAAAAATCCCCAATTTTTATTAAATTAAATTTAAAAAATGAGTCAGAGAGTCAAAATTTCTAACAATTGTGACCATTTGTTTTTGCTACACCAATGCTAACTTAATCAAAATAGAAGGGGCAGGTTTGTATTTGTAGGCGTAAGTGTAAGAATCTGCAACTCGAATGGTTAAAAACAATGTTATAGCAAGAGTGACTGCTTAGCATTGGTTATGTGGAGTTGAGTTGCTTTTAAGGAGTCTAAAAGAGCCAATTGGTTCTAATTTTCAGAGCACCTAACAATAAATTGTTCTTCTTTGTATAGTTCTTTTATTCTTTTTTTTAGTACATAAAATTTAGGTAAAATTGTGGGCATCCATGAAAGTCAAACGCCAAGGAGGAACAGGAGTAGCTGGCCTGAATATGATACAGTGATTTTAGTAATACTTTCAAGAGAGAGAAGCAATCCAAGTTCAGGCAAGTTTAAACAAAGGTGGTAGATTCATGACGTCATGTTGTTAGGCACAGTCTAATTAGTGCAACAATTAGGCCAAATTGCATGTCTAAGCAAATGCTAACAGTGTATGTCCCATACTTAATTTATTCAACCCAACAATCTATGTTTAACTCAACAAAAAGTTAAAAAATTTAACAATCTGCTAAATCATTTCATAGCTAAAAGAAGAAAATTTAGAGCCAAAAATATCCTGAACTTAACTCCCATCAATTGCCAAAGTTTCCAGATGTTGAAAGAAATCTAAGAAAAGTTGATAACAGAGGATTTATCATTAGCATAAATAAAATTCATAATTTACAAATTGGAACCATCATTCAAACACCCCAACCACCCCCCAACAGATAAAAACATAAACCCAGCAACAAACAACAAAAGAAACTCATATACAACAATTAATTAATTATTTGAAGGATCTGTGTCGTGCACAGGCCATGATTGCATCTATTTCTACATTATAAATACTTTTGTCTATAAAGCCAATAAGCGAATGTAGCGTGTGAATGCATCTGTAACATGTTCAGGCCACCAAACTGAACTAGAAGGCAGATGGTTATGGGAACAAATTCATATAGAAATGTCATGATTCTACATGAAATTGTGATGCATTCTTGTGAGCAGGGCCTTCTACAATTACTGGAGGTTCACGGACCACGGAGGAGAAAAGGTGGATAACACAGATTTTAAGGGGGAAAAATAAATAAGGCTTTCAAGATGCGAAATAAAAAAAAGGCCAATTGAAGTTCAAACATACCATCCACTTTTCTTTATAAGCTTCTCCAAGCTAGTCTAATTCAGTTCCTATTTCCAGCTGATACCTTAGTATTAGCCAAAGGGAGAGAGCTAGATATCCAAGCTTGTGTACATTCCTGAAGTATGCTTTGCTTTCCTGTCATAAACATCACAAATCATTATTCAAATTTATATAAAAAATATGGAAACAAAAAAAAAAAAGAGTGAAACAAAGCAAAATGTAACTTTAAAGTGGCTAAAGATGATGAGATTGTTCTTCCTCAGGTTTATTTTTTTTTTAATATTTGTGTTGGTAGGTCATCACCATGGCAAGAGAGAGAGAGAGAGAGAAAGAGAGAGAGCTTGGGTTGCAACCATGGTGGTTCAGGTGATGGTGAGGAAGATGATGGTTGCAAAAGCCAAAGGGGCTGAAATGGGTTGGTTCGGTGATTCATGGTGGTGCTCCATTGATGGCCATCTATGGTTGGTGGTGCATTTTAGTTGAGCTCTTCGGTTGTAATGGGCAACCATGGTTGCGGACTTGGGCTAGAGAGATAGTAGATGTTGGCTTTAGAGAGAGAAGTGATATATAAAGCTTGGGCTCTGTTGTCCATGGCTTCCACCACAGAGTAGTGGTGGTGGTGAGGGCGCTTCGGCCATTGAAGACCCACTCTCTTTATTGGTTTTTTCATTCTATTTGGTGCGTCTAAGGTGCTAAGAGGTGAGAGGGAATGACCAGCCACAGTGGAGATGGTGGTCTTGAGTCTCTCCTATTTTGGTCTCCACCACCATGGTGAAGGATATGGAGATGGTGGTGAACGACAATGGCGATGGTGGGGTTACTCTGTGGAGGAGGAAGAGTTTATGGCAGTGGTGGTGTTACCATAAAGGAGGCTTCACCAATGGTGGCCATGTGGGCGGCTATGAAGGTCGATTATGTAGGAGGAAGACGTTAAGGAGAAAGAGGGGAAGAAGAAGAAGAAGAAGAAGAATAATAATAATAAGAAGAAGAAGAGGTGGTTGGTTGTGCTGGTGCTGGTTCGGTACCGTGGAGCACACCTCCGCTCCTTCCTTCCTACTCTTTCTTCAACCCTATAGTTGTTCCCCTCTCCTCCTTTGACCGAAGCATTCAAAGCCATCTACTCCCTCCTCTTCTCTCTCTTCCCTCTGCAATAACCACAACTTATTCATCCATCTCTCTTACACTTTTTCTCTTTAAAGTCCACAACAATGAAGACATCTCATTCTCTCTCTAGAAGACCAACTATAAGTTTCTTCTAATTTTTGAAATTAGGAGTAGGTGGAGGGTTTTTGGGAGAATGAGAGATGAGGAGTAGGACTATTGGTAGCTACTTTAATAGCTTGATGTACATTCATTATAGCATTGTATAAAATTATTTAATGCTTTCGCCAACCAATGTCAACAAAAGTTTAAGAGAGTAGAAAAGAAAGGATAGAGAGTCTTGTGACTTGTGAGAGACGTTGGAGTAGGTCCCACACTTTGATAGTTTTGAGTGGTATTTTGAACATGCAACTTGAGCTCAAAATTAATCTCATCCATTGAATTGTGGCCAAAATAAATATGAACCACTGGATCAATTGTCTGTCTAATACATTTTCAAAAACCGACATGTTTTATTATATAGATGTTACATTTATTTTCTTGAAATTGGAAAAGTTCCAAAAATAGCATTTTCAAATAAATAAAGATTTTCATGTAAATTTTAGTATATAGCATAAAATTATTTTTAAAGGTCCCTGTCCTTTCAGAAGGTTTCAAATAATAATTTTAGGCTACTATAATTTTTGAGTAATTTTCTAAACTCTCAAATAATTTTACTTTTATTTTTAGAAAGATAAATATAGAAAAAAATACTTACAATAGCTGACAATTGTAAAATGAAATATATAAATACTCCTAAGGTGGCGAGCGACACACTGGCATAAAATCCAATCACCAAATCCTCTCGACGGGCCCACACAGGCCACCATACGCCCATAGAATTGGTTCCTCAAACACTATTCACTCATTACAAGAAAAAAGAGTATTTGCAAGAGATTTTTTTGCGACGGCTCCTGTGCCATCGTAAATAGCGTCATTTGTGATAGCAATGATCTCGTTGCAAAAAATGATTATTTGCGACGACTCTTTTACGACAGCATACATTCCTGTCGCAAAAGGATATTTAAAACAATGTCGTTTTGTGAGTCAAATACGGCTCCCTTTTCTACTACTATACCTTTTGCGACAGGATAGGCCATCTCAAATGTGTTTAAGTTAAATGGTGCAGTTTAGTTATAAATTACTCAAAACGACGTCGTTTGGCATCTTCCATTTCCAAAAATTGGTTTCCTATCCCTGGCACTCGCTTGGCAAACCCTAGCTATGTCTTCCTCCCCTCCTCTCTCTCTCTCTCTCGCCTTCTTGCGGCGACTTCTCTTTGTCTTTCCCATTCAGCTGCTGCAACCTTATTCACTATTGTTGTCAGCAAATACACCACCTAAAGACCTCACCGAAAGCCACCGTAGCCACTATCGAAAGTTTTCTTGTAGTGATGTATGTCTCTCTCTCAACTTAATATTTCTGGCTTTCGCTTTGCCTCTAAACCACACACCATCACTCACGTCCTAGATGTTTATTCCCCTATTATGAGATCAATCTGAAATGTTATCGAAGAAGAATTTGAAGAAGATGCCCCCCACCCCCCCCCCCCCCCCCCCCCCCCCCCCCCCCCCCCCAAACTCACACACAGGTATACTTTCCCTCTCTCTCTCTTAAAATTTTGAAAACCCTAACAATCTATTGCCAATTTTAGAAAAACCTAACTTAAGATGCCAGCGTATGTGTACACCCATAGAAGATTCGAATTTTTTTATTTTTTTTTATCTGCATTATGTAGTTTAATGATCTTTTGTTTCAATTTATTAAACAAAGAAACCTGTGAATTTCTAGCTAAGGGTGTGACTTTAAAGTCTAACATCGCCTCTGCAACAACTCTGCAACTTCTTTTTGTTTCTTTCATCCTCTGTTTATTCAAGGTACTTTTTCTGTTCATATATCTCCATATATGTTTACATATATACATCTATGAATGTTTACATCGTCTTTTCCCTGTAGCTATTTCGCTCCTTCTCAAATTCACTCTAGCATAAGAGCCCTTTGTTTCTTCCCCCATTCTAAGATCTGCGAAGTTGCCGAAGAAGAGTTTCTTCCTCCACCAGCACACAGGTATCTTTATTTCTCTCACCCCCATTTCAGAAACCCAAACATTTTGTTCCCAATTTCAAAAACCCAAACTAAAATGACGGAGTAATGTATATATATTTATATCACTATAGATATCCAATGGAAAGTTTTTTTTTATTTGATTTATTTTTTTTAGATTTGTGATGTAAAATATTTAGTTTCATGATTTTTTGTTTTAGATTTTTTAACAAAGGAACTTGAGAATTTTGGTTGCATTAAACTCTTCTGTACTGTTAGTTAGTTTTCTAAATTTTGATTTCATTGAACTGCTCTGTACTCTTATAGCACTAGTTTCCTATAGTCACTTGAACAATTAAATTTCATTCAATCCTTTTCAGTTTGATTCCTCGGAAATATTATTATAGATAAGCTTGGTGGCTGAGCATTGATGCATAAACCTGAAGCAAACACTGTTGTTCCAACAACTTGAGCAATGATAAAATCACTTTGGGGTCACCTAAATTGTTCACCATGGAATGTTAGGGCACTTGTATAAATTGTTCACCATTTTTCTGGTTCTTCTCATCCATCTTCAATTTTAACCTTTATATTTAAATTCGTTCTGCACTTGTATGGCTATGTTTTAAAACCAGGTAACACATAGAAAATTGGGTAGATTTAACTTTTACATGAATTTAACTTTTATGAATAGTGAAAAGTTTACTAGACAATAGACTTTAAACAGGTTTTCATGAACTTCGTTTTTATTGGAAATAGCTTTACCAAATATAAGAGTTGAGAGTTGTGACATTATTTTTTCTTTTTTTCTTTAGATTTTTCAAACATTAGATTTTCAAGCCATTAGGGTATTAAAACTCTCAAATGGTCCTAGAAGTCCCTCAAACTTGACACATAGTAAGGTTTAGGTATGAGTCACTTGTGAAAACAAACGGTACGGTTGATCGACTCTTGTGGTGAGAATTGTGATATTTTTTCTTAACTTTTTCAAAAACCATTGTCTTAAGCCGTTAGGGTACTAAACCCCCCCCCCCCCCCCCCCCCCCCCCCCCCCCCCCCAAGGGCATCAGAAGTCCCTCAAACTTGACACGTAGCAAGGTATCGGCATAAGTGATGTGTGGGAATAAATGGCACGGTCGTTGGACTTCTGGGGTGAGAGTTCTCACATTTTTGTGCTTAACCTTTAAAAAGAACATTATTTTCCTAGCCGTTTGGGTACTAAAATTTTGAAACGGCCTCAGGAGTCTGTCAAACTTGACATATAGGAAGGTTTAGGCACAAGTGATGTGTGGAAATAAACGGCAAGGTCGCCGGACTCCCGAGGTGAGCGTTAACATGTTTTTTCACTTCACCTTTAAAAAAAATATTATTTTTTGAGCCGTTTGGGTACTAAAATCCCGAAATGGCCTCGGAAGTTCGTCAAACTTGACACGTAGGAAGGTTTAGGCACGAGTGGTGTGTGGGAACAAACAGCACGGACGCCGGACTCCTTGGTTGAGAGTTGTCACGTTTTTTTCACTTAACCTTTAAAAAAAAAACATTATTGTTCGAGCCGTTTGAGTGCTAAAATGCTGAAACGGCCTCGGGACTCCATCAAACTTGACACATAGGAAGGTTTAGGCACAAATGACGTGTGGTAGCAAACGGCACGGTCGTCGGACTCCCAAGTTGAGATTAGTCACTTTTTTTCACTTAACCTTTAAAAAAAACATTATTTTCCGAGCCGTTTGGGTACTAAAATCTCAAAACGGCCTCGGAAGTCGGTCAAACTTGACACATAGGAAGGTTTAGGTACAAGTGACGTGTGGGTACAAACAGCACGATTGTCGTACTCCCGGGTTAAGAGTTGTCACGTTTTTCACTTAACCTTAAAAAAAAAACATTGTTTTCTGAGCCGTTTGGGTACTAAAATGCTGAAATGGTCTCGGAAGTTCGTTAAACTTGACACGTAGGAATGTTTAGGCATGAGTGATGTGTCGGAACAAATGGCACGGTCGTCGGACTCCCGAGTTGAGAGTTATCAGGTTTTTTCACTTAACCTTTAAAAAAAACATTATTTTTTTAGCCGTTTGGGTGCTAAAATGCCGAAACAGCTTTGGGAGTCCGTCAAACTTGACACATAGGAAGATTTAGGCATGAATGACGTGTGGAAACAAACGACACGGTCGTTGGACTCCCGAGTTGAGAGTAGTCACGTTTTTTCACTTAACCTTTAAAGCAAACATTATTTTTCAAGCCGTTTGCGTACTAAAATCCCAAAACGGTCTCGGAAGTCTGTCAAACTTGTCCCGTAAGAAGGTTTAGGCACGAGTGACATGTGAGAATAAGCGGCACAATCGCCGGACTCCCGGATTAAGAGTTGTCACTTTTTTTCACTTAACCTTTAAAAAAAACATTATTTTTCGAGCCGTTTGGGTGCTAAAATGCCGAAACAGCCTCAGGAGTCCGTCAAACTTGACACATAAGAAGGTTTAGGCACAAATGATGTGTGGGAACAAACGACACGGTCGTCGGACTCCCGAGTTGAGAGTAGTCACTTTTTTTCACTTAACCTTAAAAAAAAAAACATTATTTTCCCAGCCGTTTGGGTACTAAAATCCCAAAACGACCTCAGAAGTCTGTCAAACTTGACACGTAGGAAGGTTTAGGCACGAGTGACATGTGGGAACAAACGACACAATCGCCGGACTCTCAGGTTAAGCGTTGTCATGTTTTTTCACTTAACCGAAAAAAAAAAACATTGTTTTCTAAGCCGTTTGGGTACTAAAATGTTGAAATGGCCTCTGGAGTCCGTCAAACTTGACACATAGGAGGGTTTTAGCATGAGTGAGGTGTGGGAACAAACGCCACAGTCGTCGAACTCCCGAGTTGAGATTTGTCACGCTTTTTCACAATCTTTAAAAAAAAAACATTGTTTGTCGAGTTGTTTTTGTACTAAAATTTTGAAACGGGCTCGGAAGTCCGTCAAACTTGACACGTGGGAAGGTTTAGGCACGAGTGACGTGTGGGAACAAACGACACGGTCACCGGACTCCCGGGTTGAGAGTTGTCTCGTTTTATCACTTAACCTTTAAAAAAACATTGTTTTCCGAGCCGTTTGGAAACTAAAATATCGAAACGGCCTTGGGAGTCCGTTAAACTTGACACTTAGGAAGGTTTAGGCATGAGTGATCTATAGGAACAAATGACACGGTCACCAGACTCGCGGGTTGAGAGTTGTCACGTTTTATCACTTAACCTTTAAAAAAAACATTGTTTTCCAAACCGTTTGGATACTAAAATATTGAAACGGCCTTGGGAGTCCGTCAAACTTGACACGTAGGAAGGTTTAAGCACGAATGACGTGTGAGAACAAACGGCACGGTCGCTGGACTCCCGAGTTGAGAGTTATCATATTTTTTCACTTGACCTTTAAAAAAAAAAAATATTTTTCTATCCGTTTTTGTACTAAAATCCCGAAATGGCCTTGGGAGTCCGTCAAACTTGACATGTAAGAAGGTTTAGGCACGAGTGAGGTGTGGGAACAAACAACATGGTCGTTGAACTCCTGAGTTAAGAGTTTTCACGATTTTTCACTTAATCTAAAAAAAAAACATTGTTTTCCGAGCCGTTTGGGTACTAAAATGCCGAAATGGCCTCGGAAGTCCGTCAAACTTAATACATATGAAGGTTTAGGCACGAGTAACATGTGGGAATAAACGACATGATTGCCGGACTCTTAGAGTGAGAGTTGTTACATTTTCACTTAACTTTATATGAAAAACAATGTCTTCTGTGCCTTTTGAATACTAGAATCCCGAATCTTTTTTTCAGTAAGCCTATTTATTTATCTGCATATTTATTCATTGTCTCTAATATGTTTATTATTTTATCTAATATTTATATTTTGTTTTTTAGGTTATTAGCAAGGAATAGATCGATCTATGGTGTTTATATGTCAACATATTTTGTGATAGACTTAAAACTCCTTTTTGGTCTATGGATTATGGATTTGTAATGTTATTTTGCGAGACATTATATATATTTTTATTTTATGAATTTTAATGAGAGAATGATTTGTAATGTTACGCATATTTATAAATATTTGGATTTGAATGAATGCTTTAATTTTGTCATTTGTATAATGTTAATTGTACATTTTATCAGGTGAAAAAAAACTACAAAAGTATTCACCAATTTAATATGGGATTTTTTTGTTTGAAAAGTATTAGCAACGGTTACATAACCGTCGGTAAAAGTGCCTTCGTCTGCATAAATGCTGTAAATGGATTGGCCTTTTGTGACGGTACGTGCTGTCGCTAAAGCTATGAATTGCATGGGTTCAGGCTGTCGCTAATAATGGTATTGAATGATTATTTGTGACGGCACTAACCTGTCGCTAATAGTTTATTGGTGTCGGCCTTGCAACGGTCGGAAATACTATTACTTTGGCGACTAGTATTTGCGACGGGATTTTGCCGTCTCAAAAGGTGACCCTTGCCGTCGCTTGGCCGTCTCAAATAGTATTTGTGACGCTCGTAGATTCGTCGCCGAAAATGCCATCGCACGGCCGACGCAATTAAGTATTTGCGACGGCATAATAGGTTTTTGCGATGGCAGATACTACAATTTTTAGTAGTGATGAATCCTGTTGTCTGGCCAAAACCCTGTTTCGACACCCTTTAGTTTTTCAGCATTTTCTTACTCAATTCTCAATAAATTTTCACTAGTCAAGTATCTAAAATGATCTACTCTTCGAGCCCGATCTTCCCATAGTTTTAAAATAACTTTTCATGAAGGTTTAAGGTCTCAAAATGCCTCTACACAATTGCTACAAACACAATTTCTGCAGATTTTGCAGCAGAATTTTCCCCAACTTTGGAGTGAGTTTTCTTATTAGTTTATCAATGGTTTTTTTTCAACATTTATGTCTAGTTTAAGTAAAATTTTGAGATATTTCTAGATATGGTTTTAGAATAGAAAACGAAGTTAATTAGATCCTCTAAAATGAGTTCTTAAATTTTCTGCGCACAGAAGAATTTTTTTAAAGCAACATGCAACTTCGATTTTCAGCCACTTCTAAGGTTACCCATGTGGTTTTGTACCCATAAATCTCATCACTAACATGTTCACTATTAGTCCAGACTTCTAAACAAAACTGAAACACACAGAAGTATATCAATTCATGTGCATGCAACACCCGTAATGCCATTTCTGATCATTTTGTTTGAAGCTAGGTGTGTAGCATTTGGGCTGCTAAAGCTTACGAAACATCTCTCTATCCACTATTCAGAAATTTCTCGGTGTACTTAGAAAGGGGTGGGCTCCCCTATTTCTGATTGTGTTAATTTTTGCTTCTAATTTCTAACTCCACTGGAATTCATGGTGTCCTAACGAAGTTTCTGGTTGTGCATGTGATTTTATACCACCGTGATGTATAATTAAATGATTTCTAAATATACAGGAAAAACGGTTATACACTGTAGACTCGATTTATGCTAACAGCCGGCCTCCCTTCTTCCTTCTCCTTTCTTTTTCCTTCTCCAACGTATCTTCTGGCAGGTATTCCAGTGACCTCTTCCACTCTAGCAGACCTTCTCCGATCTCTCCCGTACACTTTGTTTACTTCTCTTGTGCAAGATGATGTGAGGCTGAACGCTTGTGAAGGCTTCCAATTTATAAGCCAATTTCCAATATCTCTAAAATGTATGTTGCACTTGGGGCTTAGCGGACAGAGTTATGGGTCAGGGTTCATCTGGTGGTGATCACCCCGGACACATTTGCCGAACACTTTGGGCTAGAAAGGACACCCAATGCACACTTCAGTTATCCTGATGATGTGAAGCTTGATATATTTGTTGTGGCCAAAGAGATTCTCAGAGAGGGGGAGCCTTGAGTTGGGAGTCAGGTCGGAAAGAATAAGCTAAAGGATAGGTATCTCCCACTCTTTCTATGGTCATGCCACAAATTGTTACCCATAGGCCGTTCATCTGAGGTGAGTGTCATGAGGGCTCAGCTACTGTGGGCTGTGGGCACGAGGTGTTCCATTGCCCTTCCATTGTACATGTGGTCACAGTTGCATGACAATCGTAGCCTAGCATCCCCCATGACCAGTATACCCTTTGCTTGCCTTCTTTTGCGTGTTATCCATGAGGCAGGAATATCTAAGTTAGCTTTTATATTCCAATAGTTTTCTAAAAAGCCCATCGGTGCAACTACAATCAACAAGTCCACCACTCAGTACACTAACAAGAAGAAAAAGCAAAAAACTTGGACACCATCTCAGGGGCGATCCTTGTTAGCCCAAAAGGCAACCCGAGAGAGGGGGGGGGGGAGAAGGGTGAATTGAGTTTTTCAAAACTAATTGCAATTAAGACAATTTAAAAAATAATCTAAGTAATGTAACAGTAACTCAAGGTATATGCAATGCAATATAATCAAGTAAGAAATGAAAGCAAAGCACAAAAAGAAACACCAAGACTTATCGAGGTTCAATCACAACTTGTGGTCTTTGTCCTCACCCCAAGATCCCCTTGCAGTCTTCTTTCACTATGTAATAGCTAATTACAAAATGGAGGCTGGTTGAAGTACCTAGCTCACTCTCCTTGAAGCTTACACTCAAGCTTCAACGTCTCAAGAATTTTGTCCAAGATTTCTGGAACTTACACAAGTATTTTCCTCAAACTAGATAACACTCAAACTCTAACTCACAAGTGAATAAGAGATATACAATTGAAATACACACTCTCTATGAAGAGTAGATGAAAATTGAATAGGTCACTAAATGTCAACCCTTGAGGACAAAGGAAATTTTCTGATGTTTGAAAAAATTTTCAGCTTAAGATCATCAATAGTAGAAGGAATGTTGTATCTCTTTTCCATAAATGTGTTTGGAGTCTTCTATATAAATCCCATAATCAATTTCAACCATTGGAGGTGGTTGGGGCTTCATTTAATACGAGATCATACCATTATAATGTTTAAAAATATAGCCATTAGACCTAAGTGTCGACACCTGTCTTTTATATGTCGACACATCATGCTGGCATTGGTCACTAGCGTCAATGTGTCGACACCTCAAAATCTTGTGTCGACACACCATCCTGTAGTTGGTCACTAGCCTCCACGTGTTGACACTTTAAAACCATGTGCCGACACTTGCAGATGCATTTATCAAATCTTGCCCTCTGTTTTCATGTGTTGACTCATTGAACCCAGGCATGGCATTCTTTGCTTTACTTGGCAAATTTTACTTCTAACACTTGGAGCTTCTCAAGGGATCTTCTCTTTGGGATATCAAGAAACGTTTTCAATGATCTTCAAATAAGTTATGCTAATTGAAAGAGCTCCAATTCAATTTTAGATTGAATTCTTCTTCTTGAGTGATCATGATGCCTTCAAACTCTTCTCTTTGAGATTTCAATGTATCCTCCAAAGCTTGATGGTTTCCTCTTTGAACACCTTTAATCTCTTCTAAATCAATTCATTGAAATGATATTTGAATATATGTCATTCCTCTTCATTGCTCATCCATGATTGAATTCTTCTTCTTGTTAATCAAACTTCAACAACTTTTGATGCCTTCAAGACCTTCTTTTTGAGTCTCCAATGTATCTTCTCAAAACTTGATGATTTTTTCCTTGAGCACCTTCAATCTGTTTGAATTCAAATTATTGGATTGATTTTTGAATAGATGTTATTCTTCTATTTTGGTCCATTGGTCATCCTTAGCTTGTTTTGCATCCCACTTTGATATTTATTCAGCTTTAAGTCTAAAACTTATTTCTTATTATTTTTCACACTAATTAAAATTATTAGTAAGACAACACAAGGTTTAGTAATCATCAAAATCAAGGCATGAAGTCAACAATCTCTCCCTTTTTGATGATGACAATAACTTTGCAAAATCAGTTTGAGACTAAATGACATAAGTGAAGAGTGAGATTTCATACTAGAGAATTGCTCCCCCTTTCTTTTGTAGTGATGCAATTGATGTTCCCAAAAAAAATTCCATTCTTTTGTTCTTCATCAATTGATCAAAACAATTCTCAATTTTATAGCAACTTTGTCAGAGCAATCATAATTAAAGATTATAAAGAATGTATATTACTATTCTTCCATAAACCATTCTACTTTATCAATCTTCTACCCCTAAAAACATGTCCATAATAGAAAGCTTATGAAATGAACATCTTGCATTGAAATTGATAAACTATGGTATTTGGATACAAGGAAAATGTAAGAAAATGTGAGAAAATACACTTTCTCTCGCTACAAGGCTCTCTTACTAACTCTCTTTATCTTAGGAAATAAGTACAAACTGAATTGTATATCTAATTTTTGGCCAAATTAGCTTTTATATCATCAAAAAATTGCAGAGCTCTGTAAGTGCGTTCGAATGGTACAAGGGACCATTTGAACGGTCTTCAAATTGTGGTTGTAAGTTGCAGTAACTATCAAACGGTCTTCAAACCTGTCGCTCATGCTAAAATCACTCTCTGTAGTTTGCAAATGGTAACATGAGTTTGATAGAGTGATTGAACACTTGGTGGACCGTTCAAACATTCCTTTTTCAGTTAGCCCACTTTTGGCTGTTTTTAGCTCAAAATTCCTACAATGATGTAAAAAGGGCATATTAGAACAATTTATAATTAAAGCACTATTCTAACACCTAAACTAGACCTAACAATCCACTATTTAGGGGATTATTATTACACTTTTGGACTGTAATCACCATGTCACTGAATATACTCATCATGCATCTTTGAAAGGTGGCCGGTGCATTACATAAGCCAAAGGGCATCCCCCTATAGGCATAAGTGCCAAAAGGACAAGTAAAAGTGGTTTTATCACGGTCTTCTAGGTCAACTTTGATTTGATTATACCTAAAATACCTGTTAAGAAAGCAAAAGGTCGTACCCACAACTCTCTCTAAGACTTGATCAATGAATGGAAGCAGGAAATGATCCTTACTAATCATATCATTGAGTCTATGATAGTCTATACACATATGCCAACCAGTTTGGACTCTAGTCGGTACAAGTTCATTCAATTCATTTTTCACTACCGTAACCTCAGACTTTTTCTGTACGACTTGGTTTGGACTAACCCATCAAGAATTAGTAATGGGGTATATGATTCCCACATCGAGAAACTTCATTACTTCTGCTCTCACTACCTCTTTGATATTAGGATTTAATCGCCTTTCCGTTTGGCATACAAGTTTAGCCTCGTCTTGTAGGTAGTTCCTATGGGTGCACACTAATGGGCTAATATCATATAAGTCAGTGATTGTCTAACATATTGCTCTCTTATGTTTCTTCAACACTCCTATTAGGTTATCTTCTTGGTCTATAGTAAGGCTAGAAGATATGATAACTTGGTACGACTCCCCTTCTCCTAAAAACATATATTTCAAGTATTTTGGTAATGGTTTCCTATCAGGAGTGGGGGCCTTAATCTCAGACGGCTTGGGTCTAATAGAACTAAGAGCTAGAGGTTCAAAAGTCAGGATCCACTAACATAGCTTGAACATCCATGACTTCTAGACCTTCAATATTAAGGCTCTTTAAAGTCATCTCGACATATATTCCTTCACTGAACACTAGAGCTCTCTCTAAGGTGTCCTCTATTATCTTTCTCTCAAAGTGCTTATGTACCAATGTGTTAATCAAACTTATTTCCCTTATATCATCAAACTCACCCGATTTTTTTCTCACATTGAAAATGTTTAACTTTATAGTCATATTACCAAAGGAAAGTTTCATAACCCCATTCTTACAATTGATTAGAGCATTAGAGGTAGCAAGTAGAGGTCTTTCTGGGATGACTGGAATTGGAACTTGTGCACTAGAGCTCACTATGGGTTGAGTATCAATCACAATGAAATCTACAAGAAATAAAACTTATCGACCTGAATGAGTACATTCTCCACCATACCCCTAAGAACTCGAATAGACCTATCAGCTAACTAGAGGTTAATTCTAGTATGGCACAGCTCGCCCAACCCTAATTGCTGATACACTAAATGCGAGGGCAAGTTTACACTCGCCGCCAAGTCAAGTAAGGCTTGGTCTATACGATGGTTTCCTATGACACAAGAAATAGTAGGACCCAAGGTCCTTGTACTTTAGTGAGGTGTTAGACTGCAAGATTGCACTTGCCAGATTAGCCAAGAAGGAATTTTCTGTCATATTCAATTTCCTCTCAACAATGCACAAGTCTTTTCGAAACTTGGCATAAGAGGGGATTTGCCTCATAGCATCAAGAACAGGTATGTTAATTTTCATTTGCTTAAATACTTCATAGATGTCAGAATTCTGAAGTTCAAGTTTAGGTTTGGTCAACTTGCGACGAAAATGCACATGCAACAATACCTCTATGTCATTCGCCTTACGATTGTCTACTCTCACTTCTTCCTTCTCACTTTCTATCCTCTAAGGTTCTTTCTCTCTCTCCCTAACCTCCTCAATAACCTTCTCTTTGTTGCGCTCAGATTTTTTGCACTCGAGAAATACACACACAAGCGAAAAAAATATTGTACTATTTCGTTAGAACTCATCCTTCTAGAAGAATGAGTGCGACTAGGTTTGAATTGAAAATTGATTTGAATAAAGGGCTTTTGAAAAATAGTTAGAGTCGCCACCTAACTTCATTAAGGTGAGTTAGGTCATCTAAAAACTAAGCACAACCCGAAGACTACACTTAGGGTTTTTAAAAATGATTTTGAAAATACTTCCTCAAGAGAGGGTTTTTAGGAAAACAGGTTGTTTGGCAACCTTTAGAAAATATTTAAGCCCTTTTTTAAAAATAACTCCATTTTGGTCTTTCGAAAACAGTGATCCTAGGTTCGGAGGTTGGTTACGTGTAGGGAAGACGCACTATGCCATCACCCTACCCCGCTCTTGCGGTACCTACATGTCTATTCACCCTAGATTCACCTAATAAAGCCTTCGATTAATAAATGTACAAACTATCTACTTTAAAAAGAATTTTTAAAAGAAATTGATATAATGCATGATATGCGAGTGCAAGAAAAAGGGAGTTGGAAAATTGATTTGGAAATAGATTTGAAAAGAAATTGATTTGATTAAAAAATAAATTTGAAAAGATAGATTTGAAATTGGAAAGTTTTAGAAATTGGAAATAGAGATTTGAAAATAGATTTTTGGAATTGAAAACTTGGAAAAAAGTTGTGGAATTGGAGATTTGAAAGCTATGGAGATAGAAAATTAAAAAAAGGTTGTGACCGCACCCGTGAGAGTTGCCTACGTATCCTTTTTGAGGAATCAAGTCAGTCATAGTTCGGACTAGAGTCCGATAGAAAATAGAAGGTTTGGTTTGAAAAAAGAGATTTATTTGGAACTTGGAATAGAAGATTGGAAATTGAAATTTTGAATTGAAAAGATTGGACCTTGATTTGGAAAGATAGAACTTAGAAGAAGGATTTGGACTTGTTTTAGAAAAATTGAGATTTAGAAAATCTAGACATAGGAAAGCGAGGATATAGGAAAGACTTGAGGTTTAAGAAAGATTTGACTCGAATGTTGGACTTGGAAGATTAGGGAAGTTGGAATTTAGGAAACATTCGAATTAGGAAAGCTTCATTTTAGGAAAGTTTCGTTTTAGGAAAGTTTCATTTTATGAAAGTTTTAAAATTAGGAAAGAATTAAAATTGGAATGTTTTGAAATAGGAAAGTTTAAAATTTAGGAAAGTTTCCTTTTTAAGAAAGAGTTAATTTTTGGAAAGAGTTTAAATTAGGAAAAGTTTAGTTTAAGCAAGATTTAGATTTGAAAATTTGAAATTTGAAAAGGAATGGAATTAAGAAAGGTTGGAATTAGGAAAGATTAAGAAGCTTAAAGTTTAAGGAAAGATTTGAAAGTTTATGTTTTGGAAACTTAATGTTTAGGAAAGTATGAGATTACGAAGGAGTGGATTAGGAAAGGTTTGGATTTGGAAGGATTGAGATTCCTATTTCCTAAAACAAGGGATTGGATTTTGTTTTTAAAAGAGGTATTTTGATTTTGTTTCAAAAAACGGAGGTTTGGATCTAGTTTCCTAAAGGGAAAGATTGGATTGGGTTTCCTAAAGAGAAGATTGGATATGGAAGGGGAAGTTTTGGAAATCCTAGATTTTGAAGACTATAGTTTTGACGTAGAAAAGAGGTTTTTGAAATATTATGATTTTTTATGTAAAAGGGGAGATTTTGGAAACCTCGGTTTTAAGGCAAGAGTGGAAATCATGTTTTGAGAAAGGAAATTAGGGTTTCCTAATCGTGGGTTCTAGGGTTTGACTTGGGCTCTAAGAAAAGAGACTTTTGGAAGGAAATCCTAGAGAAGAGTTTTTAAAAAGTGAATTTTGAAAAGAAAATTTTTCAAAAGGGATTTTGGAAAGAGAGTTTCTTGGAAAAAGTTGTTCAAAAGGAGACTTAGGGAATGTTTCTAGAAAGTGAATTTTGAAGAGAGCGTTTTGGAAAGGAGTTTTGAAAAACGTTTTGGAAAATAGATTTTTGAAGAGAATTTTTAGAAAACAATTTTAGAAAGGAGATTGAAGAGAGTTTTTAGAAAGTATGTTGGAAAAGAGATTTTTTGGAAAGAGAGATTTGAAAAGAGAGTTTTGGAAAGTCCATAAAAATATCTCACTTTCCTAAAGCGATTCTAACCATAAGAAGGTTAGAACCACTTTAGGATAGTGGTTTTGAAAACAATAGTGATTTGAAAAAATGGACCATATTGGTCACTTTAAATGTAACACTTTCCTAAAGCAACCCTAGCCATGGAAAGACTAGAATCAACTTAGGATTGTGATTTTGAAAACAAGTTTGAAAAAAGAAGGTTTTGATGCAAGTTTTAAAAAAAACAAGTTTGAAAATGAATTTTGGAGGAATGCAAGATCATGATATGCACAATGTAAGTTGGGGTCGTGAACATACAAGGTTAAACCTTCACCATATAATCAAGGGGGCCGAACCCACGTGGTCTCCAGTTAGACTAAAAGAAAGCCCTCGACACGATGATCTCCAATAGCCTAATCTTCCACATGAACCGGGAAGTCGCTTGTTTCAAGCATGCAAAAAAGGGGGGGAAGAAGATGGGGGATTAAAATAGAAGAAAACCCAAGTGGGTTCAAAGGGAGAAGAGAGAGGGGGAGTGCGTAAATGTAAAGAGAGAGCCTACCTTGTGTCTTGTTTTATTTACGTTGTTTTGCTTGGTTTTATTTACTTGTTTGCTTCTGTCTTCACTTTAGTCTTCGTCTTGATCTTTGAAAACTTGTCTTGATCTTCGAGAGCTTCAGGTTGCAGCACTTCAAGTCTTCAATGGAGGCTTTGGAGGCTAGTGTATGAGTGTGTATGAGTGTATATGAGTGTATGAGAGTATATGAGAGCTAGGGTTTGTGTATGGGGGTTAGGGTTTGGAAAACCTAAGGAAAACTAGGGTTTAGGGAGGCTACAAGCTCTGTATATCGAAGAGTAAGGTTTTTAGACTGAGTTTGCGGAACTTCTTCACGCTGGAAGAGGCTTTGTATTTATAGAGAGAAGAATGACCTAGCGCCTGTTGTAGTGGCGCCAGGCAAAATTTCCTTCTGACGCCACTGGGAGTGGTGCCAGGCTAAATTTTGGCGTGGCGCCACTTAGGAAAGTCTTTAAGTCTGCAAGCAATGTATGTTTAGAAGATTTAGGCGCCTATACTAGTGACTACCATGCAATTTTTAGCCTGGCTTCACTAGGAGTGACTCCGGAAGCTCCGTGAAGGATTTAGAGGGGCTGGGAATGATTCAGAAAGCTAGAAAGGGATAGGAACACTTAGAACAGTGTCCCGGAGGTAGTAGACTTGAAAGATGATGATAAGATGTGTTGGAAGGGTTGACCGGGCCATTAAGGGCAAAACGGTCAACCGGGCCGAAAAACTGTCGGGATGGGCCGAAAAACTGTCGGGATAGACTCAAAATGTCCTGGAAGAAGACTCGAGATTTGACAACATTATTTAGAATGTTCCCAAAGGTTACCGGTTTGATATCTAGAGTTGGTGTGGTTAGAAAAGGAAACCGGCTCGTCAGGGCCAAAATGGTCATTTTGCACCGAGTTTGCCGAAATTCACTTAGAATGATTCGGATAGATAATGGAAGGTCGAGAATACTATAAGAAGCATTCTTGGGAGGTTACCGGTTTGATAAGCAGAGCTGGTGTGGTTCCCGAGGCGTTCAGATGCCTAGGGGCAAAATGTTCATCTTAATTGAAAAGTCTCAAAATTGGCCCGAAACTAACTAAAAGGCACTTAATCATGCCAGATCGCCTTTAAGACAATCTTGGAAAGGTGGACTTACCGTTCTGAGGACTTACGTACTTTCTCGAGAAATGTGCCGAAAATGGCCCTAAGGGCAGTTTGGTTATTTTTCACCAAAGAGGGTTAGCAGGCAACGGTGTTGACTTGGGTTTTGAGTGTTTTCGCTACTTTGACGGCGGTCTCGTGATACAGGGGTTTGTTGGCAATTCCTTATATTGACTTGTTTGCGAGTACATCTGCTACTCTGACGGTTCGCAATCATTCCTAAGACTACCTGATCTCGGGAAGCTGCTAAATGGGCTTGGCACCTAAGAAATCAACTTTCTCAAAAGGTGTGTTGAAACGGACATTTCTGCATTGGCGGGCTAGCTGGCGCCAAAGATGGACCGTTCTATCATCTAGGGGACTTAGGGTCCCGTCCCGGTCGACGGGTTTGAAAGGACTTACCATTCTGAAGAGTTCACTCAGAAACGTGCCGGATTGAAGGGTCTTACCACCTTGAAGAATCAACTTTCTTGAAAGGTGTACCAAATTTAATTGGAAATGGAATTGGAAATGGAATTGGAAATGGGACTTATCATCTTCGAAAAGATATGCCTACTGGAATTGGACCGAACAACGCCCCCAAGGGCATTTTGGTTATTTTGTCTCTATTTAGGCCCAAAAGGCCCACGAAGCGATAAATTGACGGGATTAGACTTGGAAAGTTGGTTTAGATTGGAATACATCCATATTGACTTGAATACAAGTCTAGATGGACTGGAGACTGCCGAATAGGCAAAAATGGGATGCTTACACTCTTCATTCACCCTGGGAAGCTTTCCTTTAGACCCAAATCTCTAGGAGGTATAGTTTTATTAACGATTTTTCGACTTCTAAATGTGGTGGTTAACTGGACATGTTCATGGTTAGGAATAAGATTGGAACCAGTCTCAGTCATGTTAGCTTGCCTGGTTGGGTTAGGCTGAGGTTGGGCAGGAAATCTGCCCTTCTCTTAAATAGTCAAAGCTTGAGTCAATGGGTCATCTAACCCTTTATCTCTTCTAAAGTTTTGCTTTGTTGTTCTGGTGTCCTATCTACCCTAGCATTTACACCCTTTTGAGAGTACATAAATTGTTGAAGGGTATCCTCGAAGGTCCTCCTATTGGGAGGTTACTAGGATGTAGGTGCTTGATATTGTTGCTGGGGTGGTCATGCTTGAAATTGTGGTGGTGGAGGAGCTTGATATTGTTGAGTGGCAGAAGTCCCTTCGTTTCTCCAACTAAATTTGGGATGATTGCGCCACCCTAGATTATAAGTTGGAGCATATTAGTCTCCTACTCCTCTTTGATTGGTTACTAGCTTATTGTAGGGGTTAATAACATTAGCTTGACCTTATATAACTTCCCTACAAGCCATAATGTTGGGACAATCATTAGTCCTATGGGCTCAACTATCACAGATCACGTAGATGACCTCACTCATAGGCTCACTAGGAACGGTACTAGACACCAAATTGGACTTGCTCATCTCCATAGCTTCTACTTTCCTATTGAGAGTTGAAAGTTTAGCATTAACATCATCTGCTTCTCTCAACATAACCACCCAACCCTTGAGCAATGGACTTGGACTTAGGATTTTGAGTCCCAGTCGTATCATAGTCTAGTGCATTATCAACCAAAAAGTTAAAGAAGTCAAAAGCTTCCTCAGGCATCTTCTCATATAGCTCTCCATTACACATGGTCTTAATAAATCACTTTAATTATGGTGTTAGAAAGGAGATGAAGCCACTAATCACTTTCTAAGGCTCTTAACCATGGTGCAGGCATGAGTTCAGGATTTTCCTATATCTCTCCTAACTTTGATAAAATGTTTCATGTTGGTTACGAGAGAATTGAGAGATTTGGCGATGAATCACCTCAGTTCTATATTCTAGGAAAATTTTCTTAAGGAATTCAGCCTGTAGAACAGCCCATGAAGGTATAGATCTCGGTTTTAAGTTATCAAGCCAGTTCTTAGCATTATCCTGTAACAAGAATGGGAAAAGTCTTAGATGAAGAGTCTCTTCTATGTAGGTGTTATCTAAAAATATGATGCACGTGTCTTCAAAGTCCTTTATGTGTTGGTAGGGCCGCTCGGATTCCTTCCTATAAAATTTCGAGATCATTTTGATTATGCTTGATTTAAAGTTCAAAGAATCCAGTTGTGGTGGAAGAATTATGCACGAGGGTGGGTTTTACCATGCGAGATTTAGATAATCCCTAAGTGATCGAGGTTGAGGTGGTTGGTTCTTGGCCTTTACTTGGGCGTTGCTCAGGGGGTCAACTATGTTGAGATTGACCATCTCTTCAAAATCGGTTAACAATGAACAATTTATAGATGGACATTTTGTGTGAAGGTTTACTCGTTGTAGTCTACCGCTACGATCTCTTGACCAAACTCACATGCAAATGCAAAAATGCAACAAATAGAGTAGGCTACATGCCTTAGCAAACCATACACAATCAATCAAGTCTTGCTTATCCTCCAATCTCCTTATGATAAACCACTGATTATATCAAAATATCTCAATCCAACCGACTTTTCTAGTCTCTGTATGCGAAACAGTACCACCGATAGGCAAATAGCACCACGTCCTAAGCGCCTCTATCACCTACCCAACTAAATGCGATATGAAAGAAAATAAAACAAATAATCATAAAAAAAAATTGTTTCTAAAATGCTCACAAAGAAAGACCTAACTAAAGGTGAAAAGAAGTTACCCAATGTAAGTTTTGGCGACTTTAGTGTAGATGATGATATGGGAGAATTTTGCTTATCTTTAATGATCTTTTTGTACCTGAATTCCAATGCCTTTTACCTCAGTTCCCTAGCAATGGTGTCAAATTACTTGACTCACTCCAAAAAGTGCTCGAACTATGATCCCAAGTGCAAGATGTGCAAAGCAGTAAATACCCGGTATGACCATGGTCGAACCACAAGGAAATGTGAATGGTGTATAGAACCCACTCTAAAAAAGAAAAGTAAAAATAGATTATTGGTTGATTTGCTTGTTTGAGAAACTAGAATTAAAATTGAGTGTAAATAATAAAGAGAAAATCTTGGCGAGGAATGATTCGATTGTTAGGTTCTTGCGTAGTTAATCCATGTATATGATTAACTCAATTCAACAACTTCAAGAGTGTTGTTGAATCAGAAGATTTGTTAATAAAAATGGTTTGAAAACTTGATGGGTTATTGAGAATTCATAGGAAGTTGGTTTTCAAAGTATTCTTATTAGGGATTCAAGCAACAGATATCACAAAACTAGTTTGTGTATAACGACTCAAAAATCTTGATTTCAAAAGAGAATCCTCAAGAACACATAAAGATTCATAAAGAAAAAATAGAAACGTTGAAACTCATAAATTACCTTGATCAATCACACAAAACCCTTCAATATTCACATTTTCATGCCAAGAGAAGATTAACTATGTGAAGACATGAAGAAAACTTGGATGGATTTCATAAAGAAAGCATTTGATTACACTAGAATGAAAACATAATGAAAAACTAGCTATTCTCTCTAAAAAAAACTCTAAAAAAACATAAAAACTAAAGATCCTTTGAATTAGAGTCGCAATTACACTTGAATAGGTTCAGAAAACAAAGGAAAAAGTCTTCTTTGGCTAGTTGAATGGTTGGTCCGTTCGAATGGTCTATGACTTTGCAAGATTTTTTCCCTATGTTTTGACCTATTTAGAAGTTGATTCAGCCAACGCGCATTAGAGGAAAAGTTGAAGATCTTAAAGTCTTCTTTCCAATGCCACAATAATTAGATCAATTCGATATCGAAGAAAAATGTTACGGCTAATCTCCCAAGACAGTGTTGAAATTCCATCTCCGACTTGATCATTCTTGACTAGTGGTGCCAGCCACTTAAGAAAATTTTAAGGCAGCAAGAAACGTATCCTTTGACCCTTAGGACACAAGGCAAAAGATTTGGGCATCTGTCCTAGTGACTATAATGTAATTTTTGGCCTAGCTCTATTAGAAGTGACTTTGGAAGGTCTGGGAATGATTCGAAAGGTCAGGGATGGATAGGAACCCTTGAAAGAGTGTCCTAGAGATAACTGACTTAAGAAACAATGCCAAAATGTTTGAAAAGGTTAACTGGTCCTACCAAGGGCAAAATGGTCAATCAGATCGAAAAAACACCGAAATGAACTTAGAGTGACCCGTGAGAAGGCTTGAAGGTTAGAAACATTATTGAGAGTGTTCCAAAAGGGCTGCCGGTTTGATACCCAGAGCCAATGCGGTTAGAAAAGGCGACCGGCCCACTAGGGGTAAAATGGTCATTTTGTACTAGGCTTGCCAGAATAGTCTTAGAATGATCCAGAATGGGGCTGGAAGGTCGAGAATACTATTAGAAGCGTCCTTGGGAGGTGACTGATTTGATACGCAGAACTGGTGTGGTTCCCGGAGGCAATTGAATACTTAAGGGCAAAATGGTTATTTTGACCGAATGGTCTTAGAATTGATCCGGAACTGACTTCAAGGCATTTAAACATGCCAGATTGTCTTTGGGACAATCTTGGAAGGGTGAACTTACTGCTCCAAGGACTTAGGTACTTTCTTGAGAGGTATGCCGAAAAAGCCCAAAGGATAGTTTGCTTATATTTCACCAGAGTGGGTGAGCAGGCACTGGTATTGACCCAAGTTTTGAGTGTTTCCATCACTCTAAAAGTGTGTGATGAGTTAGTTTCCGAAGGTATCTCGTCCTGCAGTTAACGTGTCATAGTCAAGGGGCGTGTTTGGTCCCGTGACATAGGGGTTTTGCTCACAATTCCCGATGTCGACTTATGTGCCAGTGTTTCCACCACTCTGATGGTTGCTTTGTTTGTGAGTGTTTATTCAGGAGACTGACTGATCTCAGGAAGCTACTAGATGGTCTTGTCATCTGAGGGATCAACTTTTTTAAAAGACGTGCCGAATAATAGATATTCTACATTGACGCGCTAGCAGGCGCTAGAATTGAACCGTTCTACCATCTCAAGAACTTGGGTTCTCTCCCGGTTAACAAGTTTGAAGGGACTTATCATTCTGAGGAGTTTTCTCGGTAAACGTGTTGGATTTGATGGTCTTACTATTTGAGGGATCAATTTCTTGAAAGACATGTCGATTTGAGTTTGATTGGTCTGGACTAAAATTGGAACTAGAATTGAGGTTGAAATAAGGACTTACCGTCTTCAAGAAGATATGCTAATTGGAATTGGACCAAGCAATGCCCCTAGGGCATTTTTGTCACTTTGCCTTTGTTTGGGTCGGCGAAGCAATTGATTAACTGAATTAAGTATGGAAAACTAGTTTGGGCTTGAATATGTCTATGTCAATTTGAATGTGAGTTTTGTCGGGCAAGAGATTGCCGAACAGGCAAAAATAGGGTGCTTACAACTGCCCCTCTTCTTTTGTATTTGTTTGTTGAATGCAGAAAATAATAAAGTAAGGGTCCCATGTTGACCGCGAGGCGTTCCGAGCGATTAGAAGTTTTTGAAGACTGGAGTAGTTGGAATTTAGAGTTTTGAGTTTGAAAACTGGATTGTCTTAATTTTTAAAATTTAGAATCTTGAAAACTTGTTTTGGAAACTAATCTGAATCAACATTCTGACTAATGGAATGACACTCCTTTGGCAAGATTTAGGGTTTGGAAAATTGATACTTTGAAATTGAAGATGATTTTTTAAATGATTTTAAAGTTGATTCTTTAAAATAACTTGAAATTGAATTTGATTATTGAAAATGATTTTGAAATCGCTTTTTGAAATAGATTGATTTGCATTTGAATTTAGAAGGGTTTGGAAAATCTTTGAAACTTGGAACGAAACTTTTGAGAAAAATGTTTGAAAACCTAGAATTTTGAAAATATGTTTCTAAGGTGAAAGCTTGAAAATCCAAAATTTCTGAAAAGAGGTTTTTTGAGGCAAAAGCTTGGAAACCCGAAAAATTTGAAAATAGGGCTTTTAAAGGAAAGAGCTCAGGAAACCTATGAAATGTTTTGAGAATGAAAATTTGAAAACCTTTGGAACATTTTTGAGAACGGAGCTTTTGAAGGATAAAGCTCAAGAAACCCAAGAAATACTTTTGAGATTAAACTTTTTAAAGGAAAAAGCTTTGGAAAACCGTGGAGTGTTTTTGAAGTTACACTTTTTGAAGGAAGAAGTTAGAAAACCTAAAAGAGTATTTTTGAAATCAAATGTTTTGAAGGAAAAAGTTAGGAAAACCTTGAGAGTGGGGCCTTTTTGGCATAAACGACCCCGAGAAACTTGGATAGAATTTTCAAAAACTTTTGGAAGTGAAAGTTTGAAAAATCTTGATATGGATTTTTTATAAAACTTTTTTGAGGAAAAAGTTTAAAGAAACCTAGAAATTGACAAAACTTTTGAAGTAAAAGATTGAAAAGCCTTGAAAATTGATTTTCAATAGAAGTTTTGAGGAAAAAGTTTGAAGAATCTTTGATGTAGATTTCGAACAAGACTTTTTGAAGGAAAAGTCTAGAAAACTTTGAAGTAGATTTTGAATTTAGAAAACTTTGAAATTGATAAAAACTTTTGAAGGAGGAGTTTAGAAAACCTAGAATTTGATAGAACTTTTGAAGGAAAAGTTTAAAAAACCTTGAAATGAGTTTTTGGATAAGACTTCTTGAAGAAAGAGTTTAGGAAACCTTGAAATGGACTTCGAATGAAACCTTTTTTTTCATGAAAAAGTTTAGAAAACTTTAGAGCTTGAATAAGACTTTTTGAAAGGAAAAGTTTAGAAAACCTTGGAATTGATTTTGAATATAGCTTCTTGAAGATAGAATTTAGAAAACCTTAGAATTGATAAAAGTTTTGGAAGGAAGTGTTTTGAGGATTGAAAACCTTGAAAATCTTTGAGGATTGATTTTGAGTAAGACTTTTTGAGAAAAAAAAGTTTAGAAAACCGTTGAATTGAATTTGAATAAGGAATTGATAAAACTTTGGAAAGAAGAGTTTTGAAAAACCATGCAACTTGATTTGGAATAGAAAACTTTTGAAGGAGACACTTAGAAAATTTTTGAAATGGATTTTGGATAAAACCTTTGAAATTAAATTTTGACACTAATTTTAGATTTTGATTTTGAAATAACTTTGCAAAGGGAAGGTTAAGAGACCTTAGGAATTGATTTTGAGATGAACTTTTGGAAGGAAAAAGTTTAGAAACTATTTTGATTTAAAACTTGGACAAAATGTGTAGAAAATTCATTTTGTCAGGCAAAACATGTAGAAAATTCGTTTGGACTTGGAACTTGAACTTTTGAAGACAAAATGTTTAGAAAATTCATTTGACTTGAAACTTGAATTTTTTGAAGACAAAATGTATTGAAAATTCATTTTGACTCGAAATTTGAACTCTTTGAAGACAAAATGTATAGAAAATTTATTTATAACTCAAATTTTGAATTTTTGAAGGCAAAGTGTATAGGAAATTCATTTTAAGTCAAAATTTGCTTTCACTCGAAATTTCAACTTTTGAAAACAAAGTCTATAGAAAATTCATTTTGACTCGAAATTTAAAATTTTTTTCTTTTTTCATACGTACCTCTTACCTGTCAATGAAACTTTACTGTATTTCTTTCCTTCTGGCATGTCTTCAAGATGACCGATGTGGGATGATGCTCTATGCAGGAGTTAATGATTGAGCTGACGACGACGAGACCTACTTTGGTCGAATAGAGGACTAGTACCACTGGTGAAGAGAGGGTGGCCTCGCTATGGCTGTTGTAGATGATGCCCTAGATGTTGGAGATGTTAAGATTACCCCTACCGGAGCTGATGCGAAGGTTGAGGTTGAGGTTAAGGTATCTTTTTAGTAGGACTCTGGTGGAGCTGCTGGTTAGGAGGCTTCTCGGCAAAACTGAGCACGAGGCGCCATGGGAGACTACTTCATGCTTGTGACTGTCTTGCCTTGGAATTTGAAGGAGAGGACATTGGTCCGTCTTTGGTCGAGATCTCTTGGGGTTCAAATATAGGCTGTTGGCTCAACTATTGAGTTCTGATTTTGGTAGATATGGTATGATTCTTGTTGACATGTCTCTGGAGGGGTAATGATTCTCTTGAGTTGACTTCTAGGAGGAGTGAGGTCACCTTTGGCCAATTCATTTTGGATGGATCAACTGGTTTGGAAAGGAGGTGTAGGGTGGGGTATTGTCCCAGGTTTCATGGTTTGAAAAAGAATAAATCAAGGCTGATTGGGAAGTCAAGGGGCTCACTGCCCCATTCTCTATTTTTTGTTGGCTATAGCAGTCTGAGCTTTTTGAGGTGTGTGCCGGTGCTGGAGATGTTTGAGGTTACTTGGTCACGGAGTGGCTTTTCAGCTCCTTTTTGTGTTTTGTCCCATTCCTTGTTTCCTATTTGAGAGAGAGAGAGAGAGAGAGAGAGAGAGAGAGAGAGAGAGAGAGAGTAAGTTTTTGTGCAAAAACAGTTTATTATGTCAATTCTAAAATGCACAAGGAAAGGGGTGAATGCATGTTTATACTTTCTGATAAATACACATATATGAATGGAATTAAATGCATGTCGTACTTTTTGATGAATGCACAGGTTTATATAGGAATGGAATTGAATGCATGTCATTAATGCAGAAGTCCTACATGTATATGAGTTATTTTTTAAGAATGCCCTAGGATTGCCCCAGAGCTCATACTCTCGGGATTCTATTTTCCTTCCAGGATCCTACCCCTTCAGTTTTGTCCTATTCTTATCGAGGTGTGATAGCATTTGCACCATTTTCCAGGGATCTTAACCTTTTGATTTGCTATATGCTATCTTATACCTACTTTCTACAGGGTTACTGTTTGGGGTTTTTCTGTCCCCATTTGGTTTTCTCTCTTAGATCTTTAAATTTCATTGTAACTTGGGCAACAACTCGCATGCCCTTTGTAGAGTGATAAACAGCTTAGCTTTCAATCCGAGAAGACTTCTTTTAGGATCGTAATGCAAGCCAGGTTTAGGGGTTGCAAGAAATGAAGGGATATTTAGGCTCAAATATTTTCTTTTAGTGGATTGTTTGAACCAAAACCATCTGAGCATATCTTGGAGCATGAGATTGCCCCTGCATTCCTCCCCAGCTTTCCTTTCTCACCCCATTTTTTTTCTTTTTCTTTTTTTTTTCAACTACTTGTCTTGGTATTGTTCAGACTTATTTGGATTAAACAATTTTTCTTTGATTAGAGAGGACTTTAATATGGACAGTAACGTAGGCTAGGTTAAGGGGTTTATGAATGAAAGGGTATAAAGGCTCAAACATTATCACTTGTGGGGTTTCGAAAGACCAATGATCACCTTTGGCAATTTAACTTCCATTCCCTACTTTCTTCTTTCCTTTCTATTCTTTTTGTTCTTCTAGGCCGTTCTCTCCCTTCTGATTAGGATTTTTCATCAAGAAATTTGATCTTAGGTTGACTTTTAGATATGCCAACTTTTTCATTTCTATTTTTGGATAATAATATCTTCTTTTGAAGACCACCACAAACACATCACCCCCCTTGCTTCCCCTTTTTTTTCTTTTTTTTTTACTAGAGACGCCGTCGACACCATATCTTCTTGAAAATCATTATTTTCATCATCGCTCATTAGTTCCTATTCATGACTTTTGCCTTAACCGGATGTGGGTGGTGATCATCTGGTCAGTTTTCTTAAAAAATGTAACTGGCTCAAGTAGGCTTTGCAAAGGGATTTTTTTATGTATGGTAGTAGAATTGAGGGCCTCTCATCATTCTAATTGAATTGCTTAGTCCATAAAATCTTTGTACAAAATTTAAACAATGTTTCTAGAGATGGTGTGCTTCTGCCAGTAAACCCCTATATACAATATTAAATCAACTACTTTGTGCTTACTCTAGTGTGGGGAATGGTAATTGGTTTGAGGATATTTGAATAGAAATCACTTATAACTCTAGTGGGCTAAGCAAAGGGTCGTGTTTATTTCTTTTGAGATGAATAAAACAATGGCTTCTCATCATTTTGAGGACTCGACTGCCCATCGCTTAGCCAAGATATCACTCAAATGTCATCTCTTCAATAAGCTCTGCACTTCTTTGTTGAGTCTATCTTCTTCCTCTCTCTCACTCTCTCTTTTTCTCTCAAAGGTTTTAATCCCCATTGAATGGTTTGCCCATGCTATCCTGTCCTTCAAGTCGAGTCATTACAAAATGGAGAAGAGTCCTTAAAACCAATAATCATCCGCATGAGTATGAGACAAATGGGATAAATTAAAAACTACCTCTTTTTCATTTCAAATCATGATTGCATGGTATGCAATATTTATTTAAATAAGATATGCAAGAAATAGAAAGAAATAAAAAAAATGGATGAATTTTATTGAAACCTCCATTTTCTTGTGGGCCTTTTGGTGAGAACCCTTAATAGGGTTTTGGGACTATGCCAACCTTCTTGGTACTCCATTCACCGAGTGCATCACCAAACAATGGAGGGTGAATTGATATATCTTTTACAGCGTTTAACATGCATTTAGGAGTTAAAGGATTCTGTTGTGGCAATTCATGGGTCTGATAGAACTTTACAAATGGTGAAGTCCTTTTCTACATGGATGGCGATTGTCGTGGCATGGCGCGGAGGTAGTTGCTAAGAGGTAACGTCTTGCAGATGATGGTTAGTTCTTCTTACTTTTTAATGTAGGTTTAGCCTTTTCCAATAATCAGGCTTATCTTTGCATGAGTTTGAATTGGGGGGGGATGCTAGAGGGGTTTTATGAGTTTAATTATGCGTTTTAACCTGAAAAAAGAAAAAGAAAAAGAAAATGCAGTTAGCATGTGGAGTTAAAGGTTGTATGCAATGCATGTTCTATGGAGGTCCCTTCTTTGAGGGAACCTAGGTATGATGCTAAGTCCATTTTGGAGGCAAGATTTTGCCTCTTATGTAATACAATACCTCTTTGGCACGAGCCAGTCGATGTTTCTTTGTTTGGGCAATCCTGCCTCTATGGACAGAGAGAGATTTAGGCCTCTCTTGAGATATGGTTCTATGCATGCCATGAATCCTTAGGGTTGAGGAACGTTTAGGAGTTTTGGTAGGTTCGATTAACATGAGATTGGATTGCTCTTTTCTCTCTACGATTGGTTAGATGCATGAGAGTGCAATGACTTGAATTTCTTAGACTAGAATAAATATGAATGCATAAGCATAATGGAAGTGAACATGTGAGCAGTATGATAACAGTAAATGAATGGTTTAGAAAAACCCTTCTTATCTTGCTTTTGCCTTCGATTTTCTTGGTAATTAGAGATAAGTGGGGGAGGTTAGAAAATAAGAAACAAAAGATAAGTTAATATCTTGATTTGAAATTTTTTATGTCTTAGGGGTGCCCCTACTCTTTGAGGGGGGACTAAACATGATGAATTTGGCCCACTTTTTGGAGATAAGAGTTTGCCCCTGTATGCAGATACCTTACCATGGATTGAGAACCTACATTCATTCATTCATTCATTCATTTACAAAAAGTAGAGGATTACATTAAACTTTGAGTTTAAAATAAAAAAGAATCAAAGTACATTTTAATAGGGGAAGAGGAAACACTTTCCTTGGGACTTCCACCTATGTACTTTTACATTTGAGATCCTAAACTACTCTTGAGTCTTTGGATTTGCTTTCTTCAAGTTTCATGTTGAGGAGGTCATTGAGAGACCTTGCTGTTTGATTGACCCTTGTCTTCTTGGCAACCTTGTCTCCGTGAGCATAGAGGGATTGGGGCCCCTCTTTATGGAATGACTTGAAATGCATGCCATGAGCCTTTAGGGTTACGTGAGAACCCCTAGAGTTTTAGTAGGTTTTATGTAAGGGAGAGTGATCTTGGCATTGCTCTCTATGGGTTGATCATATGCATGAGAATGCAGTGACTTGAGTTACTTTGAAACTCTTGCCTTGAAATAGAATATTGAAAACATAAACATGTACGCTTAGAGTATAGAGAGAGAGAATGCAATTGTAAAGTAAATATGTATGTATGAGCATTTATACAAGTATTACAACAACAGGAATAGATAAGGATAAAGGAAAGTAAAGCAATCGCCCTTTCCTCCATGGTTTCGAAATTGACGTGCGTGTCTTCAATCCAGCAGAGGTTTGGCTATGCATGGTTTTTACATGAGCATGAGGTTGAGGGTTTACTAATGCTTCCTAAGAAGGCTTGGTTCTCAAATCTTCAAACCTAGGCTCACTCTTCGAGGTGGTGCCATTATAGGTTGGTGATCTGAGCGGGGGAACCATCAAGAGGTTGTAGACTAAGAAACTGACACAGTATCTGCCCACTACTGTTCCCCCTTCTAATTGGAAGAGACGTAACCAGGTAAAGAATGCAAGTATGCAAATGCAAGTGCAAGTGTAATGTGTGTGTGGAATTTTGAAAAATAGAGGAAAGGGCCCAACAATTCCCATCCATCATGTCCATTCTATCCTATTCATTCATGACATACATGGCAATTAATATGATATAAAATAAAATGTGAACAAAGGTCCACCTACAAAAATAAAGATGCAAAAAGTCAGTACATGGATGACAAACTTAATGCAAGATAGAATGATTAAATATGAATAGAATACATGTTTTTGAAAATAGCTTTAAAAATATTGATTTTGAAAATTTGAAGTGGATAGAATTGGGCAAGTTAATTAAAGATTCTAGATGAGTGGAGGGTGAAAAGACATGATAATGGCCTAACCCTCTAGTGTCTTTAGTGAAGTCGCCAGTTGTCGCGCCCTAATTTTTTGCACTCGAGAAGATAAGTGAGAAAAACACAGTACTCTCTTGTTAGAACTCATCCTCCTAGAAGGACGAGTGCGACTAGGTTTGAACTAGAAATTGATTTGATTAAGGGTTTTTGGAAAAAGTTTGGAGTCACTACCTAACTTTGTTTAGGCGAGTTAGGTCATCTAAAACTAAGCACAATTCGAAGATTACACTTAGGGTTTTTGAAAAAGATTTTCAAAACTTACTCAAGAGAGGGTTTTTTGGAAAACAGGTTGTTTGGCTACCTTTGAAAAGATTTAAGCCCTTTTTGTAAATAACTCCGTTTTTGGCCTTTGAAAATAGTGATTTTAGGTTCAGAAGTTGGTTATGCATAAGGAAGATGCATTGGGCTATCACCCTATCCCTCCCTTGAAGTATCTACTTGTCTATTCACCCTAGGTGCATTCATTTAGAATCTTCAATTAATAAATGTCTAATACTATCCACTTTAAAAAGAATTTTAGAAAGAACTTTAATATGATGCATGCCATGCAAGTACAATAAAAAGATTTGATATTGAAAATAGATTTGAAGAGAAGATTTAAAGTTTGAAAGAGGTTGTGGAATTGGAAACTTGAAAAAGGTTATAGAATTAGAAACTTGAAAAAGGTTGCGGAATTGGAAACTTGAAAAAGGTTGTGATTGCACCTATGAGGGTTACCTACGTATCCCTTTGTTGGGAATTAGGTTAGTTGTAGTTCGAACTCAGGGTCCGATTGAAAATAGATACTTTGAGGTCTTTGAAAAGTTTGACTTGAAAATGTCTGATTTGAAAAGGATTTGATTTGAACTTTGATTGAAAAATTGAAAATTGAACTTTGATTTGAAAAGCTTGAGGATTTGAAATTGAACTTAAGGATTTAAAATTGAATTTGAGGAGTAGAACTAAGACATGATTTGGGAAAGATTGAGACGAGATTTGAAAAAATCGTGACTTAGATTGAAGTTTGAAAATCATATTGTTTTAGAAAAGAGTTGAAGCTACCTAACTTTAGGGTTAAGGTTGAACTAGGGTTTGGCCTCCTAGAGTTTAGGTAACCTAGGGTTGAAGCATGCAATTGAGTTAGAAAGGTTTGATTTGAACTTGAAAAGTTTGATTTTAGAAAGTTTGATTTTGAAAAGGTTCAATTTACGAGAGGTTTCAATTTTGAAAAGTTTCAAATTAGGAAAGATTGAAAATGATTTCATTTGATTTAGAAACACTTGACTTGAAAAGGCTTGTAAAGATTTGACTTGATTATTTGATTTGAAAGAATTTTGAAAGTTAGGGTTTAGGAAAGATTAGATTTTGAAAAATTTTGAATTAGGAAAGTTTCAAAATAGGAAAGTTTCCGGAAAGAATTGATTTTGGAAAGTTTTGAATTTAGAAAGATTTGAAATTTAGAAATAAGATTTGAAAGTTTGAAATTAGAAAAGTTTTGACTCCTATTTCCTAGAGTAGAAGATTGGATTTTATTTCAAAAAATAGATAATTTGATTTTGTTTCCAAAATTGGAAGATTGGATTGGACATGGAATTAGAAAGGCTGAATTTTGAAAATCTTGGATTTGAAATCTATGATTTGAGGCAAAATAGGAATTCATGATTTTAAGAAAAGGAACTAGGGTTTCCTAACCATAGATTCTAGGGCATGACTTGGACTTCAAAACAAAGAGTTTTTAGAAAGTAGATCTTTGAAGAGATTTTTTTTTTTAAGAAGTAGATTTGCAAAACTATTTGGAAAGATGTTTGAACATAGAGTTTTGCAAGTCTCTTGAATATCTCGCTTTCTTAAAATGATTCTAACCATGAAATGATTAGAACCATTCTATTTTTGTGATTTTGAAAACAACTAGGATTTGAAATATGGACCATAATGATCACATAGAATATAACATTTTTCTAAAATGATCCTACCCATAGAATGGCTAGAATCATCCTAGGAGTATGATTTTGAAAACAAGTTTGAAAAGGAGATTTTAAATGTAAGTTTTGAAAAATAATTTTGATGCAAGTTTGAAAACAACTTTAAATGTAATTTTAAATGCAATGTAGGAACGTGATAACTACAATGCAATAGGGTCGTGAACATACAAGGCTAAGTTTCACAACATAATCAAGGGGGCCGAACACACACCATCAAAGGTTGAACTAGAAGATCTCCCCTAGCACGGTGACCTTTAATAGTCCTTCTTAGGCATGAATCCGAGAGTCCCTTGTTTCAAGCATGCAAGAAGAGGAGGTAAAAGTTGGAGATTAAAATAGAAGAAAACCTAAGTAAGTTAAGAGGGAGGAAAGAGAGGGGAGAATTACATAAAAGTAAATCGGAAGCTACCTTGTCTTCCTTTTGCTATGATTGCTTTGTTTGCTTTGCTTTACTTGAACCATGAGAGCTTTGAAGTTAGAACACTTGAGTCTTCAATGGATGTTTGGAGGCTTATGTTTGAGTATATAAGGTGTATAGAGGTTAGGGTTTGAGTGTATGGAGGCTAGGAATTGAAGAGGCTTAAGAGAATTAGGGTTTGGAGAGACTTCGAGCTCTATTTTCAGAGGGACAAAGTTTCTGGACTGGATTTGAGGTCTCTTTTTATGCAAGGGGAGGGTCTGTATTTATAAGCAATTAAAACAACCTTGGTGCTTCTTGTAGTGGCACTAAAGCAAACTTTTGACTAGCGCCACTAGGAGGGGTGCCAGGCCATTTATTGGCTTGGTGCCACTTAGGAAAGTTTTAAGGCGACAAGAAATGTATCTTTTGACTCTTGGGACGTAAGGCAAAAGATTTGAGTGCCTGTCCTAGTGATTACCATACAATTTTTGGCTTGGCTTGACTAGAAGTGACTCCAAAAGGTCTGAAAATGATTCAGAAGGTCGGGGATGGATAGGAACCCTTGAAATAGTGTCCTGGAGGTAACGGACTTAAGAAACAATGCTGAAATGTTTGAAAAGTTTGATCGACCCTAAGAGGGGCAAAAAGGTGAATCGAATTGAAAAAATAACGAAATGGACTCGGAGTGACCCATGAGAAGGCTTGAAGGTTGGAAACACTATCGAGACTGTTCCAAAGGGTTTTCCAGTTTGATACCCAGTGCCGGTGTGACTGGAAAAGGCGATCAGCCCACTAGGGGCAAAATAGTCATTTTGCATTGGGCTTGCCAGAATAGACTCGGAATGATCTAGAAAGGGGCTGGAAGGCCAAGAATACTATTAGAAGTGTCCTCAGGAGGTTACTAGTTTGATAACCAGAACCGGTGTGGCTTCTAGAAGCGATCGAATGCCTAGGGGCACAGTGATCATTTTGATTGGATGGTCTTAGAATTGATCCAGAACCGATTGGAAGGCATTTCAACACGTTGGATTATCTTTAGGACAATCTTGGATGGGTGGACTTACTGCTCTGAGGACTTAGGTACTTTCTCGAGAATTATGCCGAAAAAACCTAAGGGGCAATTTGGTTACTTTTCACCGGAGTGGGATAGTAGGCACTGGTGTGGGCCTAGGTTTTGAGTGTTTTCGTCACTCTAACGGTGTGTGACGAGTTGGTTTTCAAAGGTATCACATTCTTTGGTAAATGTGCCACGGCTAAGAGGCATGCTCGGTCTCGTGACATAGGGGTTTTGTTAGCAATTTGCAATGTTGGCCTATTTGCGAGTGTTTTCGCCACTTTAACGGTTGCGATGCTTGTGAGTGTTTCCGTCACTCTGATGGTGCACGTTCATTCCAAAGATTGCCTGATCTCGGGAAGCTACTAGATGGTCTTATTGTCTGAGGGATCAATTTTATCGAAAGACGTGCTACATAACGAGCATTTTATATTGGCTAGCTAACAGGTGCCAGAAGTGAACCATTCTACCATATTAGGGACTTGGGTTCTGTCCCGGTCGACAGGTTTGAAGGGACTTATCGTTCTGAGGATTTTTCTTAGAAAATGTGCCGTACTAAATGGACTTTCCATCTAAGGGATCAACTTTCTCGAAAAACGTGCAAGTTTGAGTTTGATTGGTCTGGACTTGAATTGGAACTAGAATTGAAGTTGAAATAGCGACTTACTGTCTTTAAGAAGACGTGCCAACTAGAATTGGACTAAGCAATGCCCCAATGGCAATTTGGTCATTTTGCCTCTATTGGGCCCAGTGGGCTGCGAAGTGATTGATTAACTGGATTGAGTCTGAAAAACTGGTTTGGGCTTGAATATGTTTGTGTAGGTTTGAATGTGAGTTCGGCCAGGCCAGAGATTGCCGAGTAAGCAAAAATGGGGTGCTTACATATTGTATGTTGTATGGGATCAATTCGAAGGTCGGGTCCAGGTTCAGTTTCGGTGTGGTTCAGTTTGAAGTCAATTCTGAGTCAAAAAATTATTAACTCAAGAACCAAACCAATTTGCTCAGTTTACTAAAATTTTGAACTAGGATTGACCTAATGGCCTCCTAAAACCGAACCAATCCAACCGAAAGAGGCCCGATTGGTTCAGTTTTCGATTCTTTTGCACACCCCTACGTAGCACAGTTTTGGCACCAATGAGGTGTGAGAATGAAGCATACTCAAACTGAGCTCCAAATTTTGAAGTTTGAGTGTTTTTTCACTCTAAGGGCACTGTAGTTTTGTTAAACTTGGCATTTTGAGGTTTTATGGTTCTAAAATCACAAAATTACCTCGAAATGTGAATACACTAGCACGTAGCATGGTCTAATCATGCGTGATGTGGGAATGAAAGGTACTTGAACTGAGCTCCTAATATGGGAGTTTGAGTGTTTTTTCATGCTTGGGACACTTGGTTTTATTAAATTTGACATTCAAAATTTTATGATTCTAAGACTCAATACGGCCATAAAATGTGGTGCGTATCACAATCTAGACATAAGTGATATGTGAGAACAAAGTGCACTAGACAAATGGCCAGACTTTTTTTCAAGTATGTGGTCAAATATTGAGGGGTATGACAAAGAGCATTGTTAGTGACTGGCAGCTTTTGGTCTAAACTTTTCAAGCTTCTCAGGTCACAACTGCCCATTTCTTCGAGTTATCACCCGGAGCTTGATGGCCAGACAGAGCTATTCAACAGCTTGTTAGAGGAGTACCTATGTCACTTTGTTAATGCTAACCAATGCAATTGGGTTCAACTCCTTGACATTACTCAACTATGCTTCAATGCCCAAAAGAGCAGCTCAACTAGGAAGAGTGCTTTTGAAGAACTAACTGGTCAACAACTACTGCTACCCCATACGGTGGAAGGACTTTACATGAAAAAGTCACCAAGAGCCTTTTAGTTTATAAAAGACTGGCAGACGGATGTTGATATTTTCAAAGCCTACTTGAACAAAGCAGCCAACAAGATGAAGAAATGGACTAATGAGAAGAGGCGGCCATTAGAGTTCAAGGCAGGGGATTGAGTTATAGTCAAGCTCCTGTCTGAACAATGCAAATTTATTTGGGGGCAAAACAAACGACTTGCTCGCAAGTACAAAGGTCAAGAAGATTGGTAAGTGTGTTTACAAGGTCAACCTTCCTTCCTAGAAGAAGATTCATCCCGTCTTTCATGTCAGCTTCTGCAAGCCCTGTCATGTGGACTTGGAAGACTTATCCCACAATGTTTCTACAAGACCATTAATCATGGCCAAGCCTCCAAAGAAGCAGGTAGAAGCAATTCTAGTAGATCGAATGAACACCATTTCTCACAAAACATTCATTGAGCACTTGGTGAAATGGGAGGGACTTGGAGATGAAAAGGCCAGCTTGGAAAAGGCCACAGACTTAGCGGATTTTACAAATGAAATTGAAGCCTTTCTAGCTTAGAAATCACTGAGGACGACGACCCTTCAAGTGGGGGAGAATGTCACAGGCAACTCTTCAGCACCTCATGATGCCCCATTCCAGTGCCTAAATGCCCTCGTCAAAGGGGCCAATGAGTGCTCAACAAATGCTCAAGGGGTTGCCTAAGCAATGCCCAACTAGCCAACCAACACAACTAGTAGTTGCCCCTACATGTGCACTAAAGCGCCCCAACACTGATGCACCTGTGAGCCTTAGCCGCGCGCCCAGCACCGCCCATGCCTGCCCCCTAGTGCCTTGCCTACTGCCCTCGCCCATGCACCCAGCCAGCCTATCCAAACTTTGGCTAATGTTTCTCATTGATTTGGAAGGTGTTTAGGGTCAGGTCTTTTTGTGTAAATAGATTGGGACATGTAATTTCCCATTCTCGAAGCTTGTAATTTTTAGATTTTTTTAGATTTTCTGCCAAGGCATTATGACTCCTCAATTATTTTAATGTTTCCTCTTGTCAATCTTGAAATGGCTTAGAATGCTATTATTAGGGGGGGGGGGGGGGACATGTCTTAACCACTCCCTATCTGGTGAATTTGTAAAACTTTTAAGCTCTTTCTTACGTGCTTTCAACTATTGTAAGCATTGTAAATATTGTCTTTCAATCAATGAAAATGTTCATTTTCCAGTGTCATTAGTCTTATTTTTTTGTGCAACTGCTGTGAATCATGGGGGTGTTATAAAGGCTTGTAGCTTGGCAGGCTTACGCGAGGGGCATGGCAAACGCCACATGTGAACTTTTCTAGATGACAACAGACATACTAGGCCCACAAGGTCCGTCCCATGACACTCGGGCTAGCTGTTTTGTGTAAGACTATTATGAATAAAGCTTTTTTTATTCAATGCAATTATTAATGAAGTTCTCATGACAAGTTGGGTTGATACTGCTGCATGAAAGAAAATAAAGTTAAGAAAATTTGGCATTATAGATAGAGCAACTGCAGTATGAGTGCTAAGCAATCTTGAATTTAAGATCAAGAAAAGTGCTTTTTGACATCTGTAAATTTGAAAAGGCATTTTTTGTGTTTTTATATGAGCAACCTGGATGCAAAAATCAAACAATCAAAAACATATACATGAAAATCATTTTTCATATGATAGAAGTTTTTTGGTTTATATAAGAAATAGCTAAGACGGAAGTAAGAATCCAAAATCATGGTTTTTTACATGCTGTACATATATAGATAGATAGACTTGTCTGAGATATCTAAATTTTATTTCAAACTACATTTTGATTAAAAATGTAAATAAAAAATAGTGCAACAGAACGAGGAAAGATAAGGATAAATAAAGTATATAGCTGGCAAGACAACATAAACATTAAATCAAACCTACGAAACATAACATGGCCAAAGTATAAGTATTCTATTGTAAACACTCCAGAGAGTTATGTCATGAATATAACTCATATAAACAATTACCGCTTTTAAGATTTAAGTAGAAGTGAGGGCTCCTAGAAGGCTATTTCGTTGTCCATTTGGTTCGCAAGGACACTTTAATCTCAAGAGCTTCCATCAAGAAAAGTTTAGTATCTGGCAAAGCAAGCAAAGAGAGTTTCCTATATGCAGATAGAACAGCGACACAGTCACCTCCTAGTATAAGCAAAAACAATCATGTTTTGTAAGTACTTTGAAGGCCAATCAAACATGCTAACTTCATATGACTATGAGTAGATACATATTGCTTAGAACAAAACACTTTGATTAATCAGTTAGTTGAAATAACCAGAAATTTGAGTAGCCCATCATAAATTAACAAAGAAGTACACAAGCATATAAATATATGTCGGTAAGAGACTTATTTGGCTTTGGGTTTCTTACAGGACGAGTGGGCAGCAAATAAATTTTGAGTAGACCATCAGATATTAACAAACGCACGCAGAAACATAAACATATATTTATGATGGTGATCCAGGGCTTGAAATCAGTGTGCATTTCTGTGTATGCTGAAAGTTGACATACAAGTAGCTTCATAGAAAGCCAGATCAAAACTTAACTCAATGCCAAGTGTAAACAAAGACTGTTAAATACTGAAATCATGCAAAGCAGAACTTCTAGTTCTATAACCAAACTATGATAAAAGCATTATTCATAATAACGTTGAGTTTATTGCATAATTATGCATAATTGTAGCTTAAGTATCTCAAGTATTATAAGGCAAGTCATTAGCAAATGTGATAGAGAGAGAGAGAGAGAGAGAGAGAGAGAGAGAGAGAGAGAGAGCTTACGAGCTGGTGAATTGGACTTCTGTGATAGGGTAGTACGTGCCATGAATGGGGTTTCTTTGCTTTGTTTAGAGACAATGGGTTTGACCTTAAGCTTTCCCAGTGTTAGCTTTAATCACACGAGGAGTTGCGGTGACAGCTTTAACCACTGCACGTCTAGAATCATTTGCAACCTTGTCTCCTTTTCCTCTTTTGGCCCAGTGGTAGCGTTGGTAGCAGATGTAACATTGTCCTTGCCCATGTGATGGCTAAGGAATCTTTTGTCCTTGGTGAGAGTACATCTAAACTAGAAAAATTCCCAAAACCCCTCATACCGAAATAAACAGTTGAAAAAGAATAGCAATAAAAAAATTGCTATGAAAACTTTGGAAATTACATCATGCATACTCAAAGTGAAAAATAGCATACTTAGAACTTGACTTGCTTGAATTCATCATATGTTGCCGGTTACGATGTAATCAAAGCAACAGCATGACAATGCCCTTTGAGAGTCATTATTCCCTTGTCTGAAGCAATTTTGGATACTTCGGCAGTTGCTCCTATTCTAAAATTTTGATTCATCTGTAACCATACCTGGAACAAGACTTAAGGGAAAGTATAAAATGTCCATAAAATCCTTATCATCAAAATGCCTTTAGAACTTCCATGGGGTAGGAGGCCAGAGTAATTGCAATGGCACCAAAGAATGCTCTAGACAGTCTTAACTAATATATTAGTGGACTCGAATCTAATTCACATCCATGCTTTGATGGTTATAAAAGTTACTCTTTACTTCTCACTAGACACACATGATAATATGGTGAGGCTCACTATACATGTTAGATTCTAGCTAACCATTGCCAATATTGAACTTTACAAAAGGGTGAGGCTCATTTTCACAACAACTTTTGCTATAGCATAACCTGATTAGTTCACTTTTTTAGTTCCAATATTGTACTGGGAGAGGGGAATTTAGCTACAAACATTGCAGGAAGAGCATTCCTGCCAATTATATAATAATAGGCAATCTATAACCTGGATTTTCAAATAATTTATTTTTCAGAGAATAGCTACAAGAAACCTCCACATACTTAATTCGGAGTCCATTGTGAAATCTAATTTGAGAGATGCTAAAGCACTATGCATAGTTGCAAATAAAAAGCTATGCTACAAAAGGCTAAATAGCAATTCCAAAATATGTTAAAATGGCTTAACCCTCAGACTATAATAGTCTATTTGAGAGATGCCATCTTGTTTTTGTTCGCGGTCCTTCTTCAGGGTTAAATAGTATGCTTTGGAGCCCCTTATGTAGGCTTGTTACCCAATCAGGTAGCGCGAAAATTTTAGGAAATATGAAATACAGAGGCATGCTTCCACAAACGCTGCAAATTGATTAGCCCAATTTAATTTGATATCATATTTAATCTGACATTATAAATTTAGGTACATATTTTTAACCTTATGGGAAATATACAAACATTTGCACACTTTAGACCCTGTCCAACATGATAGGAACATAGAAACTTGTTCATATAGAGCTCTTGCTTTTTCCAGCAATATTAGAATAATATTAAACTTACACCAAGTATCCCCACTTTGTATTACCTAAAGAAAGTAGCTCTCAACTATAAAATAAAATAAAATAAAAAATGAAACCTACCCGTTTGTTGTAGTATCGTGAAAAAATACTTCTTCAAAGTAAAAAATAAAAAATAAAAAATAAAAAATAAACAATTGACCACAATTTGTACACGAGGAAAACATAAGCTGAGAGCAATCAAAATTGAAATGTCCAACCACGATGCACAAATTCTGGAATATTCACCAAAATATAGGAATATGGCAATCAAAATAACTTTTTTTTAAAGCGTCAATTATACTTTACCCGCTTGTGGTTTAGAGTTTTTTTTCCAAAATAACATTCTTGACAAAAATTATTCCCTATCTAACACTCTTTTAAAAATAATTTCCATTCTAATACTTGAGTGCCACATATGCTGCTTTGATGGACAACACATTGCCAGCCAGGTTAGAATTTGCAAAAAGTATATTAGGTGATATCGTTATCTTGCATCCCTTCTTGATCAAACACTTGCCAAACAAAATTTGTTTGGTTAGGAAGTCAAAAAGAAGAGGAGTCGAAAGCAGATCCTTGCTCCCTACTTAACGAAGTGGTGGAGAACTCATTCGATGCCATGAATGGCGATCTCATATGACTGCCTCCTTGATTGGATGCAACATTGGCCTTGGCTAGCTAAATCCATCGCCAATGGTAGTAAAGCTTCATCGTACGGCCTTGTTATTTGTTAAGTAGTGTTATTGGTGTTATCATTACTAATATTGATATTTAAGTTGATTAACACCTATCATCTTGATTATTGGAAACTGGTGCTCTTAATTTATTGCAACAGTGACAAAGTCATTTTCAGGAGTAGAGGTATATGAGGAAGAGCATGGTTGAGTAATTGTTCAGATATTGTTTCTACCACTATGTGAGGATTCATGTGTAAGAACCTATGTGGGTCATTCTTGAATCTTTAAAATCTAACTTCTAATAAGACAATTGATAATAGACCATGTGTAAGGATATTAGTAGAAGGTGTAGCAAAACATAACATAAAGAAGACATTAGTTTTGATAGAAACAGTATGTGATTTTTGTAGTGATTATAACATTCATGGTCAATCCCTAAGAAAGAGAAGGAGTACGAGAAAGAAGAAGCGAATGCAGTTTTCTTGGTGATGAATTTAAAGGTATTTAGATTAGTGTAGCCGCTAGGGGGTTCTTGAAGAAACTCGGGCATGGGGCTTGGGAGTGCTATTTTGCGGTGAATTACTAGATGACCAAACATCAACTTTTGCACGAGAGAGAGAGAGAGAGAGAGAGAGAGAGAGAGAGAGATTCTTATTGGGCAGTGGCACGAGAAGAAACCAGTGGGACAGAGAGAGAGAATCTTCTTAACTTATCTTTTTTTTTTTTTACTTTTCTTTTATTTTGAATTTTTTTCTAAATCAAAGAGTGTCAATATGTCAACTACTTTCCATCAAAACAACAAAGGTGACATTAATAATGTTAGAATGAGAATTATTTTTGAGAGAATGTTAGATAGGGAATTATTTTGACAAATAATATTATTTAGGAAAAACACACTGTGGTTTAAACCAAAATCAGATGAGCCCCTGTAATTTAAAAGTGAACACATGAACCCACCTGTAGTTTGGACTTATCTACAAAATGGATAGAAACCATTAGATTTAACAAAAATTCTATCATACGGGTATTTTTATCATTTTATCTCTCCAAATTAGAATATCAAAAAGACGATTTTGTGAAATAACCAAAAAAAAAAAAAAAAAAAAACCCTTGATAGACAAACCTTTATTTTGACATAAAAGGGTCAAATCATCTTTTTGATGTTCTTATTTAAAAAGATAAAATGATAAAAGTACCCTTAATCATAATTTTCGTTAAATCTAATGGTTTTCATCCATTTTGCAGATAAGTGCAAATCACAGAGCGTTATGTGTTCACTTTTAAACCACAAGAGGTTATCTAATTTTAGCTTAAATCACAATAGGTAAAGTGTAATTACCCATTTTTTAAGCTAAGATGTCCATAGTTATGACCTTCCAAAAGACAACCATCGCATCATTCCCTCCATCACACCCAAGATTACATAAATTTCAAACACAACAGAAAATCCTCAACTTTTGAATCAGACCAAAAAGATTAAAAAAATAAAAAGATAATTCAAGTTGCTCACAAGATTCCATAGAGAATCAATTTATGCACTGCATTTGTATCAAAGATTTGACATTTTTTATTTGACTCCCTGCTTTCTTTAACGTAATTTCTAGGGCTTGAGATTATTTGAAAAAAAAATAAAAAAAAAACAAAAACAAAAAAATCCAAAATATATAAATAGAGAATCAGACTGAGTTTCTGAGGAGTGATTGAAGTTAGATGCAGATCTAATTTTATTGGGAAAGAAGAGACTCGGAAGACATTGCTTCTCTAGGTTCTCATCATAGGACACAAATAAAAAGAGAGAGAGAGAGAGAGAGAGAGAGAGATAGGTT